>CP139503.1:147133391-147733391 GCA_021014915.2 Artemisia tridentata subsp. tridentata | reverse complement strand
TTTTTAATTTTCAAACCGTGTTGAGTTAGAAAGAGTCCTTTGAACTGGGTAATCTATAAGATGTGTGATACTTCCTGGAATTTTTCTAGATTTTTGTGAAATTTTCTTAAAGGGTTTATAATTGGTAACTTTTCGTATGGTAAAATTACTCAGAAACCTGGACGAGTTGAGAAAGTGGATTTTTAATACGTACCTATGCTCTACAATAAAATCTGGAAAAATTTGATAAAATATTTTAGACGTATGAGCACCTCTGGGAATTTTTGGGGATTTTAATACTGAGTTCTTATATGATTCATAATTTATGGAAAACCTGACAAATTCGTACTTAAAACTGTGTGATGTTATAAAAGGGTAAATTGTGAACTAAAGGGTGTGATGTGTTTATTGTGTAACCTAAAGGGTGTAAATGGATATTTTGCTAAAACCAAAGGTCTTAACTTGTAAAATCTGTAACTTGATGATATTTTCATATTGAACCCTAAACTTATGATAATTACATATTGAATCCCTAAAGTTATGGAAGCTACTATGTGAACACTAAAACTTTGTGAATGACATTATGAATCCTAAGCTAAGAATATGATAGTCTCTAACCTTTTAATTTGAAATACGAGAACCTTAATGATCAAAGCTCCTTAATATGAAATGGGAACAAACATGAAACCATATGATTATACGAACTTAAGAGAACTTATGTTTAATTGTAGATCGGGTGAAGAGGGAGTGATCATTCATCCCTATTCTTTTGTTGCCTTGGTATTTGGTGTGCTTTGTCGAGGTACGGATATTCTGTCTTACTCTAAGACACTTTGCTTCGTACGTTTATGCTTTCCCTTTTCAGTAGGGATGTTTCTTATGATTCGATAACTGCTATGATTCCCTTTTGTATGATTCTTGGCTTTCATTGTATGATTGCCATTCTTATGTGATTCACTCTGACATTTGTTTAAATGTCTCTGCTAAAATATGATATGATTATGTGTTTGCTATGTTTCGTTGAGATACACTTCGTTTCTCTTGCTATGCTTTAACTTTGATTATGATTTGGTATGATATGTTAGATCTGTGCCTGAGCTTAACTAGTTCTGGAGGTACCAGGACCATGTGTAGGATGGCACCCTATGCATGACACTCCCGTAGAGGTGTGATAGATCTACGGCGTTCCCCCTTATGATATGATATGTATTATGTGTGATCACTATTGGCCATTTATGCGTGTGTGTGACCAGTCTAGTACTGTCACACATACTTATGTTGGGAGCGTATGGATGCATCCTAGGATTATGTATGTATGTGTATGTATGGTGACCAGGTGGTGTGTGCCTTACACCCCTCTCACACTTATGGTACTTAGAGGTCTCCCCTCTTCGTGCACTTTATGATATGATATGATTTGACGGATTATGTATGTATGGAGTTCATATGGCACATCCTTTTATGACATCTTTCTTATTTCCATTTCGTTCTTATATTCAGTTCTTATTCAGTTCTCATGCACTCTTATCTTTTGGTATGCTTTGGATTCGTATGACTTATGACTATGTTTTCGTATCTTCCTGTCCTTCGTTGCTTATGCTTATTTACTCTTATGATTTGTTATTCGTATATATCCGTTCACTGGGCTTTTTAAGCTCAGCCGCATTTCTTTTCCTGCGGCAGGTTTTAGTAGAAAGCTGGGTATGAGTGAAGATGATCTTTGACTTAGAAGCTATTCGGATTAGAGATGACTAGAGGAGATGATATTTAGACTTAGTAATTGTTGTAATTCGATTGTAACCTTGTAGTTTCAGATTTTCTCTTGTAACCTTTGAAATTCGTTTTGTATTATTTTGTCATATGCTTTGTGTGCTTTGATACGTCACCATAACGTAATACTTCTACCCTTATCAGGTTGGGGTGTTACAGCTCAAATCCCTAATCTCAATAAATCAAAGGTTTGGATAAAGAATAATATAGGGTATGGATAATATTTGGGATACAAATTGGTGTAAAATAAAAAATAAACAAAACAGATAAATTAAAATCCTAAGTGTGGTTAATCACTATCCCAACCATCCCATGAATAAGACTCGTATCACTGAATAACTCACGCTTTAACACTTGAAACACACGCTTTAGGTAGACACGAATTATACTCAACAAGATCTCAATCAAAGAATAACTTTAAGTTGGCGTTCCCATAACGTTCAACTCCCATTCAATCCATAGATATAATATACAACAACTAGTGGTGATATCGACCACTTAATACAAAACTTTACATAAGTTGGTTAAAACAAACTTCAAACTTTTCTTTTTCTTTTTCTTTTCTTATTTTTTCGAATTTTTTTTTTTTTTTTTTTTTTTTTTTTTTTTTTTTTTTTTTTTTTTTTTTAATTTTTAACTGAAACATAAACATAGATGTGTAAAATTTCACAACTTTTCTATCACTTTCTTTCCGGATAATTTTTCCATACTTTTCATGACTTCAGAAATAACGGTAATAGTGAAAGTAGTAAACACACGAAAAATAAACTCAAAGATATACAATATTTACTTTCACTCCAATTGCATTGTGCAATTTCCTGACCTAACCATAGATAATGAATTACGCACGCGAACACAGTTAATGTAAGGAAACACACTTTGCCTAAAGCAATTAACCAACCACGGATTTTAATCTACAGGGTAGGCTAAGGTGTAAGGGTGTAACGAAACATTATAACAAAGGTGTAAGAAACGAAAGGAATGGCTCTGAGTGTTTTTCTAGGGGTATCTTACTCTAAAAATGAGAGTAAAAAAAGGGTTTATACGGGGGTTAACTAACCAGTGTAGTTAGCTAATAACACATAACATATAAAGGCTATTTGGGTGTAATCCTAGAATTTTACCAATTTAGACAAGTCATTCCAATTATATAAAATAATACTTATTATGGTGGTCTCGAATAGTATACAAGCCAAGTTCTAAAGTTTACAAGTCACCGGCACACTCATAGATTTGTGAATTTTGAAAAATCACAATTTTTGAAAATAACGTTATGTGTGCAGCTATGCAACTTAGATCATAAACAAAAACATGCTAAAAATTTTTAATTTTGATATATTAAGCACATTTTAAGCATATTTTGAAAAGTTTAGGACAAGTAAGTGTTCTAATTCTCCAATCCCCCCACTTAAGTTAAACAACGTCCTCGTTGTTTGTATCAAAGGTTAAAAACTGGAAAATAAAAGAATTAGAACAGAAAAACTCCCCTGAGATTTGCTCGGTATGATCCTCCATTATTTGTATAAGAGCAAAAATCATCTTTCTTGTGGATGAGAACGTTTAAGCTTCATATTTGATGTATCCACAGGAAATGCAGGAATCTATAATACCACCAAGACTTTAACACACCTAAGTTAAGAATGTTCAAACTTGCATAATACATTAGTAGTTAGTAAAAATAAAATGTAAAAATTAAAACTGAAAATCATCAGGTCAGTCGATGCGCCGTATCTTATGGAAGAAGATACGCCGTATCGAGCCTGGAACAAATACGAATCAGAATAGAAGATGTGTCGCATCCTTAACCAGGGATGCGCCGCATTAAAAATAAACTGACAAAAAGTTTTAAAGTCAAAAGTAAAAATGCAGAAAAATAAAGTAAGATATGACCAGTGCAGGAGATGCGTCGCATCTCAGGATTGAGATGCGCCGTATCCTCTGCGGGCCTGACTTACTCGACACAGAACAGAATAGTAAAAATTTTCCGGGTTGTCTCCCGGTCAGCACTTGTCTTTATTCCAGAGTCGTCAAGTTAGACTCACGTTCAGCTCTTTAATAACAATCATTGAAGGAGTCGGAAACATCGCGCTCCCTCATCTCCAATTCAGTAATATTGAACATTCCTTGCTCGTCCTTAATTTCCACGCCGTTCTTCTTTAATATCTGTATAAACAAAGTTCTGTCCCTTTCGGGCAGAGATGACAAAATGATAGACGGGAAATTCTTATTATCATATAGGTATAAATAAGCAAGGTGGGGTGGTAGTTCAATAAACACATCATTATTCAAATTAGTATCCTCAACTATCCTCCTACGTTTGTTAATCACTACGCAATCATACCACTCATCATCAGAATCATTAACAACATCGCGCCTAAGTTCGGTAGGTACATTAAGGTCAATAAATTCCTCAAAGTTCTCATGATTAGGATTAGTTGAGTTGTTATGAATCAATGTTTCTCCCATAAGCCTAGCTTCAAGATCGAGGTCCACACGCTCTCTTAATCCTAGCACATAGATGCCTCTAATTATGCTTTTAACAGGATCTTGGCACTTATAGACTAGTTTATTATTCCCTACCCTTAATGAGATTTTTCTTTTAAACACATCAATCTTAGCATGGGCAGTAGACAAGAAAGGTCTTCCAAGGATTAAAGGAATCTTAACATCCTCAGGCATATCTAATATAACAAAGTCTACGGGAAAAATAAACTTCTCAATCTTAACTAGCACATTATTAGCAATCCCTTCAGGTCGTTTTACCGTTTTATCAGCCAATTCAATAAGCAACTTAGTTGGTGCTAATTTTCCTAGTCCTAGGGTAGTGAATGTCTTAAGGGGCATTACACTAACACTAGATCCTAAGTCAGCTAACACATTATTGAAAGATATATCATTAATTGAACAAGGTAAAGTAAAACTTCCTGGGTCCTTTTCTTTATGAGGCAAGGCATGTAAGTCGGTTGCAGAGCTCTCTTCTTTCATTGTAGCCTTGATCTCCTCTTCAATATTTGTCTTCTCTTTGAGTAACCTCCTTAAACTGATTGAAGAATTAAAGAAAAATTCGGGTCTTGCATCATCATTACCATTCATCGGTCTTCTAGGAAAAGGAATGTTAGGAGTGACTTCTTCAATGGTGCTTATGGCCTTGACATGATCTCTTGGGTTGGTTTCAGTTGAGCTAGGTAAACTTCCATATCCCCTTTCTTGAAGAACTTTGCTCATTTGACCAATTTGTTGTTCCAATGCTTTGATCGAAGCTCCTTGATTTCTTGTAATAGTGTCCGTTGAAGCTCGGATTTCTTTGATCATAGCAGTATTCTCCTCATGTCTTTTAGCAGCATCGGCCATAATTTGCTTTAAAGTGTCATCTAAAGTCTGCCTCCTTTCTTGGTAAGTGGGATTAAAATTGTTCTTTTGATAGAATCCCGGAGTGGCTTCCCTAAATCTTCCTGAAGGTCGGAATGGTTGTCCAAATTGGGTGTAATATGCTTCTTCAAACGTCTCACTTTCATTCTTATTCGGGCAATCTTTAGTGTAGTGAGGTCCTTCGCATTTTTCACATCCAACGTGGGCAGCATACGCTTTTTCATCACGCTTCTTCATCTCTCTACTAATTTTATCCAATTGAGCTTGAATAGCAGCAAACCCGTCAAAATTAGTGCTGCTCTTAGATCTAGTAGAGGTCCCATCGTGCCATTTTTGAGAATGATCAGCAGCTTCTTGGATAGCTTTCCTAGCATTAGCTGCACTCATTTGAGGCACAGCTCCCTTAGCATCCAAGATTTGTCTAGTAGGCACGTCCAATCCTTGATAAAACAATATTATCTCCTGCATTGGGGTTAGATAGTGTTGAGGACATTTCACCAGTAAATCTTTAAGCCGTTCCCAAGCTTGATAAAGAGTTTCATCAGGCTCTTGCTTGAAACTGTTGATAGCCTCCATCTTTTTAGCGGTCTTAGCAGGTGGACAATATCTCTTCAGGAATTTGCTCTTCAAATCTTCCTATGTAGTGATTGAACTAGCAGGTTCATTCCTTAGCCACTTGTTAGCAGCTCCTTTAAGTGAAATTGGAAAGATTCTTAGCATGAGTTGATCGTCAGTGACTCCTTCTGAAGTAAACAAATCCGCAATCTCGAGGACCTTTTCAACATGCTCATTAGCATCCTCATGTTCCGATCCACTGAAAGCATTTTCTCTTATAGCTCCTTGAGAAACTGACCCTTCAACTCAAACTTTGACTTATCATCAAACTTTGGTCTAGCAACTCCTGAAGTGTAATCAACACGGGTTTTGTTCATGTATTCCTCCATAGTTGTGTTTTCGCCCATTGTTTCTGTTTCTTCTTCATCTTTCTCTTCAGAAAAATAATCAAGCTCGAATGAACTTGAGATATCAAAGCTTTTTGTGTTGAAAAGCCTTTTAAGCGAATGAAAAGCTCGTTCAGGATCTTCGAAAGGTTGAATCAAGTTCTTCGTAGAACTCCTGGTCATGCACTTCCTGAAACTATCACAAAAGCATCAGTAGGGTATGTTCAAGAAAGTAATATATCAGAAAATCAACAACGAAAACGGAATACGAAAAATTAAAGTTACTGATATCTGCAGACGATGCGCCGTATCCAAAAAGATGGATACGCCGTATCTTATTACGTTAAAATTTAATCAGACTTTATTCAGAAAATAGATACGCCGCTTATAAATTTGGATGCGCCGTATCAGTTTTAATTATCAAAAATCGATATACTTATTAAAATTAAATGCGTCGTATTAACAAAAGTTAATGCGCCGTATTTTCGTTACGTTTCAAAATACAAGATTTTTGATTCAGAAAGATGCGAGGTATCGATAAAAATCGATGCGTCGTATCTGTTTAATAATTCGAAAACTGTTTTTAATTAAAATAATAGATACTCCGTATCTGCTAAAGCAGATGCGTCGTATAGCGTTATCGTTTAGAAAAAATTTCTTATTAAAAACAGATACGCCGTATCTTGGGGAAAGATGTGTCGTATCGAATTAATTAAATGCGTTGTATTTTATAAAAATTAAACGCAATACGCCGTATCAAAGAAAATAGATGTGCCGTATCGTTTGAATAAGCTCAGTACAACGATAGCAGAATACAGAAAATACGAAAAATAAAAACACAAATAAAAACAAACGAAAATAAACACAAATAAAAGAAAATAAAAACACACGAAAACAGAAAATATGCAAAATAATACAATGAATGCAATTTAACTAATATACAACAGAGTTAGCGGTTAAATTAAAAATTAGAAAGAAAAACCTAATTAAAATACTAATAAAATTAACAGATAATAACAATTCACTCCCCGGCAGCGGCGCCAAAAACTTGATGCGCGTGTGCGTATGCTCTAATTTATACCCACGGTATGTCGTTGTGGTTTTAGCAGTATTCAAGTTTTAAATTTATATTTAGCCGACTTATCAATAACACACACACTTTAACGAGCAGTGTACCCGGTCAGTATGAATATAATGGTAAGTAGAGTGTCGATCACTAAGAGTGGAACGTATTATCTAGTTATTCTAATCAGTATTTTAATATCTTAAGTTAGCTATACAACCTAATCTAACGCAAGGGGGTTCAGCCTGAGAGACTGGCACGGTTTGGTTGTGATTAATTATAAACTAAACTAATAGGCACGAATCAGCGAGTAGCACACACGTACACAGATAAATACTTGAGACAATAAGAAGACCTGTCCTGATAGTTAAGTAGCTTGTCACTTGTTTTATTGCTAGTTTTATATGAAGTGTATAGTTCGATGCAACGCACCGAGATTAAGTCCTTTCTCGTTGGTTCTAATCTTATCGGCGAGTAAACCCTTAATGATTACTTATGACTATCCTATTTATCTTTCTTCCTACTTTTCTACAGACGATAGAATGCATAGGCGATCTAATAAATAGGCGAGGGCAGAGGCATGGCGACCCGATCAACGCTCAGCTAGACACAGAGGTTATCAATGCACTAATAAAAGTTACCAAAGACATCAACATATAAACTTTAATTAATGGGAAAGCAGTTTTAAGGGAGTGCAACCTTTCCGTTGTCACATTACACAAGCCACCAATCCTGATGAATTAAAGTTTACTAAACAAATAAAACAAAACTACTTAATGAATTGAATACATGCAGGACCTTCTTACAGCTCTTGTATCTTTGTTCGAGGTGTGTCTTGTGCTGCTACTTCGACTGAATTCGTCCTAGGGTTTCTTCTGTTTCGTCCTTCGTATATATTATGCTCGAAATTCGTCTGGTCTTGGGGTATTTATAGTTTCTGTCTGAGGGTAAGATGCGGCGCATCTAATAAGTAGATGCGGCGCATTGACTTAACTTCGCGTGGGGTCCAAGATTAATATATTCAGGAATATTCGTACACCGCCAGAAGATGCGGCGTAACTCCATTCTTAGATGCGGCGCATGTCCTTGCTGTCTTGGATCGTATCTTGTGAAATCTCGATAGTGATGCGCCGTATGTAAAAGTAAGATGCGGCGTATCTGGAGCAGAATGGTCTTGATCTTGTACGTTTCAGTAGACTCTTAACTTCTTGCTTGTTTTGCTCCATAATTAGGCCAAAATCGCCAAGTTTCACCAAATGCTTGTTTTTACCTGAGAATTACAAAAGTAAACGATTAAGTATCAATCCTCATACATAATATAATAAAACAAGTCAAATTAATAGGATAAATGATAGTAATAAAATGTACTTATTTGAGTTCATCAGTTCCACTCTTAGTGATCGACACTCTACTTACCATTATCTTCATACTGACCGGGTACACTGCTCGTTAAGTGTGTGTGTTATTGATAAGTCGGCTAAATATAAATTTAAAACTTGAGTAGGCATTAATACTGCTAAACCGCAACGACACAC
The DNA here is from genome assembly GCA_021014915.2 of Artemisia tridentata subsp. tridentata. Classification (NCBI taxonomy): domain Eukaryota; kingdom Viridiplantae; phylum Streptophyta; class Magnoliopsida; order Asterales; family Asteraceae; genus Artemisia; species Artemisia tridentata. Next base: position 147,724,734 of record CP139503.1, on the reverse strand, counting down.
GCGCGCATCAGGTATCATTACTTTATCATTTGTAATCTATTTCCAGTCATTGTAAGACTTTCAATTATGGTTTCTAATGTTCAAAGTGCTGAGATTATGTTCATGTTTGCTATGAGTGGCTAGTGCCTTTGTGCACTTGCTTAGATGATGTGTATTACCAATTGATATGCGTATGATTGTGATGACATGTTTTAATTCAATTTCAAGTTGATTCTAAGATCCAATCGTGATTAAGTTTTGTAGTGAGATTTGTTGAATCAAGTTTAACTAGTTGCTAATAATTTTAAGGGTCGAAAGAACTATTGTTATTCAACTAGTTATAATCATTTGTCTATGAATGATTGTTTTTACCCATTATTCTTGATTAAACAAAGAAAGTTAATTGTGGTTGTAATGAGAATGCTTTTGTCTATCAAAAATAGGATTGATGGTAAACCATTTCAAGGGTCGAAAGATTAATAGTTTACTCTCAATTGTGACCTTTTGTCTATGATCGGGTACCTTTTGTATTGACCCTTTCCTAAGCTATTTGATTAAGCAAAAGATTATTTTTGTGTTTAAGGTACACCAACTTATGAACCTTGAATTAATCTTGAATTGAGTGGTTAAACGTAATGCTTGTTTTTATGAACTAAAATCTTGACGAAGGTTAAATTTGTAGAAACAATAGATTAGTTCTCCAAACTAATTATCATAACCAACATGTTGTCCAAAGTTATCACAATCATGCTTATCAAAAAGTAGTATACTAGTCTCAGCAAGTGTAGTATTAATCATCTGAATTATTCTATTTTTCATTACTTGTTAAGGAATTTACTTCTAGTAGCTTACAATTCGATTCACTACACAAATCCCTGCGAACGATCCCGACTTACCATCATAATCTTGCTATAACGGACGAGTTCACTTGCTCGTATGTGTTGTTTCTAGATTCGGTAATTCGACCTTTATAAATTTGAAACTTGTACGCATTCTCGACACATCAGCTATGTTGGACTATCTCCTCCTCTTAGTCAAAACACAAAGGTGTGTCGAAGAATGAAAATTAATATGAATGCGTGTATGCTCCCCCTTGGACAATACTCCTCCTAGTTGGAGTGCCAGGTATATGATGCATGAAATAAGAAAGCTACAAAAACAAAGGTTAGTGCATGATTAGCTCCCCCTTGATCAATACTCCCCGTTGCTAGGGTACCAACGTATATGATGCAAGGATGAAAAATGCTACAAAATAAAGGTTAGTGTAAAACAAAATTTGTCCTTGGACGAGTATGTGATATACAACAATGCGTGTATATGATGCATTCTATAAATGCTTGACGGAAACTCCCCCTTGCTCTAGGGCGTCAAGATGAACCTACAAAACAAAAAATTAGTACAATAGAAGCTATGTCATATGACAGATACGTCATATACGACCAATGTGTATAGACGATGCAATATGAGTGCTTGATAGATATTCCTCATGATTCGAGGACGTCAAAAGCACCTATAACAAAAGAAGGAAAATATTCGATGCAAACTTCATCCTTAGATGAGTATGCTATATACGATAAAGCGTATATGATGATGAACCTACAATGAAAGGATTAGTGCAATATATTTCATCCCAAAGAAAAATAAGATGTATATATATATATATATATATATATATATATGATGCAATATATCAATGATAAACTATATTATAAAGTGTAATCTTCTAATAAGAGTTACAATCACTAGAATATAATATGATAAAATCCTACAAAACAAAGCCTAGAAGGAAAATATTAAGAGTGAGTGGTGCTAGTGTTGGTGTTGGTTTACTAGTAGGTTTTTCGCTAATCCATGGGGTTGATGATTAGTGAAAGATGTGATGGAAGGTGGTGGTTATAATGAATGCAATGAATTTAGAAACTCGTATGTATAGCAAATGTTATAAGAGTATTGAAGACGGTAAAGGTTATGACATTATCATCTACCAAAGATGATGTATCATACCATAATATATGCTCGAATGGAATTAAGAGGAAGTGGAGACAATGATCACTTAGGAATAGAAATTCCATATGCAACAATTAGAAATACTAGATACCTATATGAGGATGAAAATGATATAATATGATGGGAGAGTGTTGGTTGGACCAACGTGTTGAGAATGATGGCTTTGATATATCGTTTGCACTGACAATGACGTGCTTGATATGTATCAGGAATGTAAAGGATGAGATCCTATGATGGTGTTCTAGACAATGAAGGTGTTCTATACAAAGAAGTTAAAAAGAAAATCCTAGACTCGGTTGTGAGAGGGTTCTTTGTTTTGAATGGTTAAAAACTGAACCAGGTACCCACGGATTGGGCGGAACCAAATATTTGGTTCCATCCATCTTATCACAGGGTACCTTGAGACCAGAATTAGATTTGGTCATGTTTTGTCATTTTTGATCAAACGAGGGTTCAAGCTAAGATCTATCTACTTATAACTACGAATTAGGTTCCATTCATCCTAGTCAAAATCTAAGGAGACTCAATGGTTCTTGTTTAAGATGTTTGTCAAAACACATGATGTGTTTATCACTTGACGCGGTATTGGTGCAAACATGTGATGTTTGGTTAAGAAGGTTTGAAACACTTGTGATTTTGTGAGCTGATTTTAACTGAATGGTGTGAACCTATGTGTAGGAGACATGAGTAAGTGTTCTTTAATACAAAAAGACAATTATGTGAATGAATTTCTCTCCCCCTTAATCAGTGGACATTCAACATAATGTGTAATGTATCGAATGAAGAATGACGATGCAAGTTAGCAATGTTTTTGCGGATGTTGGTTAGCATACAAAGAACTTCATCCTTGAAGTTACGTAGCTCTTCTCTATCAATGCGAGATGATCGCATGACGAGGCATGTGGTTTCCTCATGGGAGGTGTATTGTTATAACTAAAAAGGTGATGGAGATGTTTTTAGGAAGGCGGAAGCAATAATGAGATTTGGAAAGAGGTCGATTGAAAGATACGCAAACACAAATTCCAAGCCTCTAAAACTTAATCTTATTAGCTTTAAAAGCTATATGCAAGTGAATGGATCCCATAAACAAATTACTAATCTACGTAGCAATAAAGGGATTATGCAAAATAAGCATCACGAAGTGAGATAACAAATAATTTGTTATCAACCTACAAGACAAAAGGTTTAATGACAAAAGATGTGATTATGATAGAAATCATAAGATAACATCTTATATGAACGAAAACAAATATTCGACTACTAGATAAAAAGTTACCACATAGCATCAATACAAATAATGACATTGTTTGAGATACTACATTGTGAAATTGTTTTGATGTTAGGCTTATATACTTAAGCATACTTACCTATTAATTAACACAATGATCTATGTGATAATTTAGTAGAATAAACAAACTTCTAAATGTTTATCATACCAGAAGTACTTTGACAAATTATAGGTGCACACATGGCAAACAAATAGTGTAACAAAGTTACAAGAGAAGTGAGACGACAGATTCATGCAAACCATTATAACATATTGGAGCATGTATCATTTAGGCTATCCTACGAAAAGGCTCAATGAATGTCAACCAAAGACAAGAGCTTTTCAAATATAAAAAAATCATATAAAAACATCATGTATTAAACTAACATATCATGAGTTAACAAGAAACATGTTAATCTTGCGAAATATCATATAACAAAAGAATGAAAATATCATACAAATCATGTTATCATTTAGTAGCATGAAACATATATGCATGCAGATAAAACCTTTCCAAGGTTTACACAATTGACTATTACTTAAATAGTTATCATGATAACATCAAGATACTGTATCAAACAACAAAATGTAATCAACACATGCATATGTGATGCAAGTGATTCTAATAAACTAAAGAAAGAAAAATCACATCTACTACTTGTTTGATTAATATTCCTAAGAAAAGATAAAATATCTTATTTTAATACTTACTTTAAGCAAGTATAGGAATACAGATTTTTCAAGTTGGAGAATGAATATGAGACTATTACTAGCGGTGCTCAATTCAGGCTAAACACGACCATTTTTACGGGTGATTCCACATACCCAAATTCTATGTAGCATTTAGAGAGTGTGATAATAATATTAAAAAACATAAAGTATAAGTAACAGGTTAAACATTGTGGGGGTTGATTAGCATATAATCGCAACCACTATGATTAAACCGTAAATAACGATTATAAATCTTCGGCTAACATAAAAGTAACTGTGGCATAATACTAACGAACCCATTATATAAATCAAAAAAGATGTTGCACTGGTAATAGGTGAGTTGTTACCATCAGATTTATAGCTTGTTATAAAATTAAATGTCCTGATTACCTCAAGATTTTTGAAAGAGCTCTTGATTTTCCAAGATTTGATAGAAGCTTAATGGAAGAGGAGATTCAGTCGAATAATTATGATGGGATGGGATACAGGGAGAGTTGGTTTGCATGTTTTATTGTTAACCCAAAGTCCCAAACCGACTTTTGGTTGACTTGGTTGGATTTTTTTATTTATTTTTTATTTTTTTTTATTTTAATTATTATTTTTTATAAAAAAAGGTTAAGCATTCATATAAATTTCTATTATACCTTGAGCCGCTAAATGTATAATTACAAATAACGGCCCAAGATATTATATAACTTCATACTAAGCCCAACACATTCCTCTCATGCACATCACGTTTTATAAAGTAGCTTAAACTTTACTATTTTATCTATGTGGGACATCATGTATTTTTTTACATCAAGCTTATAAACTCAATAATGTTAACCATGTTAACTTATGTTAACAATCAGCATATTGGATTTATTAGGAATTTACAACATGAATGCTGGTTTCATTTGAACAAAATGATGTGCTTCAAATACATGTTTGATTTCTACGACCACACAATTGCAGACACAGGACCATTCCCTTTGTTCCATGTTTGTTAAAATAACTATCAAACTTTGAATATTCCATGTTTTCGTTTGCCTTTATTTTCGAGTCTATTAGGTATGGTTTAGACAATAATGTATTAAGTAATTTTGGTCATGCTATGTTTCTTTAGAGGAGATAAACCGAATTCTTCTTCCAATTTTTAATTATGCTTTGATATATTAATTGGGTACTTTACATACTTATTTTTGTATTTCAAGTTTTAGTTATGTTTTGAATTTTGAAGAGAAAATAAATTGTGTTGTGACTATCAAAAAAACATAAATTTATAGAGTTACATTACCCCTAATAATTTGAAAAAGACAATGTGAACCATATCAAAGGTTTGTTATACATTTTTTTGTAAGAATATCTTTTAAGTTTTTTTTTTTTTTTAAATTTCACAAAACAAAACAACACACACAATGGTTAAGTGGTTAACATATTATGATTTACATTTAAAGTTTATAAGATGTTATATTATCATAATATTAAGGGAAAAATACTTCAAAGTGAAACCAAACCAAAAACGGTAAAATTGTTACATACATAAATCAATATGGCCTAGTATTTACAATTGGATATAGGCACTCAAGTGCAAATTGAATAGAGAAAACAGAGTTAGCTTCTTCATAACTCTACCATCAAATCACATAGGAATAAACTCTTTCTTCTTCGGTTTGTGTGATATCAAACCTTCAATCCCTCATTTTCATAGATTACGATCGGATATCATCAAAAACCAATAATTCCAACACCAAATTAAGGTAAACATTATACTTTAAGTCCGTTTTTACTTAATTTCCATTTAAACACTAAAAAACATCTATACATAAACTATAAAATGTTGAGATCGTCTCATATAGGTTATGCATGGGCGTCTATGTTAAAGTAGGCAATATAAATGTTGATTGCGTTAGATGAATATCATTCGGTTTGGCATCTGTTTCATTTTATAAAATACACATGAAGCCCACATTTTTATGATCATTGCATATAAATAAGTAAGCTCCTTATACATTATAGTGTGTGAGGGTGCAATTTAATTCAAAACTTGTTTCTTGAAGATGAAATTAAAATCCTATCAACAAAATAACCATATATTGTATGCAAAATAATTAGATGTCTAACATATTGCATTTTTTTTCTAGAATACAAATTATTTTTTAGTTGCTTATATGAAATAAGTTGAGTGTACAAATGAATGGTATAAAAACAAAAAGGTTAACAAATTTTGTTATAGAATGTAAAAACGCTATACACATTAGATAGTCACTTTGGATATTTTGTTAAAAAAAAAAGTTAATAAATATTTGTTACACATGATACCCAAAATCTGCTTAACTTGTAGTAATACATATAATCATTGCATTTCCAAATTGTGTGTTGGTTATTGTGAAAATACAGTACCTATAAAACATCATTGTTGTTAAAAACTTTAGCAGTACTAATTTTAAAGGAGCAGTACTAACTTCAAAGTTAGTACTGTTGGTTATGTTTGGCTTATCTCTGGCTAATTGTGTTTAAGGAAACATGTAATATGTGATTCCTATTTGATCTATAATATGTGGGTTGTGAAATACATATAAGTTATTTCTTAAATAGGTTATTCAAAATTGATTTTAGTACTCTTAAACAAATGTATGTGTTAGATGAGTATACATTTCATATGATCTTGTTAAGTTCTTAAGGAAATGTATCTTTTCCCTATTTTGTTCACTCGAAATGTTATGAATGCGTTAGGAAATGGTAGATGGTTGTTTTTTTTAAGATAGTAATTATGAAAGATCTTTACACATTTACGTTGTCTAATGTGAAATGGATTGTGTTTTTATCTCTAATGGGACACATCATATAAACATTAGCTAAAAGGGACATATAGATTTTAAGCTGATTATGAATTACTAATGCAAATACCCTTGCGACATCTAGAACTGTTTTCATTAAAAATTAAAAGTTTGATTTTGGTTATTATTTAGAATCTTATTTGTTATACATTGTTTTTCGGATTGTATATTAAGTAAGGAGTTTAAGTGTTTTTAATTGTTGTACGTTGTTTTAGGAAATTATGCCGATTGAATTCGTGGTGCGTCCAAACAGAAACACGTATCCTGAGTTGCTTGTACTACCTCAAGTTTTCTCTGAAAATGCGTTTAATGGGAATAGGCATTTGTATTTAACTGGTATTGAAAGGCAACGGAAAAAAGTTACGATAGTTGCCCCATTAGGAGGACCTATTAAGATTAAGGGTAATAAATGGGTGGAGTTTGTTAATGAAAACATGTATAGAGATGTTCACATGCTACACTTTGTCCAGGAAGGAGATTATTCATTTTTCGTAACTGGTTACGACTCTAACGGGATTGAAGTTCGTGGATATATTGGTGTAATGGGGCGTCATTTAAGGTTTCAGAGCTACAGGTTGCCATACCCTCATGTTCCTCATGTATTATTTGTAATAAAAGTTTAATAAAAGCATAACTTTATATATGTTTGTTTTGGAATGTGTGAAATTAAAAATCACGTATTATTGATGATTATATTGTTGGTTTCAGGATTTGCCTGTCAATTTTTTGGTTGGGGTAGGCCTGGAAGCTACCATCTCTATTATTGTTCAAGGAAATGAGTTTGATTTCGATGGTTAATCTTGTGCATCCAGGAGGTGATGTGAATAATGTTGTATATGTTATGGACGAAGCTATGTGGATTGCTGTTGTTCAACAGTTCGATATTGATTTTGGGGATGTTATTGTTTTCACAAAAGTGGCGAATGATAGGATCAATCTAATGTCATACAATGTTGATGGAAGTGCAAAGACAGATGTTATGTATTTTGGTATGACTCAGCTTGTATTGCACCAACAAATGCTAGATCCTGAAGATGAAGGTTAGATATGTTGTTGTTATCATATATTTTGTTTGTTGTGTAGCAATATAAAAGTGACATTGAATTGTTTACCTTATTCGTATACTATATTCTGTATAAAAATATCTGTTTATATACATTTTTTTTGAAACAGCGGATTTGCGGATGCAACACATCTGTCAATGGGCTGGTCATCAGGAACATTTTGCTGAAAGGACTGATGTATTCTACAAAAGGTCTTCTGAGATTCTTGCCTTTTCAAGACTTGTAAGCATTTTGTTGTGTGGTTATGTATATTGAGGTTTTAGTTGAATGATGGTTGAGATCATGTTGATATCGTTTAACGACAGGCAATACCAGCTGAATTTCAAGACAAACATCCTCTGCACATTTTCAAAAAAGGTCTGTTTAAACATGATACAGTTGAGTACATGATGAAAATCAGGATGGATTTTCACAGGGAAAACCCAGAACGGGTCAATCATGTTAAGGCAATTGGTGACTGGAGAAATTTCTTTCAAGTATGTGAATTTGAATATGGAAAGATGATAAGTTTTAAACTGATGTTTATCCTTACTGATTTGAATGGGGCAGTTCGTGACGATTACCCGGTGTTTCATGTATATTAGTACTTAATAGACGAACTGTGTATGTTTACTATTCATTTTTACTATTCACTGGCACTATTCATTCCAAATTTTTTATTTCATATTCTCGTAAGTTAAACTATTTTAATGATAACCTGAGATTTTGGCACTCGTCGGATAATTTCTGCAAGAATCACGAAACCGTGTCCGAGACTTACTTTAAGGTTTAAACGTCATTTAGGCATCCCGATATGTCCAAACAACATTGCCAACAAGAGAAATATATGTTTTCCACCTTCCGTGACATTTTCATGAATTTAGGCATTTTAGGATACCCGGTTTTAAGTTTGGTGACTTTACGACTTACAGTTAGCAATTAGCGGGACCAAAACCCACTCCGTAAGTCAAGATATGTATCCAACCTATAATATCTAGATATTTTCTGAAAAATATCTAGATATTTCAAAAACCTAGTGAAATTACCATTTTACCCTTTCATGGAAATTACCAAAATGCCCTTGGACTATATAAAGTCTAAACTAGCTTCATTTTTACACAAAAATCACAAAAATTCATCTCTTTCTCTCCCTAACCCACGGCTCACTCAAGAACAAGGAGGAGATCCAAAAGTTTTCAAGAAACAAGTGTTAGATTAGTTCCATATATGATCCTTGTTAGGGTTTTGCAATAAAAACTCCAAGGTTGTGATCTTTTTCCATCCAAACTCACCAATCATCAAGTCGTGGTTAGAGACCGAGCCTCATTCCAGCATATTCACCACTAGGATTGTTGCTATCGCATCAGGTGAGTTTCATAGCCCCTTTCTTTATACGTTTTGAACTTTTGGGGGAGATACATGCTTAAACTGTTTGCTTACATACATGATTGTGTTAAACTTAGTTGCGTTATTCTTGAAAGCATATCGCGGACCTAAGTATCAAACACTTGGGGTAGCCGAACGAATCATATCGCGGACCTAAGTGTCAAACACTTGGGGTAGCCGAACGAATCATATCGCGGACCTAAGTGTCAAACACTTGGGGTAGCCGAACGAATCATATCGCGGACCTAAGTGTCAAACACTTGGGGTAGCCGAACGAATCATATCGCGGACCTAAGTGTCAAACACTTGGGGTAGCCGAACGAATCATATCGCGGACCTAAGTATCAAACACTTGGGGTAGCCGAACATAAGTCTCCTCGTGAGCAGCATTGATAAGTCTCCTCGTGAGCAGCATTGATAAGTCTCCTCGTGAGCAGCATAAGGTCTTCTAGTGTTATAGAACGCACATCGTACACGCACATGTCTTACTCATACTATGTTAGCATTGGGTTGTAAACACACAGGTTGCAAGTCTTGAATGGGCAGGGCTTGGAACTGAGTGGATTTACAATGCCTATGCTATGGAAACTTTCTCTAAACGCTTTTCAACTTATTTATAGCAAACTCTATGAACTCACCAACCTCGTGTTGACACTTTAGCATGTATTTTCAGGAACTAAGCATAGCACGCTACTGGAGGCTTTTGGCAGGGCATGGCATGGTCATAGAAGACTCTGATAAAACATTTGGGACCGCTTAACTTATTTTATGGGCCAACTTCTGCACCACTTTTCATAATGTAAATTTAACACTTTTGACTTATCAAATATATTCTAAATGATTGATGTGAAAACCGTTCTTTACACTTGTGTTGTGATACCAATTGAGTTGCACCCCAGTGGCATGTATGCTTCCGCTGGACCCGATTTTGGGGGTGTGACAGATTGGTATCAGAGCCTAGGCTATAGAGAATTGGGTAATTTTAAAACCTAAACTATAGCTACTTTTACGAAAACTTAACCCTATGACCGCCACGTGCCTGCCTGCCAAGCTGATGCCTCATTTGTGGTTTGTTGCTGACATATTTAGTGAGATTTATATCTTATTGCCAGATAGATTATACTCACTTACTCTCGTTGATTTCTATAATTGTATTCCATATAAGTATGCCCACATATCATGCAGGTCGCAGCGTTACACCTTTTCCTTACGTAGTTTCATCATTCGACCTCAAGCCTGATCACCTGCCTTAGTCTTTTGAACCCCCTTTACATGTGAAGGACATAGTATTATTATAACTAAGCTGAGTATTCCAAAATTCATTGAACCTCGGTGGAATATAGACTAGTCATCTATATTCGACCCGGGACAGTGGGACATAGCCTGACTACCTATGTTCGACTCAGAGATGAATTTTGCAATACTGAGAGTAGTTATAATGGAATTATGTCCGGATTGATTTGATCGGTGTAAGCAATTCCATAATCGAGCCAAATTTTCAAAAGACCTCCTTCAAACCACTTGTTCCCAGTTTGATCTAAGTGACAGTTCTTGTTTGATGAGTTGCGAGGATCAAACTGGAATCAAGTTGTTACCCGAGCCGATTCAGTTTAATCTCATGACACTTCTTGTTTGATGAGTTGCGAGATTAAATTTGAATCGACAACCTCAAACCGATTTAGCCTAATCCCATGACAGTTCTTGTTTGATGAGTTGTGGGATTAAGTAAAAATCGGTTACCTAGAGGTCTTTTGAAGGCTATGCTCGATCATGGGAAAGTTTACCCCCATCAAACCCGACCATGAGAACGTACGTACGTAGAACGAGTGAGCTGAATTCAGGGACTGAATTCCTCTAACGGGTGGAGACTGTCACAACTCGTAATTTCAGGCCATTTTTCCGAACCTCGACAATTTACTATTCACGAGTTACTATTCATTTTTACTATTCACTGGCACTATTCATTCCAAAATTTTTATTTCATATTCTCGTAAGTTAAACTATTTTAATGATAACCCAAGATTTTGGCACTCGTCGGATAATTTCTGCAAGAATCACGAAACCGTGTCCGAGACTTACTTTAAGGTTTAAACGTCATTTAGGCATCCCGATATGTCCAAACAACATTGCCAACAAGAGAAATATATGTTTTCCACCTTCCATGACATTTTCATGAATTTAGGAATTTTAGGATACCCGGTTTTAAGTTTTGTGACTTTACGACTTACAGTTAGCAATTAGCGGGACCAAAACCCACTCCGTAAGTCAAGATATGTATCCAACCTATAATATCTAGATATTTTCTGAAAAATATCTAGATATTTCAAAAACCTAGTGAAATTACCATTTTACCCTTTCATGGAAATTACCAAAATGCCCTTGGACTATATAAAGTCTAAACTAGCTTCATTTTTACACAAAAATCACAAAAACTCATCTCTTTCTCTCCCTAACCCACGGCTCACTCAAGAACAAGGAGGAGATCCAAAAGTTTTCAAGAAACAAGTGTTAGATTAGTTCCATATATGATCCTTGTTAGGGTTTTGCAATAAAAACTCCAAGGTTGTGATCTTTTTCCATCCAAACTCACCAATCATCAAGTCGCGGTTAGAGACCGAGCCTCATTCCAGCATATTCACCACTAGGATTGTTGCTATCGCATCAGGTGAGTTTCATAGCCCCTTTCTTTATACGTTTTGAACTTTTGGGGGAGATACATGCTTAAACTGTTTGCTTACATACATTATTGTGTTAAACTTAGTTGCGTTATTCTTGAAAGCATATCGCGGACCTAAGTATCAAACACTTGGGGTAGCCGAACGAATCATATCGCGGACCTAAGTGTCAAACACTTGGGGTAGCCGAACGAATCATATCGCGGACCTAAGTGTCAAACACTTGGGGTAGCCGAACGAATCATATCGCGGACCTAAGTGTCAAACACTTGGGGTAGCCGAACGAATCATATCGCGGACCTAAGTGTCAAACACTTGGGGTAGCCGAACGAATCATATCGCGGACCTAAGTGTCAAACACTTGGGGTAGCCGAACGAATCATATCGCGGACCTAAGTATCAAACACTTGGGGTAGCCGAACGAATCATATCGCGGACCTAAGTATCAAACACTTGGGGTAGCCGAACATAAGTCTCCTCGTGAGCAGCATTGATAAGTCTCCTAGTGAGCAGCGTTGATAAGTCTCCTCGTGAGCAGCATAAGGTCTTCTAGTGTTATAGAACGCACATCGTACACGCACATGTCTTACTCATACTATGTTAGCATTGGGTTGTAAACACACAGGTTGCAAGTCTTGAATGGGCAGGGCTTGGAACTGAGTGGATTTACAATGCCTATGCTATGGAAACTTTCTCTAAACGCTTTTCAACTTATTTATAACAAACTCTATGAACTCACCAACCTCGTGTTGACACTTTAGCATGTATTTTCAGGAACTAAGCATAGCACGCTACTGGAGGCTTTTGGCAGGGCATGGCATGGTCATAGAAGACTCTGATAAAACATTTGGGACCGCTTAACTTATTTTATGGGCCAACTTCCGCACCACTTTTCATAATGTAAATTTAACACTTTTGACTTATCAAATATATTCTAAATGATTGATGTGAAAACCGTTCTTTACACTTGTGTTGTGATACCAATTGAGTTGCACCCCAGTGGCATGTATGCTTCCGCTGGACCCGATTTTGGGGGTGTGACATTTTATGGTAGGTTTGTTATGTTGATAATATGGCCGTTAGTCAGTTTAAACATCTTTTGTCTATATTTTGTATATTTTGGTATTTGTTTATGTCATGTTGCAAAACTTAGTGATATTAGGTATTGTATGCTATGACGTAAGACTTATATGTAAGTTTAGTTTTAATATAACGTTTAGGAAATTCTGATAATTGATGCGTAATATTATCATTTATATCATTGGTATGTTTTCAAATCTGATAAATTAAATTTTCATTCTTTGATATTGTATATGTGGAACCTTTCATGTGAAAGACGTATCCCAATGTTAATTTTAACTATATATAGTTAATCAAAAATAATACATTATTTATCTAGTTAACCCATACCCATTTTAGTTTTAGTTGACTTTTTATAGTCAAACACAACCATTTTATGTCAGAATTTAACCATAATCTGTTTATTAGGTTTTTTATGGTCAAGCAAACATCAAAACAAATGTCTATGCCTTTACATATTGAAACATCAACCATGCATCATTTATATTGTTGCGTAACATGTTATTTATTTGATTAGTATGACTACACTGTTTATATTTAAGTGGAATGTATCATGTTTTCTACTAAATTTGTGCTAAATAAGAATGATGATAAAACTTGTCTACTCCTTTGAGATACTAACTTGACCACCACTATTTTAGATAGCATACTATTTGGGATACAAAAGATACATGATACTTAATCTATATAGTTAATTACAAAACACAAAAATAGAAATACTAACATGATACTTAATCTATATAGTTAATTACAAAACACACAAAATAGAAATACTTATAAAGCATTTAGGGTGTTGAAGTAAAAGAGTATGCCAAATGCAACTCATCATAAGAGAAAATTTCAAAGTCTTCAGAGTCAATGTCGTCTTCGGCTTGATCAACATCAAATTCTTCATTCTTGCCTTTTGATTTCCTAAATGCACCAACTTCTTTCAAAAGTTTCTTAGCAGCCTGTCTTTCTTTTTTCATCTTTTCATCTGTTTCCTCTTTTTGTTTCCAGTTTCTTATTTTCTGGGCTGATTGCTCAGAAATCAACCATTTCTAATAAATGAATTAATATAAATCAGACATAGTAGTTAGATAGCATATCAGTTTAATGAGGTCGTTTTTAACCTTAATTACAAAATGTTAACAATATACCTTCAGATGTTGCATGTGATTCAAATGTTTCTGCATGTGATTGATTTTCAGTGCCTAACACTTCATTTTCATCCTGTTTGGGTTGCTTGCTACAAAGATATCAAACATATTCAGTTGATAAATATATAGGATAACATATACTATAAAGAATTTAACATACTTTGGTTGATCTTGTTGATTGTCTTCAATATCTGCAACTTCTAGTGTTCTTTTTCTTGAAGATGACATTGTTTTGATCAACAGTAGGTTTAGTTTAGGATTTTTTTTAGGTAGATTTACAAATATGAATATACAATGGTGTTTATATAAAATTATATAACTGATATAACATATGAACAGTGCAGCCGTATTTCACATTGGAAAGTGTATATTTGAAGAGTCAAATTTTGTAAATAATGATGATGATTTAACTTCTTTTGCAATTATGTTAAGTAATTTTTTTTTAAGTGTAAACTTATACGATTATCATTATTATCAACCAAAACATCTAAAAGTTTGTTATCTTTTAACCTTCTAAACATTTGTTTGTTTATAAAAGTTTTATAAACTTACATTTAAAGATATTATTAGAATTGATGATGTATATAAATAATGGCCTATGTGTATCTAAAGTGATAATGTGGAAGTTGAAGATGATGCAATTCATTTCGGTAAATTAGTTTTTGAATATCACCACTATATTGTTCAACATTATGTGAATTAGCTTTTCAATATCACAACCATATTCGCAGTATTAAGAATATAACGTTTTATAAAGTAGCTTTCGAATCACGTTTTAGAAATTAACATATACGTATTGTTAGTTTTGTTAATTGGGTAGGTAATATTGCCACTAGTACTAACCTTCAATTGCAATACTAAGTCGAGAACGTAGCAGTACGAATGTAAAAGACAAACTAGCGACATCTCAGAAGTACAAAGGACCCTTGCGTGCACTTTCAATGTCGGAATAACATAAACCTACCCAGATGTATCGACCCTCTAACCAACACAAACCGTCAATCAGAAAATAAACCAAAAGCAGATTAGAAGTTTTTCTCAAAAGAAAATTACGTAACTTTAAAAACTAACGTAATCTTGCATTAAAGTAGCAGAAAGTAAACTTGCAAAATAGGTAAAAAAATTGCAAATTAAAATTGACATAATATAACAAACATTACATATAATTTAAATCAATCATATTCCAACATTACATATTGTCAAATCTCATACTACATATATTTCAAATAGATAAATAATCTTCAATACTTTTATAAACTCCAACAATTTTCTGCCGGTTTTCTTCTATGTCTTTATTACGATCTTCAATCTTCTTCTGATGCACCAATATAATCGCTTCATCTTCCTTGTTCTTTTCTTCTAGCCTTTTGATACGGTTATTATAAATTTCAATCAAACTTTTTTCTGTTCCAAATTGGCCAGAATTACATTTTTTCCAAATAGCTTCAGATATGCCAAAGAGTTGGTATTTTGAAGGAATAGGAGGAGGAGAAGTATCTCTTACACGTTTTTATTTCTTTGAATCAATATTTGAAGATGATGAAGCCATTCAAGTTTGAAATCACAATATAATTAAATAATGAAAATATGATAGAAGTTGTTTGTTAAAGGTTTGTATTTATACACATTGTAAAGTCATATCGTTCACACTGTAAAGTCATATCGTTTTAAATATTGAAAAAGGAGACTATTTATATTCCAAAATACAAACCTTCATGCAATCAATTAGGATGAATTTAAAAGATAAACCTTTTTTTTTTAAATATATCAATATCTTTTTAATTTGGTTAAATTATTATGGTATCTTGTGAATCAATGATCCACTTGTTTAAATATAAAATTGATTGGTACTGGTAGTTTGTTTTTAATACTGCTATGATACGATTAGTGATGCTAATTAAATCTTTAGTACTGCTCGGTATAAAAGTTAGTAATGTTCGACATTATGAGTTATTGCTGCTCGGTAACAAACATATATAAAGCTATCTATGTAGGATATCATGTATTTATTTACATCAAGGTTATAAACCAAAAAGAATTTTCATAAAAACACCACATATCATATTCCTTATTGATTGTCTAACAAAAGCAGATAAGCTTATTTTTATGAATGCACTTTTTCTAAAACTTCTTAACTAAGCCATAAATAAGCCAAACATAACCAGCAGTACTAATTTTGAAATTAGTACTGCTACTTTAATATTAGTACTGATAAAGTTTTTAGCAACAATGATGTTTCTTGAATTAATCAACTTTCTTGAATTAAATGAGGATTATGAGGAATCTTCCAAACACTACATTGCCAACCTTAGTCTTCTGGCTTTACTTTCTTCTGCAAGCTGAAATATCTTCCTTATCAATTCTTTTGTCATGTCTGATTCTTCATCAACTTTGAGTCTGGATGATACCATGACAATTAGTACTTCTCCTCTGATAGGATACTCCTTCTCCACTAACATGTAGATCTCTACGCCTCCTTTAGTAGACACCTTATGCACTCCATAGTTATCAAACAATCTACATGTGATAGCCAATGTACTGTTAGTGTAATCCTTTTAAATACACATATGGACCATTAACAAAATAATTTTAAACCAAATACCTTGTCTCTGCTTTATTGGTGTATCACTTTCAAACATTCGCGCATCTTTTGTTGTATTTTTAGGCTTTGAAGATCTCACCGATGGAAAAAGTACAACGTTATATCTGAGTAAAATTAAATATAAAATCAAAGCCATTATCATACTAAAGTACAAACATAATACCTTTTGGTTGCGTAACTGGTGTGTCACTTTCAATCATGATCCCATCCATTGGGACTGCTTTTTTTTTATAGCATTCCCATTTACAAATTCAAACAAAACTCAGCCTTGTAAATATAAAGTCTATGAGGGAAACATGGTTAACATAAGGCATTAACATATAAGCTGTAAAGAAAAATAGGAAAACATGTAACATCTAATAGCACAAAATATAATAGAACTCTTATGAACTTCTTATATACTTTTGAATTGTGTGCTACTTAAAAGGTCTAGCAGTACTAAGTTTAAAGGAGCAGGACTAACTTGAAACTTAGTACTGCTATTATGTGTTTAAAGAAGCAGTACTAACTTGCAAGTTAGTACTGTTGTAATATAATTGTTATAGCAACACATACCTATTATGCACAACATGTTTTATAAGGAAGTTTCAATTTTACTGTTACATCTATGTGGAACATCATGTATAACACAATCATATAAGCTATCAATCAGACAATATCATTGTATTAAGAATATGTTAATGGTCATATAAGCTATCAATCACACAATATCATTGTATTAAGAATCAATATTAAGTTATAAACCATAAAATCTATAACGCAAATATTGTCATAATACTTTTAAAACATAATACCTTGTGAATTACTTGATGGTGTGTCAGTTTCAAACCTGATGGCATCCATGGTAGTAGTTTTCTTCTTAACAGCTTTTGAACCTGAAACAATTATTTAAATATTGATAAGAAATTTAACACAATGGTATAAACCATGAAACAAAGCATACATATCTACAGCAACAAAAATGCATCAAGATACAAAGCATACATATGTAATTTATGCAATCACAAAATAAGACGCACAACATTCATTGTATCATGAATTAAATACAAATTATATGTAACCAAATTATTCAAGAACACAATACCTTGAGGACTCTTCCAAACACTACATAGTCAACCTTAGTCTTCTGGCTTTCCTTTCTTCTGCAAGCTGAAATATTTTCCTTATCAATTCTCTTGCCATCTCTGACTGTTCATCAACTTTGAGTATGGATGATAGCATATGCATTAATATTCCTGCTCTTAGTGGGTAATCCTTTTCCACTAACATATAGATTTCAACCCCTGCTTTACTAGAAACTCTGTGAACACCACAGTTATCAAACAGTCTCCATGTGATATCTGAACCACCAGCTTCAAATCTCCATATAGCTTCACCTGTATCAGGATCATAAATTCTCTTCAGTTCAACCCAAAGCTATTTGTCTTTATCATCTGTAGGTTCTGAGGTCTTGAATCTATCTTGAACTAAGGTCCACAGCTTATTCAAGTCTTCTCTATCAAAAGCTTTGATTATGTCTTCAAAGAACTTGTAGACTTCAAACTTTCCTCCTACTCTGATGATTTTCCATCCCTTGATCATTTCATCTGAGTACACCTCCCAATCAATGATGGGATGTTTGGCTTCAATAGGTTTAATATTAAGAGCTTCTGGAACAACCAACATCATGCCTTGGATCTGTTCATCAGTTAGTATTTCTTCTACCTTTTTTTCATTTACTGGTTCTTCTTGAACTGTATCTTACTCAGTTCTTTGTTTCTTGGAATCTCCTGATTCCAGTTGGTTTGATGTTCATTTCTGTCCTATTCCTTCACTTCTTTCTAAATCACCTCTCAGAAAAATCGGTATCCTCCTATGAGTATCAATGTAGATCCTTTCAATCTCTTCATGAGATCTACCCTTGAAATGCTCTTCTTTCCAGTTGTCTTGATGCTTCAAGTAGTTCTTCATATACCTTAGTTGTTGACTTCTTGAAGGAGGTTTATTTTGATAAGTTTGCTTCTTTCTTTGTCTATGCCTGATTTGCTCCAAAAGGTCATCAATGGCATGTTCTTTTTCTTCTATGGTGAACTTTGACCTTTCATCCTCTTGAAGCTTAGCAGCTAGATCCCTATCAGCAGCTTCTTGAGCAGCTTTTTCTTGTACTTCAGTCAATAGCTTTTGCTCAGTCAGTATTTGAGCAACCTTATCTTCTTTAGCTAATCTTGCTAATTCGTCTTCTTGAAGTTTTTTAGCCAACTCTTCATCTAAAGTTTTCTTGAATGTTTTCTGAGAAGATTCTTCTGCTATCATGATCCCCTTACCCTTGTCTACTATTGAAATCTTTGGTCTTCTTCTTTACACTGCACCAGCAGTACCTTGAGATCCACTTGCAGTACCTTGTGATACACACACACACACACACACACACACACACACACACACACACACACACACACATATATATATATATATATATATATATATATATATATATATATATATATATATATATAGGATATTCATAAACATAACATGTATTGATCTTGTGGTTTCAGCCGAATCTAAAGAGAGAAAGAGAGGAAAGTGGGAACCTTTAGAGAGAGAAAGAAGATGATATTAGATTAGAATGTGTGAAAGGTCCAACCCTTCCCTTGTGTGGGAAGGGCTTTATATAGGATTACATATGGTGCCCTGTGTGGGCTGTGGAGTGAGCTGACAGACGGTAAAGACCCGACCCACTCCACGAATACTTTAATAACTAAACTATTAATAATATTACTAATATTACTAATAATCCTACGAGCTAGTTAATACTAACAGATACTCGGGGTGACCAAGTCTTCACATGAATATTTGTATTCCTAACAATCTCCCCCTAAGGGAGGTCACCCCAGAAATAATGTTTTGAATTCTAGCATTTTATCATATGACTATGACTTCATAGCTCGTAGTTCATGATTCTTCAACGTCATTGATCTTTGTGCAATCTGCAGTGAACTTTTGATGACTGATCTTTTGTCATGGATGATCTTTGAGGAATCATTGAGAATATCATCCAACATATATCTTCAAGTCATCTTGCAGCATCGTCTCCATGTGAAGTTGTGATCTTTGAGCCTTCTTTGAGATCATCAGCCACCGTAAATCTCCAAGCTCATCTGTTGCCGTATTGCCTCCATGTGATTTGTTGTGACCGTTGGACTCGCATGCTCACACTTTTGTGGATCATGATATCTTTTATCAGAGTTGCGGAAGTTGTGTTGTAGGTCTTTCAACTATCATGATGTCTTTGATAATGAATTGTAAGTGTGAGCATGGAGTGTGGATTGACACGTCTCAACTGGAATCAGGAACCACCATCACTATCTTTATATGAATCTGAAATAAAACAGTTAGCAATAAAGTTGGAGAACGAATATGGCTTTGTCATTCGCTAGGTGTGGTTGGATTAACCTTCGGTTCCGTGAGGACCGACCTGTGATCAGGTAGAATCCCCTTTGAAGAAGATTCTCCTTGACAGGAATTTCCAGCTTGTTGTAGGGAATCATCCAAAGAGTTACCATAGGAATCACCCTACAAAGCATGTTCTCATACCAGAACGTCTCAAAGCAGACAGCACGATAGAGTGAATCAGTGAATTGAATACCCACTGATTGATGAGAAATTGATTATACAAAAATCACTCGTGTGTCACTGGATAAACGTTTTATGCAACACGACGAGGGTTTTATATATTGAATCACATTTCTTTCATAAACACTTTTGTTTGAAAATTTTCACAATCAATGTGCTCGAAATTCAGTTGGTGAGCACATTGAAAGGTTTTCCAAAAGCGTCCGTCAATCCATTTCCTGGAACAAGTTTGATTCAAATGAGAATCGCCCCATCGTTTCTTTCCAGTTGTCACAAGTTTGATCCATGAAGGATCTCACATGTCACCCACCAAGAGCTTGTTTGATGTTGGCTCTAGAAGGATTTCCATCTTCATTGTGAATACTTTACGTATCACTCGGATGTTCTGGCAATACCACACGGATAATGCGTAGGACTCTTAATATATGTTTTCTTACTTTTCACTTGTATGAAACAGCAAGCATATTGGAAGTGTGTCCTAATGAGATTTATGGATGATCTCTTGGCTCTAGACTCAATAGTGCATTTTGATTTAGTGATCGGAGGCTGGAGAGGACTGCCACCATTTCAATATCGTCTAACTCAGAGTGAGAGAGACGATAGACATGTATTGATCTCCGTGACAAATGAAACAAGAGTCCTTTGAGGGACCTTGAGTGGCTAGGGAGGGTTGTGCAGCGTATCACTGGGTCCATGATACTTTGTCTTCAATGTCAGCAATCAACTAAGTGATTCTGACAGCATATGTATTAACCCGGTTTCTGCCTAAAGTGTAAGGAGGGCTTCTTTCTTTTCACCCTTTATCTTTACATTTCTTTTTCATTCTTCAACCCCTTCAGCGCTTACCGAGACTTCATTACTAGCACCTTGTTAGGTTTGTTCCAGTACTATCTCCATCTCAGTCGGCACTTTTCCCTTATTCACTTTTCTCCTTTTTAATCATTCCTAGGGACTTCTATTCTAACTAGAGGATTGTCCCTGGGAAGATCCCTCCAGTTCTGGCTGGATCATGGGAACTAATACCTAACCTCACCATCCTTATAACTTCAGTACATTAAAATAAGATTGGCCGGTCTTTGGTATTCTTCCACAATTGCCATCATAAACCATTTGCTCCCCCTCAATATGTGCATCGATATACGAAAGAGTTTAGCATATATGGGAGAGCCTACACTTGAGTCCAAAAGATCACATTTTATCAGTTTTCGTATTTAAATCACATTCTCTCCCCCGATCAAAAATTTAAAACCTTTTGAGATTTGTGATCCCAATTGATTTAAATAAGTTTAGAAAATATGGGAGAAAATTTGGTCAGTTTTAATATGTGCTGATAATGGAACATGCAACTGCTCCCCCTCAATTTATGAGGGAGATTCACTACTTATCTTGTACAAAGATTATCATTATGACACAAATGATATTGACCTTTTTACGCAGACGATGTGATCATCCGCTTCTCTGAGGGAGTCAGTAGTCAACATCAATTATCCATCCACCAACAAAACTTCCCAAGTATTGTAGATCCCCACTTGGCGAGACCAGAATAAGTAATGCTTTGTTGAAATGAAGGTGGTGGTGGTGATGACAGTGTTGTTGTTGTTGTTGATGTTGTTGTTGTGGTTAATTCAGAGCCAGTCACTAGAGTTTGAACATCTGATCAAATGGTTAGAGCGGGAACAGACACATTCATATCGGCCATGGAATCTGCATAAGAATATCAACACAGATATACATACATACAGATTCACTCTTCATTAACAGCTACCACATAGCAGCTTGCCGACTCATAATACCATATTCATCTCATAATCAAACCATAGTCAGGAAATACATCAAACCGCTATCTATCATGAAGAGCAATCAGCAATCATGAACATGGCAATTCACTCATATTTCAACATTCAACTCAGGATCTTAGGAACATGATTCTAACATGATAGCTACGTACCTAAGCATATTCTGAGTGCACAAGCAATAAGTCAACAACGATTAAACAACTATCGACTAACAAAAGTCAATCAACATTTGAAACTCATTCAGTTAGATCATACAAATGCCTATGGAGTATTCAAGAGCATCAATCACAATGGGTTTTCTAACTTCTTTTAGATTCTGAGTTTTAAAGTATTTAGGGGATTAAACGAGGATTCCAGAGTGACACAAATGAACTTTATAGTTACATAAAGCTAGGATACTATAAGCAAATTGCACATAATGCCCTAATCTTTCTAGAAACTAACACATTTGGCCATTTGAGATAAATCTTAGTAAGTTCCTCTTCAACAAATACCCCATTAACTACAAAACCTTTTCTAACAATTATGAGATAACCACGAAACCCGTTTGATGATATAAAATTTGAAATCACTCTCCCCCTCAATCAATGACCCGTATTCTAGTTAAGGTGTTGAAGTCATTGATTGAGTGACAAATTTTATGAACAATCCAAGTCTGAAAGAATTTCAACCAACACGTTATCACCATGTGTCTCACAAATAATTTTCAGAAGAATCATAGAATGAAAACTATTTGTATTCAAAGAAGACTTCTCTTCTTAATAAGGAAATAACGCACTGAACCGTACATTAAATCGAAGAAACATGGATATAAAATAATCCATGCCCGGGTGAACATCACCCAGTAGAAGGAACAGCCGTCTTTTTGGCGACGTGCCTTCCCCATTTTGAAACGCGGGTTGCTATATGAAGTAATAGCAAGCCATAATGACATGTTTTGATAAACCTTTTAAACTTCTGCTCGAGCTTCATTTAAAGACCCGTGTCATTATTGAATGACATTTCTAGGTTCGTAAATATTATCGATAAACAGAAGACATGCTTAGAACAACTATTTTTGGTATTTTCTATTTTTCTGATTTTTATGGTTTTTCTTGGTTTTAATATTTTTCTATTTCATATTTCTAGTTTTATAATTTTATATTTACAATTTGGTTTAAGATATGTACAACCTATATTATTCAGTTTAAGAAGATGATGACATGAATACCAAAATAAGGATGTCGTTCTTGTACGTTGTGGAAGTCTGTAGTCAACATCTCTTAAACTTTCACCACCAAAGCTTTCAAGGCTCCTGAATAATCGTCTGATCTTAAGCCTTCTCAATTGTGAAGCTTTGATAGCTTCCCCCCAAACTGACAATCTTCTTTTGAGCAGTTTCAAAGCCCTCTTTCAAGCTTACATAAGGTAAGTGTATAGCGGAAACCGTAGCAAACCACATCAAATATTGCTGCTCCTTTTAAGAATAATCATCGTGATTCACCGTTCGGGGGATCATCAAATAGATCAGCAGTGTATCATCTCATACTTGAATAATTCTTCTCATATTTCTTCCCGCTAAAGTATGAAGTTATGCATACCAAAAGTATCGAGAGACCACTTCCCCCAAGTAGTTGAAGTGATGCAATCAGTCTCATTGTATGAGGCCCAAAAACCCGAAGCACACACTCAATCCCATAAATGAAGAAGAAAACGTAACATCAAGATCAATTAAGACCCGAAAATCCCCTTTTCTCCCTTCAGGAAATTGCCATTGTGAACCTCTTTTATCATCGGAAACTATTTCTTACATCTCTTCCCCCACGTAGTTGGAATAATACACCAAAAGCCACGAGTTAAGACACTGATTTTCTCTGCGGTCATGACATTTGTCTTCCTGGAATAACTTCAACTAAGAAGAAGTATAAAGTTCATCACGTGTACTCGATGTGCATTTCGATGTATGTCTCCTTCCCCCTTGCTGGTTTTGATACCTCAGAATCAGCAACACATTTTACGCACATATAATTGAAATCTTTTGAGAAGAACAAACTTGGCTCAAATGTATCATGTGAGAATCAACAGCTACCGAAACGCTCTCTGACTATCTTTATCAACCCTTATGTTCTGTCGGCTATTGCTGTGACCACTTGGTGAAGTAAACCCGATATACCAAACTTGAAACTGACGAAGAATTCCCCAAATTTGTTACTTAAGCTTGCACTGTTGTTGATTGAAGAACGATGCAGAAGAGAACCCCTAAGTACCCTTATACACTCAACTAAGAGCCAAAGCAAGTACAACACCTCTTGAGACTATCCACATCTGCATCTGCGTGTGACACTGAGCACTACAATGTAACTCCTTGAAGTGATAGCTATAACCCGTGAGAACTTCATTGTAACTCCTTACATCGGGTATAACTAGATAATCCAAGTCCCAATCATGAATTTTAAGCACGAGCAAGTTATATTTGAAAGTCATGCATCCAACCAACCCCGACTTCAAGATAAAATAAGATCACGCCTTTGTGAAAGTCAACTTCAATCTCAAATGAGGGATGCCAAATAAACTCTGTGATCACTTGACATTCAATGTCCAAACTCTTAGCCGTTTTGACGTTTTAGCCGACATTTTCCTTTATGTTCTTGTGGTTAATTTACGGAGTGCACATTGGAAGGAACAACAATCCGTGAATAAGGAGATTCTTCAAAACCTGGTTTTGGGAAAGGAATACCCAAGAACGGATCATTATTCAAGCGTGCAACTTCACTATCATGAGAGTCATTATCAACACCTTGAGGAATAAGTGGAACATTAGGTGTTGAAGGAGAGTCGTATGACCATTTCTCAAATCTCAATCAACACGTGGTTTATTCACCCTTTTCCCCCTCAAAAATTGCATATGACTGCCAATTGCAATTTTTGATTGAACGAGTGAATAAGAACACCATTAACGGTAAGTAGATCCACTTGATAGCTGACAATCTGTTTATTCACCCTTCTCCCCCTCAAAAATTGCATATGACTTCCATTTTTGATTGAGCGAGTGAATAAGAATACCATCAACGGTAAGTAACTCCACTTGATGACTAACATTTAGTTTATTCACACTTCTCCCCCTCAAAAATTGCATTGGAGGTTGCAATTTTTGATAGAACAAGTGAATAAGAATATATTCCAATGTACGTTGATCCACTTGATGACTGAATGAGCATGGGAAGAGCATGAAGCTTGTTGATGAGAATGGTCATAAACAAGAAGATTTCTCTTCTTCCGAAGATAAAGCGCACTTAAGCGTACACTTCTCTTTTATCTGAAGAACGGGGCCTGAAGAGATGTCAGCAGACGCCATTATGTTGACATTGAGGACCGAGGCTTGAACTGATGTATTCAAACGTCATTGTCGATGAAGAACGAGGCCTGAACTGATGTGAACAGACGTCATTGTGATTTACCCACATATGTTGTGAGCAGCCTGAGTCCAAATGTCAAAGGACGATCTGTATGACCTGCATTTGAAAACAGACAGCAATAGAGAGTTTGGAGTGCCGGATCCCCAATTTAAGTTGGGTTCCAGTTGGTTAGTGGGAACAGAAGCATCATTTGCTTGAGTCTCAGTAGAAGTTGGACTGCTAGTGGAAGTAGCCTTTTTCTGTTTGTTTCTACGTTGGTACATAATTAACGATGTATGAAGATTGTTACAAAATCTCTCAGTGATGACACTTTCACTAGTACTAACATGTTTGGGTTGTATTAAAGGCACCGTTTTGGATTTAGTAGACCTGATTAAAGGGCACTGTTCTCGTACAGGGAATTTCCTTCCAGTTGGCCTCCATTGACGTACAGGCACTACTTTAGACTTAGTTATCCTAGTTAAAGGGCACTGTTCTCCTAAAGTGAATTTCCTTCCAGTGGGCTTCCATTGATAACCAACATTAGCAAACATATTTCCTGTTGCTTTCCAAGTTTGCTTGACATGCTTGGCTCTCCAAACTTGCTTGACAGGGGTTTTGTTGGATGACTTCAAAAATTTCTCAACACATTTATCATGATTACCCGAAATTAAACAATCATTACATGTTTTACAAAGTGAATTAGGATTTGAATTATGATTCAGTTTGTTCAAATCTGACTTATTGTTCCTCATGTGGTCTTCTACTTTCTTCTTAGGAACACTCTTAGCTGGTGAAGTCCTATAATTCTTTATATTTCTCCTAGGTTTTGACTCGCTAGCTTTAGTGTCTCTGTTAACTCCTGTAGAAGGACTGATGGGAATCTTAGTCTTTTTCACTTCCAATTGCTGAACATGTTTTGATGTGTTGGATCTGAAGTTTCCAAGGGTGCCTCAAAGGTTACATGCTTGTTCTTAGTCATTGAGGATGATGCAATAAACCTGTCTCGCTTGCTATCAGGCTTAGGACATATGCCAATGACGTATTCTAAGAGTTCCTGAGATCGTTTAGTGAGGAAGCAGGCATCTACAACTGTACTATCAAGTGGTTTATCTATCCTATCCTCTTCTACGATCTCACGAAGGGTGTCAAGGCTATCCTTAAGGTGATTGAGATATACTTGATGGGCAGACCTATTGTTCCTAAGGGGAAGTGGAATAGGTACAACATCAACAGCATACTTACTACAAGCAGAAACCTTTGGAATAACATTATCACTAGTGATCATTGGCATTTTCCCTTTCACCTGAGTCTTTAGATTCTCGATCTCATTTAGCAAAGAAGTTATCTTTTCATTGTGATTGTTTCGTGTGACTTTAATTGAGTCATATAACTCTTTGAAATGCTGTTTGACTTTTGAATTTTCAGCTCGAAAACACTCATTTTCATAGTGTAACTTATTGATGGTGTCTTGATATTGAAAATTCTGAGAATCTAAAGATGATGGTTTATGGGTGCCAATTACTTCACTCTTATTAGACTTTAATTGGGCAATTTGAGCCATCAATTGTCGAATCGTGTTGGTGTGAGCTTGAATTTTTTCATCACGTTTGCTTAATTCAAAATATGCATCAAATTCAGGAGCATCCAAAGATGTCTTGGCATTTGAGATTTTCATTCTTTCTTCTAAATGTTGATACTTTAATTGCAAATTAAGATTATCAACTTCTAGTTTTGAAAAACGTTTAACCATGTTATCATGGTCATCATTTTGAATTTTCTCATGTAATTTCAAATTCTCCCCCTCAAGCTTAACAACACGATTCTGGGAAGCATTCAGTGCAATAGACAGTTCATGAAATTGACAAACAGTTAGTGTAGCATCATTAGCAGTATAAAACACATCCTGGGCAACACATTTCGCAATCAAATTCTCATTGGTGATGAGAATGTTTTTTCTCTCAATCTCACGACTCTTAAGTTCTATCGTACATTGGGACACTTCATTTTCCATATCTTTAAATACTGCTTTCATCTCATTTACGTCATTTCTAAGGGTTGTTTGCATACCCTCAAAATGTTCCTTAAGAAGCTTAAAGAATGGAATAACCTCAGTTAAGTAGCATTCTTTGGTTAGTTGAAAACCTCTTTCCCCTTCAGTAATTCCCGTTGGTGTAATTCTCTTTTACAAGTTTTATCAAAATCAGCAAATAGTTGACAAAGAACATATATGCTAATTAGAGTTTTACATTCTGTGGGAAGAGTTAATGGAACTAAGTGCCTAGGTGTATTGGGAGGATACACCGTTGCAGCCGTTATTTTCCTAAGGGGTGGGGTATTGTCCTTAAGTGCATCAGCCTTTCTCTTTTCTATGTCCAAAGACCAAAATATTTGTTCAGGCGTTAACTTAGTTTGAGGTGCAAAGATAGTCAACCGATTTTGCTCATAGTAATTATGGGGTTTAACTATGACTCGTTTGGCTATACATTTTGGGTCCTTCATTTTTTCAGCTAATCTCTCTCTGTTTCTGTCTTCTATCTCATTACTCTCTTCACGTGATGACACATCAGGGGGTGCATGAACAGTCTTAAGCATTTCATTTCCATCATATAAAGCAGGTTGGGCTACCTTAGCATTCCTAAGAAGAGCTAATTTAGGTTCACCTACATTATATTCACTATGTTTATCACATAATTTTTTATGCTTTTGCATCATTTGAGCAGTTTGTCTGGTCTGGTCTTGTGTGTACAACTTGTTCTCAATCTTGTTTTTCAATGTTTTAAGTCTGGAAAAATCATTTAGGAGTTTTGATTCTTTTTCTTTGAAGTCCTGTTTTAGTGTAATTACACTTTCTTGAATCTCTTGTTTTTGCTTAACAGTTTGATTAAGTTGTGTTCTTAATAAATCTAACTCCATTTTTAATGTTTCTTCCCTTAAATTACGTTCTGTGACAAATGTACGCATTTGACAATCCATTTTCTGTTCACATTCAGTTAGCTCAAATTTTGCACGTTGTTCATATATGGCAACCCGATCTTTATATATGTTAAGTCTAGTGGTCAAGGTGTCATCGGGGATAAACACGGTGTACTCATGCAACTCACAAGCATTATCTACAACAGAAGATGCACTACTCGGTACAACAGACGCTTCGTCGTGTTTCACATATTGTTCATATGGGATAACATCGCTATTTCCCATATTAGCAGTATCTGACTCAACAACGTTTGTCTGTTGTACTTTGTCAGGAATCTTTTGTTCATGCAACACATTATCATCATTAATAACAGAAGATACCCCACTAGGTTCAGCCGACGCTTCGTTGTGTTTCTCATGTTGCACGTTGTTCATAGCAGTATCTGGCTCAGCAACGTTTGTCTGTGGCTGATGAAGCTCTTTCTCTTGAGAATTCGGGCACACAAAGTCCCTATTGGCACTAACATACTCAACCACGTTCATCTGTTGTACAATTTGAGTACCTCAGCTATGACTGAATCCGAAGTGTTAGACATGATGCTAATGTGCACGGGATTTTACAATTCTATGATTTAAACCGAGAAATAGAATCTTTCGCGGAATTTTACAAAATCAAGAAGAAACCGTGATTTGATTACTTGAATGTGTTATGATGAAGGTTTGGTAGACTTGGTGATCTGTTGTTTAGTTATGATTTGGTTTGGTTGATGCAAGTTGTTACGGTGAAATTTTGGTCTGGAAACTTAAAACCTCCATAACTTCATTCCGGAAGGGATTTAGGCCTCGAAAAATTCGTTTCACGTCTTCATAATTAAGACTAATTATATTCAGGCTGTTCCGGTCATTTTGGTAGGTATTTCGCTGAAAACAGAGTTACGGTTCAAAAGTTATGGTCGTTTGAAGTTTTGACGTAAAAAGTCAACTTTGGTCAAACCGCAACAAGTCAAGTCACAATTGATCATATCGCAACATGGCAAATCACAATTAGTCAAATCGCAACAAGTCAAATCGCAATTAACCAAATCGTAATAAGTCAAATCGCAAGCGTCAACTCGCAATGTCAAATCGCAACTAGTCAAATCGCAATTAGTCAAATCGCAACTAGTCAAATCGCAACTTGTCAACTCGCAACTAGTCAAATCGCGGGGACTCAAATCGCAACTGTCAAATCGCAAGTCACAAAAGGACAAAACAATCACTGTCATACAATTTGACTTTTTCCACTTTAAGGTAAAACGTCAAATCACTGACTGCCAATTCGCAAGTCACACGCAACAAGTCAAATCACAGAATAAAATATACCAAATCGCAACCAAGAAACACCAAATCGCAGCCAAGAAAATCACCAAATCGCAGCCAAGAAAAAACTATCAAACTCACGAATAATTCCAAAATCTCCACTAAGCTTATGAAATAAGCTAACCAATAACCAACGTGAGCTATTACAATGATTCTAAACACGAAAGTACACGAGTTTAACGAATCAAACCACAAACAAGATCACAACTCGATTTTTCTTCACTATATTTTCGAACCAAAACAGGAACAAAAAATAATAACAAAAACTGAACCACCACTAATTCGTACCCGCAATCAAGCCAAGATGTTTTCACGTAGAAGCTATTCAAACCAAAAGAAAACCACAAACCACTAAATGAAATCCGAGTACCAACTGTTCGGACCAAAAGAAAAAAAAACCACAAACCAATAAAAGAAATCCGAGTACATACAATCAAATGAACCTAACCATGGCTCTTGATACCAATTGTAGGATATTCATAAACATAACATGTATTGATCTTGTGGTTTCAGCCGAATCAAGAGAGAGAAAGAGAGGAGAGTGGGAACCTTTAGAGAGAGAAAGAAGATGATATTAGATTAGAATGTGTGAAAGGTCCAACCCTTCCCTTGTGTGGGAAGGGCTTTATATAGGATTACATATGGTGCCCTGTGTGGGCTATGGAGTGAGCTGACAGAGGGTAAAGACCCGACCCACTCCACGAATACTTTAATAACTAAACTATTACTAATATTACTAATAATCCTACGAGCTAGTTAATATTAACAGATACTCGGGGTGACCGAGTCTTCAAATGAATATTTGTATTCCTAACAATATATATATATATATATATATATATAATATATATATATATATATATACTAGTTGTCGAAGCCCGCCAAATGGACGGGCACGCTTTGTAATATTCTTTTTGTAATTTACACGTTATGTATTGTAAAAATTGTCCATATTCTTTATATTTGGTTTTATTTTGTTTTACGTTGTCATTATTAGTGTATTCGTAGTTCTTGGACAAAATATTATTATGAATGCCAAGATGATATGGTTGTTCAAGTCTCTAAAATATTACGGCGTAATCTCTGTGGTAATTACGCTGTAATCCTTAATTTGCGTTGACTTGGTTTTCGTGTATAAATCCTTAGCTACAGCGTAAGTGAAGAATGGAACTACGCCGTAACTTCTTCAAAGTCAGCATACTAAAGTGTGTATCATCGTAAGTACTATAAAGTTCAATTACGGAGTATCAATTTATAATGTTATCATTTTCTACATTTAAATGCACCAACCATCTGAGTTCCGACAAAACATAAGGGAAACTGAGAACACCAGCCCCGAAGTTAAAGAATAATTGCATACAATCTTTGTGACAAAATGCTTTAGATAAATATTAAGAGACATACATGGAATAAATTGTAATATTTGGCAGTTTTTATAACATCTTGTGAAGAAGCCGAGTCGGCAAATATCAAATCTAAGCTTTCAGAAGTAATTTTCCTGATTTCTTCACCTGTATACGGTTATTCTTTCAAAAATGGTTTATAAATTAAAAATGATAACATATATATTGGAAAAAATAAAGCACACTGACCCAGGAAGCGAGGTAATCTGGCACCATTTAGTGTTTATAATTGTAATGATCTAAGAACAAACAAAGTTTCCGCTAAATGAAGGATAGATAAAATTGATATAGGTTATGCCCAAACACCCAAAACAGGTGATACCTATTTATTAACATCAGTGTTACAAAAAAGGCTAGTCACATTTCAGATTTGAATTCAATATTCCAAAAACCGTCAGGAGTTGAAGGAAGTGCAAACCTGTATAGATGCCTAGAAACTACTTCACGATGCTCACAACGTAGGTTCTGGCTTTTGTTCTCATCACCACCAGGTAGAAAAGCATCATATTTTCTATAGCAAAAGAAGGGTGGTAGAAATTTTATGTTTTTATGTCAATGGCATGCAAGGCACATAATCTGGTGTGGAAAGTATTATATTCACAGTTATATTTTAAAGTCTTGAACAATCTTAGGTTTGGGGCAATAAATTATACTTGTGAAGCTTCATTGGCGAATTTCAATGTATACATATAGAAAATATAATCGAGGCCAAAGAATTTCACCAGTTCCAGCAGGATGAAACTCTGTTGCGTCACAAGTAAAGATCGTGTCAAGTTATTTGATGATCAGATCCTTAAACAAAGTGACTTTAAATTACAATAGGAGCAATTTAGTACTTTTGTATTTTCAGTTACTTTAGATTTAGAATTAATGGAAGTCAATAGGTAGTTGTGATACATGTATCAAAAAAATAGAAAACATGTTGAGCTATAAACGATAATAAGGATCTCCTAATTGTCTTTATACGAAAATGCAATTGTTATTGGGTAGATTACATAACAGATGATCAATTGGATTGTTACGCCTAATCTATCTTAACATACATACCATGATTACTTCATCAAAAACAACACCAGAAAGCTGGGTTGCATCTTTCATACCTTCAGCACCAACCATACCATGGGAAAACCACTTCCACCATCCTTGAGGCTTGCTTAATGGTTGATCATCATCTAGTAACTTATCAAAAGCATTATTGGCAACAATAGCTCCAATGGCAAAGGCTGAATCCACCAAGAAGTCCTACATATGAGTGGTTTTCAGTAAGAATAAGTAAAATCCAAAAGCTACATGTTTATATGAAAAAGAATAAAAGGCGACCAGGTACCCATAGTGCATTGATCAAAACCATAACAGATAGCATATAGTCACAAACTTTCATTGATCAAAACCATACATGAATTGAAGCTCAAGCTCAGCAGCAGTCGCATAGATAATATGTCCATGTGGGCCAGTTCCAAAACAATTACATCATTGACTGGCTAATCAGATATCTCCATAAAATGCGTAATTTAAGATAAGCCATTCAACTAAAAATATATCAATACAATGTATTGAGCCAATATAAGCAGTGGGCACACAATAGTTGTATTACTCTACATATTCACATTTTTCGAAGTGCATTTAGCTACTAAGAAACAACATGATGACTCCATTTTTAGATTCATATAAAGGGTCAATCTTGTAAATAATAATGCTTTTATGCGAGAAAATTTGACAGGAAGCCTTAAAACATCACCTCTAAGATAGAAACAGAGAGTGCAGCAAGAAAGACTTACATGTAAACTGCCACAGTTTTGTCTCACGCAGCATACTTCGTCTCACGCAAAATGCCACAATTTTGTCCTTTAGGTTAGGTAATCAATATGCTATTCAATATTTTAACAACAAACAATTGAACGTTATTGAGGTAGTTTGATACATTTTAATACACTTAAAATAGAATACCTGTTTAACCAATTCAGCCCATTGGCCCCTTTCCTTCTGTATCTTTTAGCATAGCCTATTTGATATTTTAGAGACAAATCTTTACCCGAAATCGACCCATTTCTAGGTAAATGGGTCAAAAGGGTAGTCGATTAAACTCTGTCCCCCACCATTTGCTGACACCACGACCTGTGATTTGTGCTTTTACAATCTGTAACCTTACCATGCTTGCCATGATAATGAAACAAATCACGATAAGCTTGACAATAAATAAATACATCAAATGAGATTCAGTTGACATTTCAAACTATTGAGCATAGCATGTTATTCTAACAATAACTAAACACGTCTAATGCAAATAAAGAGTGTATCAACAGGCTTCCATTCTTTAACCACATAAAGCATTTGCATCAGTTTAACCACAATGCATTAAATATGCATGGTTTTACTTAGTATTGTGACTTATACCCTTTAAGGTAATCAGGGACAGTGCCAATGAACAGGCTCTTGTTGATTTTTTCCTTCAAGCTTATCAGCCTGTCTGATGTATCAATCCTTGTATATGAATACGACTATGAGTTACATCCTAGTGAGATAATAAATCTCTTAATGTCAATATAATGTCAGTATATTAATTACCTTCAGTTAGCATGGAAGCTACTGACAACGTCTCTGCAGTATCTCAATTTGGCAAAATGCCGATCAAACGTTTCTCCTCCCTCTGCCATAATTCTTGTTCCACCCATTTCACACTACAGCAATCAGAATTACTCAATTATATTAAATCTGTGACAACCCACAAAAGCACATGCATCTCGCATACTTTAGGATTAAACGGGATCAAAAATTGTAAAAGATGAACTAAACTTATATAATAAGATGTCGTTACACGAAATGCTACTTATCAATTGTGCTTTTTAGCTTACAAAAGAGCATTACAGGACTTCCATGTTAAAAAACACTAAAAAGAAAGAGGCGCTGCCATATATCCTAATCAGTTGGCACAAAAGCTTTGGACTACGATACTTCTTGACAGATACTAAAAAAAGGTTTCTTTAAAAGCTCCAACTCAAATACAGCAATTTTGGTCACTCCCTTAAGATGTCAGTATCATGCTCTCAATTGAAGTTTAATCAATCGTACTGATACAGCTTAGATAAAATTTAATTTGACAAGATAATCATATACCTTGAAGAGTCTTGGTAACATCCTCAACAGAACATAGTACCAACGTACCCACCACTGCATCCATGGAACCATCACTTACAGGAAACGATTCTCCAACCTACATAAATGTGGCATTTTCAAAAAAAGTTGTTATACATATTAAGACGATCTTATTAATCATTCAGGGATAGAAGCAAGATCATGAAGAAAATGTACAGCCTGTATAAACTTGAAATTTGTCTGATGCAAACCAGAAGCTTCTGCTGCAGCTTGAGCATACTTTTCCATCTTTCTATTCGGATCTACACCAACTATACTTACACCAGAAGCCGCACCGCCATAATATTTAAGATTAGGACCCGTTCCTATCCCAATCTCCAATATTTTTTCAGCCTTTTTTCCTGTCAAATTTGCAAATAGCTGTGACTTTAAACCTGCAATCTTATCAAATATCAAGTGTCATTTACTGATTTAGGCCAACAAATCTGGTTTACAATGAAAATATTTGACTTGATTACTAACCTCGGCCTCATAAGTTTTCATTGTTATATCCATGTCTCCAACATAGAACTCCTCATACCAATCCGGTCTTAGAGGGTGGACCCTGTTCAGCACAGCCTACATAAAGCATCAAATCACATTTTTGTTCAATATACTAAATATAAGACATTAAGACTAAGAACTTGCATTAAATACAAAGCGGCGAAGATTATGTACATAACCTTCTTCCAAGAAAATCTTTATATCTTCAATTTTATGATTGCAACTGAAATGGCCGTCCCAGGTTCTTGAAGAGCTCTTGCGTGAAACTGTATTCAAACTACAAAGTCGACAAATGATTTAGGGTAAACATTTTTGGGCCTAGGATGTATATGAAAAAATAAATAAATGTAACCATTTGTTTAGCTGTGAAGAATAAGTTTCAAGTTAGAACTGCGCCTTTAAAGATCACAGCAGTACTAATTTTCAATTTAGTATTAACTGTTACTCTTGTTATATGTCGTTACTTATGAATCGTTGATACAACTTATATATCATCTCTATTGAGTCAAAAGAGAATAGCTTAAAGAAGATGGTTCAGAACTCATCCAACGTGTATATCTGATGAAGCCTACTCCGACTAGTTTCAATTCGTTCCAAAAAGTACCCGTTTGACCCACTACTAAACCTGTCCATTTTTCCACCTCTAGACTTATTCTTCACAGATAAACAAATGGTTGCATTTATTTATTTTTTCATACTACAGGCATGAGAATGCTTTGCACAGAATTTTTGCATTTCAGAAAATAAAATATGTACAGGCCTTTTTAGAAAGAGAAAAATGTTAGTTCTGATGTTACAAACCTAGGTAAAACGCTTCAGGAAAAGCAACTCCATCAGTGCTGAACATCACCTGCATATGTACCATATCGTTTAACAGAACAACAATAACATAACATATGAGCGTAAAAATAGCATTATAAGGGTAGACTTAAGAAAAACACGAAAACTATAATAAGAGAAAATCAAATAAAGAAATAGCTATAGGTGGATGCGCATCACCTTTTTAAGCGGTGTGAGCTCCAAAAGTTCTTTGACTGATGATATCATGCCATGGACACTAAGATTTGGTACTGCTAAACCAAAATCAAGGTACACCTGAAATTGATTGTATAACATGTGTTAACTTTGATATCTGCATTAGTATTACTAAAAATGCTGTTTCAAGTCTCCAAATTTGACCTGATGATACACTGATGCCAAATATGAAGCTTCCTTTGAAAAAGGGTAGGATGCATGTAAGAGGACTGTTCGACAATCCAAAAATCTAGGGTCTTCAAGAACATTACGCAGATGAAGGGGATTGGCCTGCCTCAAATCCAAATCTTTGTCTCCAAAGCTAGCAAGAAATCAGTTTCATTTACTTAGTAAATATCTACTAAAAGCAATTCAAACTGTAAAAAGAAATTAATGTGGTTGTACATTATGTCAAAATACTCTAGGACTAATCTCGTTAAATAGAAACTAAGTTTAACCAATGTTCCAATTTGGTCGATATACTTTTGTTAAAATATTTACTCACTCATAGTTTAGTTTTTAATCCTGTAAAATTCCTTTTAATCTTAATATCATTGCCATAATCCCCTTATAAAATTTACGGTCATTTCTTTGCAAATCTTCTGAAGTTAATTAACCTTAGAAAGAATACCAAACACCCCCTCACCCCAGCAACAGCATGCCATTTAAATTAAATTAACCCGAAACAGAAGTGAAGCAATTTTTTCTGATATGTTTACCCTATATGTATCTGCATGTGCCAGTCAAAAGGCACCGCCACCTCCAAGGTATATTTGAATCGAACACTAATGTACTTTTTCTTTTGTCCTGTTTTAGTCATTGTACTGCATATGTACATTAGAGTCATTCAAGGATGGCTTTGTGTCTCGTTTGGGTCATTTTGTAATAACACTCTTAAATTAGTTTTCAAAAAATATCGTCCATGATATATTTATAAAAAAATGTTACGACTACGGGTTACGAAATGACCCATACAGGGCACAACCATTTTTAAACACTCAGTCGGTCATACAGTCGGTCATACTGAATCTACAATAACTAAAATGTGCCAAATGAAAATATATACTGGTATTTTACCCAAATAACACTATCCATAAACGCTATAGGTTATCTTATTATTTCAAGGACTGTATGATACATGAACGAAAGACGAGGCAGTAAATTCTTACAGGTAATCCATCATCTGCATCAGTAACAGGCAGCAAATTGGTGCTATCCATGTCCTAAAACTTAATTTGAGACTCATCTCCAGCAGCTAAGAAACGATTTCTTGTTGTGTCAAACTGTACAACACCCATACAACGCTTTCTAAAACCAGAATATTTCCTTTTGATTGCTCCTTCACTCTCATTCCACTCAACCAAGTGGGCTTCACCTTCTTTGCTCGTTCTACAAGAGAAAAGTCTGAAAAAGTACATTAGATTTGAGACCCAAGAAACACTTGACGTGAATTTATAATATGTCTATTTGAGTATACCTGATTCCATCAGCGCTATATGCCATTGTTGTGCACGAACGACCAGGAGCATCATAATCTACTCTTGACCCCAAACAATCATAAATACATGCTTTTATCTTCCCATCAATTGCCGTAGAGAAAATAAACTACACAAAACAGATACTTGCTTATTCATGGGTAGTTAAGCATTCCAAAATAAACAATCCCAAACACCCCTTACATGTAAATCCCTGAGTAATACGGATTTGCCAGTGATTATAATGACTTCAAATAGCATAAGCACAATCAAACACCATCTCTTAATCCCTCTTAATATCTAATTATCTATAATATTTTTATTAAAAAATATTTATTTATGTGCATTTGTGAGCAGGGTGGAGTGATTCGTCAAGAGTTATACTATGGGCCATTAACAACGTAAATGAGGCCTTGTATTTATAGGGAACTCAATCCCACCGAACCGTATATATATCAACATTATGTAGTGATTCTATAAACAACTTTCACTCAAAACTACCAGGCTTTCGTTCCTCAAAGTCTTTAGCAGTTTAATTTTTGAATATAGTCTCTTTTTAGAATTCTTGTCTCCATCAAACGCGTTCAGTTAGATCTGATTCCTTATGATATAAATTATTATATGAAGGAATTTCAATTAGTTATGCTTTGACTAATTTGACAATTAACTCTTCCCAAGAATCACAAGTATCATGCAAACGAATCAATACAATATTGAATGAAATAGAGTAATATTATTTGAAAAGACCAGAAATAAAACTTTCAATAGATGTTTGTAGTACCGTGTCAAGTGAATCAGATCCTAGTGAAGAGAACTTTGATCCATTATCTCTGGCTTGGCCTGCATAAATAAGCATTGGATGAGCTGCAAGTCACAAAATATGAAACCTTAACGCATATAGATGGGAAATATAGTACAAACTGAAATTAAAACTTGGACTTAGGTATGCGATAGGTAAAAGATGAACATAATTAGAGCAGATTAAGAAAACTGTCAATAAATAAAAATAAATCCTTTAGTCGTATATTGAGGTGTCAGCATGAGCAGGTGTGTGATTCAATGTATGCAAAAATTATTTTATGTTGTATACCCATGTGGCCAATAAATGCACTCTCAGGATCACCAACAACGTGGTCCTTGAACTGGTTTTCTATGGGGCATCCCGTTTGAATCAAAGAAGGTCTTGTATCCCTACGTATGACCCCGCTCCCAAATCAAGTATGAGTAAGCCACCACCTGATGCACACACATTGTTACGAAGGTATTGTTTACACTAAATAGCAACAAACAACAGACAATATCTACATGGACTATCATAGAATACTTACCTTCGAAAAAGGGAATCTCCGGAATGGCATGTCCTTTGAGTTCATCTGCGTTGTCAATGACTGACTCACTGGCAACTATGGTGAGTGGTTGACTCACCTGGTTTCAGCGCACGAACGACCAA
This sequence comes from Artemisia tridentata subsp. tridentata, assembly GCA_021014915.2. Classification (NCBI taxonomy): domain Eukaryota; kingdom Viridiplantae; phylum Streptophyta; class Magnoliopsida; order Asterales; family Asteraceae; genus Artemisia; species Artemisia tridentata. Next base: position 147,685,988 of record CP139503.1, on the reverse strand, counting down.
TAGGAAATGTCAGTATGAACGACATCCAACATCTGACGCCATGATTTAAGAGGTCATACCTGCAGCTGTTGGTTGTGACAGTCATCATGATGTACATACGGACGGTCATCGCTGCCTACACACAAAACAAAAATATTACTTAATTATTAGGAAGTAACGTCACCACACAATGCAATTCAGAGAAACACTTAACACATGAAATACTACTTACGGGAGCATCCGAGGTCCTAATCTTTTTCCGTTATCGGCTACTTTTGATCACTTAACACAGATAACTGATCGGTCTCAGTAACACCTCGCTTAGAAGTATTTTTTTGTGAGTCTGTGACAACACCCGAACCAATAGGGATCGATAGGGTTTCATCGTGACGGGAAAGGACTGCTGGAACTTCTCCCACAGATTGTTCAGAGGTATCCGACCAAATATGAAACCTTAACACATATAGATGGGAAATATAGTACAAACTGAAATTAAAACTTTGACTTATGTATGCGATAGGTAAAAGACGAACATGATTAGAGCAGATTAAGAAAACTGTCAATAAATAAAAATAAATCCTTTAGTCTCATATTGAGGTGTCAACATGAGCAGGTATGTGATTCAATGTATGCAAAATCTTTTTATGTTGTATACCTATGTGGCCAATAAATGCACTCTCAGGATCACCAACAACGTGGTACTTGAACTGGTTTTCTATGGGGCATCCCGTCTGAATCAAAGAAGGTCCTGTATCCCTAGGTATGACCCCGCTCCCAAATCCAGTATGAGTAGGCCACCACCTGATGCACACGCAATGTTACAAAGGTATAGTTTACACTAAATAGCAACAAACAACAGACAATATCGATATGGACTATCATAGAATACTTACCTTCAACAAAGGGAATCTCCGGAATGGCATGTCCTTTGAGTTCATCTGCGTTGTCAATGACTGACTCACCGGCAACTATGGTGAGTGGTTGACTCACCTGGTTTCAGCGCACGAACGACCAATAGGCAATGTCAGCATGAACGACATCCAACATCTGACGCCACCATTTAAGAGGTCATACCTGCAGCTGTTTCTTATGGTTGTGACAGTCATCATGATGCACATACAGACGGTCGTCGCTGCCTGCACACAAAAAAAAAAATTACTTAATTAATAGGAAGTAACATCACCACACAATGCAATTCAGAGAAACACTTAACAAATGAAATACTACTTACGGGAGCATCCGAGGTCCAAATCTGTTTCCGTTCTCGGCTACTTTTGATCACTTAACACAGATAACTGATCGGGCTCAGTAACACCTCGCTTAGAAGTATTGTTTTGTGATTCTGTGACAACACCCGAACCAATAGGGATCGATAGGGTTTCATCTTGACGGGAAAGGACTGCTGGAACTTCTCCCACAGATTGTTCAGAGGTATCCGACCAAGGCCCAACAAATGGGAAACATGGACGACTAACGATAGGTTTATTTTTGGATTTCATAGCAATTAGTTTGATTCAAATAGTGAAACGTTCTCTACTTCATAGCAATTAGTTTGATTCAAATAGTGAAACGTTCTCGGGTCTCCTACTTTGAACCTCTTTGCATCCTGAAAATTTATCATTAATATCCTTAGCTACCTTCAAAATAAATAAAAATAAACTGTACATTTTAGAACATCTGCAATACTTGATGCTAAGCATCCAAAATATGCGACCTTCTAGGCTTTTAATGTTGCAAGCATCGGAAATATGCTCCTTTACAACCTATTAAACCCATTCAACTAACCAATAGGGATCGATAGGGTTTCATCGTGACGGGAAAGGACTGCTGGAACTTCTCCCACAGATTGTTCAGAGGTATCCGACCAAATATGAAACCTTAACGCATATAGATAGGAAATATAGTACAAACTGAAATTAAAACTTGGACTTAGGTATGCGATAGGTAAAAGACGAACATGATTAGAGCAGATTAAGAAAACTGTCAATAAATAAAAATAAATCCTTTAGTCTCATATTGAGGTGTCAACATGAGCAGGTATGTGATTCAATGTATGAAAAATGTTTTTATGTTGTATACCCATGTGGCCAATAAATGCACTCTCAGGATCACCAACAACGTGGTCCTTGAACTGGTTTTCTATGGGGCATCCCGTTTGAATCAAAGATGGTCCTGTATCCCTGCGTATGACCCCGCTCCCAAATCCAATATGAGTAGGCCACCACCTGATGCACACGCAATGTTACAAAGGTATTGTTTACACTAAATAGCAACAAACAACAGACAATATCGACATGGACTATCATAGAATACTTACCTTCGACAAAGGGAATCTCCGGAATGGCATGTCCTTTGAGTTCATCTGCGTTGTCAATGACTGACTCACCGGAAACTATGGTGAGTGGTTGACTCACCTGGTTTCAGCGCACGAACGACCAATAGGCAATGTCAGCATGAACGACATCCAACATCTGACGCCACCATTTAAGAGGTCATACCTGCAGCTGTTGCTTATGGTTGTGACAGTCATCATGATGCACATACAGACGGTCGTCGCTGCCTGCACACAAAACAAAAATATTACTTAATTAATAGGAAGTAACGTCACCACACAATGCAATTCAGAGAAACACTTAACACATGAAATACTACTTACGGGAGCATCCGAGGTCCAAATCTGTTTTCGTTCTCGGCTACTTTTGATCACTTAACACAGATAACTGATCGGGCTCAGTAACACCTCGCTTAGAAGTATTGTTTTGTGATTCTGTGACAACACTCGAACCAATAGGGATCGATAGGGTTTCATCTTGACGGGAAAGGACTGCTGGAACTTCTCCCACAGATTGTTCAGAGGTATCCGACCAAGGCACAACAAATGGGAAACATGGACGTCTAACGATAGGTTTATTTTTGGATTTCATAGCAATTAGTTTGATTCAAATAGTGAAATGTTCTCTACTTCATAGCAATTAGTTTGATTCAAATAGTGAATCGTTCTCGGGTCTCCTACTTTGAACCTCTTTGCATCCTGAAAATTTATCATCAATATCCTTAGCTACCTTCAAAATAAATAAAAATAAACTGTACATTTTAGAACATCTGCACTACTTGATGCTAAGCATCCGAAATATGCGACCTTCTAGGCTTTTAATGTTGCAAGCATCGGAAATATGCTCCTTTACAACCTATTAAACCCATTCAACTAACCTGAGCAGCCATTCCCTTCTTGGTTATTTTTTTTATTTGACCCGTTTGAGATAAAAAAAAAAAAGCAAAGCATAAACTAAAGATGTCATATTTACACTTTTTTAAGCAAATACTCCCAAACACTCCTTACATGTAAATCCCTGAGTAAGCCGGATTTGCCAGTGATTATAATGACTTCAAATAGCATAAGCACAATCAAACACCATCTCTCTTAATCCCTCTTAATATCTAATTATCTATTATATTTTTCTTAAAAAATATTTATTTATGTGCATTTGTGAGCAAGGTGGAGTGATTCCTCAAGAGTTATACTGCTTGATGCTAAGCATCCAAAATATGCGACCTTCTAGGCTTTTAATGTTACGAGCATCGGAAATATGCTCCCTTACAGCCTATTAAACCCATTCAACTAACCTGAGCAGCCATTCCCTTCTTGGTTATTTTTTTGATTTGACCAGTTTGAGATAAAAAAGCAAAGCATAAACTAAAGATGTCATATTTACACTTTTTTATGCAAATTCTCACTTCCTCGTTGTTATCAATCCATCCACACTTATGATCCAAAAAACAATGCAACGTTTTTCCCATACCGCACTTTCCAACAAAATGATTGAAAACACCAAAAGCTCTTTTATGACACAATCCATAGAGCAACCTATAAATACCAAAAAAAAGGCTGAAAAAATAGCAAATGACAACAGTACAGCCAGAGAAAACATAATTATCTAAGAACTCAGTTTTGTTACAACAGTAAAAATATCGAAACACAGCCTCAAACACTAATGCAAATAAATCGGGTACTTTAAAGCATGAGTATAATCATACCTACATCAAACAGATCATAATATGAAAATCAGTTTTCTAATGGCTAATATATTTAAAAAATACCATCATCTGAAGAAGTATCCCAGATGCTTTCAAAATACGCCATCTGAAAGAGCGTTTTATCTCCAGAAGCAGAAGCCATGTTTACCGACTCTGGTTTCAGTTTCTTGCAACACCCCTGTACTATAAGAGCACACTCGTCCGTGATCACCGTGAACAGCCTGCTCTACACCTACACGCAATGTTTGTCGGGAAAAAAAAACAAAAAGTTTGAGACACAAATAATCTTGGCAGTACTAACATTTGTCGCGAGCAGTACTAAATGAAAACCAACAGTACAAACCAAGTTTAAAAATAAATAAAAAAAGATCCACAAATCTGTTAACCCCCCACCCCAAATCAGACAATTCAATCAATTTGTTTTTCAGAGGCCAGATGTGATGCGGCTATGTTGGATTTCGAAAAGAATCCTTGGTATGAAGCCCTTCGGACCAAGATTGACAACCTTGAAGAACAATTGAAGGAGGCTCAAGCGGAGTGTGGTAGACTGAGGATGGAGGGGACTAAAATTTCTGGCTACAAGACACAAATGACTACACTTGACTCTAAATGTGCAGGTCTCGAAGCTGAAAGGGCTAGTTTGGTGGAGCAGGAGATCAAGCTACGCGAGGAGGTAGATGGACTAAAACTCCAATGCAAGAGCTTGAAGAAGGATAGAGCTAAGGTGGTGTCGAAGGATGTTCCTTATGTTGCAATGGAATTGTACCAAAGTGATGAGGTGGGGGAGATAGTTGGGAAGCTGGTGAACGCGGCCATTTTCTATGGTAAATGCACGACGTTGGAAGAAATCGCAGAGACCAAGAAACCGGTGGTCTTGTCGGAGGTACCTTACTACCGCCCAACGTCCGAGCAGGAGTATAACGATGCTGGCAACGCGTACACTTCAGCAGAGTACCCTTTCCTCACCGAAGCAACCAAGGAACCCTCAACTTCAATTGAAGATCTCCTGTCAAAGAAACCGAGGAAAATTCAGCCTCCATCTCCAACCAAGAAGACTGCATCTGTGAAGCCTCCGTCTTCATCACATCAAGAGGATCCCAATTCCTCAAAAAATGCATGAAGGCTGCCGTGTTGGCAGTAATTTGGCCTCAAGGGTGGCATGTACCCTTTTAACAATGTCCCAGTATGCTTGATAGGCCTGTGCCTATGTTGAACAATTTATCTTTTTCTTTCTGGGCTTCGACCCATACTTCAGACAATTGCTTGGATTTTTGTTGGCTTTGACCATGTTTAGTCTTGTCAATGCCAATTAGGGATAATATCCCGCTTCAAATATCATGCTTTTCTTCTCTTACGCTTATGCATAAACGTAAATATACAACCTAAGGTTATGACCTTATTGTGTGTATTTTGGGCCAAGATTTTAAGCAATCGTATAGTTTGACTGCGACAGAGGGTCGCGACCCACTCCGTCTTTATCCTTAAGATGCAAAGGGCTTAGAATACCCTAAGTCTTTTAGGAAAGTTAATGTGAATTATAATGGATGTTATTTGTATACAAGACATGTGTCCTGATTCATCCTTCGACATTGAAACTTGTAAAGTATTTGGTTGAACAAATCTTTATTGTATAGAACGAAACAAGAGATTTTGAGGGAAATCCGTTATATCATTAATTAGATAGGGAGAACTACATCATTTTAAGAAATGAACACTAAGACACCTACCATTAATGCTTATTTCCCAAACGAGAAGAATGCAATACATGAATTGAAAACAAGCTAAGTGTTTTAAAAGTGGTAAGTTTCATATGTAAAACTTACAAAAGTTATCACCATCCCAAGTCCTATTCGTGACTTGTATGGTTCGTTTCTGTAGGCTTCCGAATGATGTAGGGTCCTTCTTATGTAGGCCTTAGCGTTTCCTCCTTCTCCACTTTGCTTACATTGTTTAGCCGAAGCCGAAGGATATATTCCTATATGCCTGCAGAACCCGGGGTAGTTCGTCTACCCATCCATGATGGTGTTGCCCTAACCTTTTCTCGATTCCATTCACAATGCCTTCGTCAGTGGCTTTACCTTGTTTGTTACCATGAGGGTGGAATGCGAAAGTGAGTGACTGTTTGATATTTAGTCCTTCGCAGAAAGCTGGGAATGCTCCTTCGATAAATTGTTTCCCATTGTCGGAGATGATAATATGAGGGACCCCAAATCGACAGATTATGTGTTCCCACACAAACTTTTCCACATGCCTTTCTGCTACTGATGCCAAAGGCTTGGCTTTGACCCATTTGGTGAAGTAGTCTGTGGCTATCACCAAGAACCTTACCCCTCCTTGTGCTACTGGTAAGGGTCCGACTATATTGATTTCCCATTGGTAGAAAGGCCATATAGTCGTTATGGAGGCCATGCCTTGCTCTGGTGGTCTTGGAACTGTGGAGTGAATCTGACATGCCATACACTTTTGTATTGTATCTGCTACATCTTTATCCATTGACGGCCAATAATATCCCAAATCCATTATTTTCAAGACAATGGAGTGAGGGCCCGCGTGGAATCCGCAGGATCCTTCATGTACCTCGTAGATGATCTTCGAGGCTTGCTTTGGCCCCACACAACGAAGCCATGGAGATAAGAAGGACCGTCTGTAGAGATTATCCCCAATGAGCCTATATTGGGAAGCTTTGCCTCTGATTTTTCTTGCAAGCTTATGATCTTCAGGCAGGATACCACTGAACAAATACTCGCATATTGGAGTCATCCAATTGGAGCCTTCGTCAGCTATGATGTCAGGTTCCTCACTTCGTTTGATTGACCTTTCGGCCAATACTTCCACCAAAACCTCCTTTGTTAGGTGAGCAAATGCCATCGAAGCCAGCTTGCTTAAGGCATCTGCTTTCTTGTTCTGGTTTCTGCGAACATGTGCTATCTCATAGGACTCGAACCCGTGAAGAAGTTCTTTAGCTTTATCCAAATACTGTTTGATGGTGGGTTGCCTTGCTTCGTAAGAGCCCTTGATTTGGTTAGCGACTAGCTGCGAGTCCACAAAAATGGAGAGGTCACGAACCTCCATGTCCTTTGCAAGTCGGAGGCCAGCTAGCAAAGCTTCGTACTCAGCTTCATTGTTTGTAGCCTCGAACTCAAAACGTAATGCATAAGTGTACTCCTTTCCCTCCGGACTGACCAGCATTAGACCTGCTCCCGAACCATCGGAGCTTGAGGCTCCGTCTGTGTACAATTTCCACCCCTCCTTCGTCTTTGGGGGCTTTTCCTTGTCTTGACTAGGTCCGGAAGGTGTTTCAGCAAGAAAGTCTGCAAGTATCTGACCTTTGACGGAGTTTCGACCCTTGTACTCTATCTCATGTTCTCCTAGTTCGATAGCCCATTTGGCTACCCTGCCTGATTTCTCAGGCTTCAACAGTATCTGCTTAATCGGCTTGTCAGTCAATACCGTAATGGGATGAGCTTGAAAGTACCTTCGAAGGCGCCTTGCAGCGTAAACTAAGGCTAGGATTAGCTTTTCCAACTCCGGATAATTTAATTCAGCTCCTTGCAGGACCCTGCTAATGAAGTAGATCAGGACTTGCTTCTTATCCCTTTCCGCCAAGAGGATGGCACTAATACTTTCGAAGGATGCCGCAATGTACATGAATAACACTTCGCCTTTGATTGGGGCTGCAAGTGTTGGTAAAATTTCCATGAACTCTTTCAGCTTTTGAAAAGCGGCTTCTACCTCACAACTCCATTGAAAAGTCTTCTTATCCGTACACCCCTTGAGTGTTTTGAAAAATCTAAAAGATCGATTTGCACCTTTTGACAGGAACCTGCTAAGTGCTGCGAGTTTTCCATTTAGGCTTTGTACCTCTTTCAATGACTTCGGAGCTTGTAGATCAGTGATGGCTTTGACCTTTGAAGGGTTAGCCTTAATCCATTGCTTTGTTATCAGATGTCCCAAGAATTGTCCTTCTTCCATGCCAAAGGAACACTTCTTAGGGTTAAGCTTCATGTTGATTGCCATCAATTTATCGAAGGTTTCTTGAATGTCGGAGAGTAGGTCTTCTTCATTCATACTTTTTATTACCATATCATCAACGTAGTCTTACAAGTTTCTCCCTATCTGCTTGTGGAAGGCTTTGTCTACCAACCGTTGATAAGTTTCCCCTGCGTTCTTCAGACCGAAGGGCATTTTCTTGTAGCAATAGACACCCTTTTCTGTGTAGAAGGCTGTCTTCTCCTCATCTTCCTCCGCCATTTGTATTTGGTGATACCCTTTGTAGGTATCCAAAAAGCATTTTAGACGGAACCCCGAGAGGGATTCGACCTTCCAATCAATTTCTGGCAGAGGGTAGCAGTCTTTCGGGCAAGCTTTGTTGATGTCGGTGAAGTCAACACACATTCGCCACTCTTCGTCACTCTTTTTTACCATAACTGGATTAGCTACCCAGGTTTGGTATTTTACTTCCTTAAGTATTCATGCTCGCACAAGTTCATCCACCTCTTTGCAAGCAGCTGCATTCCTTTCAGGTGCCAGGCTTCGTCGCTTCTGCTTAATTGGTTCAATGTGCTGGAACTCACTGAGCTTAAGCTCTGTGCCGAAGGGCTTGCCATCGATCATAAGAGTCCTGCGGACCCCTGTCATGTCTGAGTACGTCCATGCGAAGACATCCTTGTTGGCTTTGAGTAGCTTCTCCAGATCTGCCTTGAAGTTGGCAGGGAGTTGCTTTTCGATTACCACTGTTTGCTCTGGATAGAGCTCATTTACCACAATGCGTTCTTCGACATCTGTACAACTTAGAGTGGCCTTCGGAGGCTCCTCCGGACTTTCTTTGATCTTTTTGCCAGCGTCTCCTGCCTTTCCCTGGTTATAACTAGAAAATACGGTTCCTATCTGTTGTTCCCTTAACATGCTTAGAGTTAACTAAAAAGTTAATCTATTTGTGTTTATGACTGATAAAATGTATTTGATTAATTACAACTTATAAGTATAACGTAAATATAAAAACACAATGTTTTTCAACGTTTAAATTCTTATTAGAAATCAATCAAAGAATCTATTACCCAAGTGTTTTGCGGAACAAACACTTGGGATTGAATAGACAAGGTATGGTGTCTCCTATCTAAACTCAAGCAATGCTTAAGTGGTAACAATTTCGACCTACTGAGCTATCTCAGGGATTGGTTACTCTTTGTAGGAGAAAAGGGGTATTGTGAAAGTCTAAGCTTTAATTGCAACAAAAATACCTAACCCACTTTTCTCCATCTGTTTGCTATTTATAGGCAAACATGTAAGATTACTGAAAGACTAAAAAATACATAAACAATAGGAAGGCGTGTCTGAAAACTACAACAGTATTTGTCATTTCCAACAACCAATTGGATTGCGCCATAAAGGCTTCGAGTGTCAGTCCTGACACTTCTTGACTTTTAGCCGCTTAAGGGATGGTTTGTGTCTGACCCCGATAAGAGTTGTTCTTATCTCTTCAAACCTTCCCGCTCAATCCCGCCTTTCTTTCAGGCTTCAGGTTCTTCAGTAATCGCCTTCAGTCTTCAGTCTTCAATCTTATTGTTGTTGAGGAGACTGGGGTTCAGTGAGCTCTTGTCTAATGCTCACTGAACCCATTACCTTCTTCTTTGTCTCAAGTAACACTTCAGGGAGATCCGCCTCCCTGTGTGGTGAGTCTTTCTTCTTAGACTCGTCCTGAGCATCTTGAAGGTAACTCACTGAGTGACTGTTCACTCAGTGACCTAATTGTGTTTTCGGGTTATTAACACTTAGCATAATTTGTATTCAAATCCTGTTTTAAGGACTCTTAGGTACTGAAGGACCCAACAATCTCCCCCTATTTGGATATAAATTATGCTTAAGTGTTTTGATCAATAATGAGTGAGCTAATGACTTCTTCTCATACTGAATGTACTAGAAAGTAATTAAGGACACTGAAATAACAAAACAAAGGGACATCATTTTATTAATTTCATTACATAAGTCCTAACAACTAAACAATGTACAGGATAGTGGTGTTGCAGATTCATTCAGTCCAGTTTGTAACCAAGGGCTTCAAGCTTAGGTCTCTTGGATTCCAGCTCATGTTGATCAGGATGTTCTTGAATCTTGGTTCTCAGGTCATTGCAGAATCTCACATTGGCAGGACTCTGGATTGGGGAGGCCATCATGAGGAAACCAAGCGTGGCTTTGATTCCAGCCTGATCAATATCACTCCATCTTTGCAAGGCTGGGTCTCCAAACTCATCAGTGAAGAAGAGACCCCTTTCAGGTAGTTCAATGACCTGGTTGTTCACAAATTGAACTCTTTCAGGGAGAGCTCTATTGCATTTAAGGCCAGGAACTCTGATCTTAGGCTCAGACTCAATTTGCTTCCTCTTTTTTCTAGAGGACTGAGTAGGAGCAGGCTGACTGGCTGGAGCTGGGAGAAGTAAGGGAATACCAAGTTCTTGAGGTGTTGCTGCCAGTTTTTCATATCTTAGCTTCAGGGATTTCATCAGTTCTTTGACAACAACGTTCGACTTCTTGAATATGATTGGACCCAATTCATCCAATTCAGTGATCCCAAAGTCAGTGAATCTAAAGGGCTCATGAATCTCAAAGTTCCTCTTGTCAGGACCTCTGAAGACACTGATGACAGCAGGCTTGGTGTTTTGATGAATCTTTACATCAGTGATAGGTTCAGGTCTCAGTCTGCTTGTCATAACCCATTGGTACTTCTCAATCCTCTTTTTCCTTATCTCCTCAGTTTTTTTCAACCTTTCTTCTCTTTTCTTCCTGAGAGCAGTCATCTCAGCATCCTGAGCTTTCACAAAGCTCTGACCACTTTTCCTTCTAGCAAGATCTTTTGGCTCTATTCCAAGTTTCTCTGCCTCTTCTCTGACCACCTGGATGAGGGCAGACTTGTTCTGCCTCTCTTCTTTAGCTGCTTTCTTCAACCCTTCTTCCTTCTCCATATGAGCCTGAATTTTAGCATCAGTGAGAAGATGCATCACTCCATTGATCTCATAAGGGACCTTGATTGGTTCATCAGGGTCAGGCCTTCTTTCTGAGGAAGCAGGCACCAATATTATAGGCTCAGGCTCAGTAGAAGTGAGAATACCTTTGCCTTTATCTTGAGTTGATGATGTGGTTGTTTCAGGAATCTCCCCCTCAGTGTGAGAAGGAGGTTGTTGGCTGGAAGAAGCTTCAGTGACTTTCTCCCCCTCAACTCTTGCTTGAGCTGTTATGAGAGCAGGAGTTGGAGTGCTCACTAAAGTTGAGGGAGCAGCCTGACCTTTGAAAGCCTGATAGATCTCAGTCATCATGGATTTGATGTCTAAGGTGTCTTGCTGAAGTGTGGATACCTTGGCTTCAAAAGATGCTTGAGAAGCCTCGATAGCAGTCATCCTAGGCCCAAGATTTCAGGCCAAGGAATTTGAAGATTTGGCCCATGATGCCAAATGTGCCTTCAGAAGAACCAGGGAAGACTTGATGGAGTCCACTAAAGAGCTGAGACCCTGAAGGTTGGAGGATTTCAGCATGTTGATAAGCTCAGTGAATTGATCTGACTATTGCTGAAAAGTCTCAAAAGCTTGAAGAATCTTCTTATTGAGCTCAGGGTCATCTTTCACTGACTCTTGAATAGTTGCAACGCTCTGAGTAATGTTGGAAAGGGTAGCGTTGAACAGTTGAAGATTCTGATCAAGAGTTGTCAAGGAGTAGGCAATCCCTGATTGTTGCTCATTAACTTCATCATGATAAAGTTCAACAGATTCCTTCAGGTTAACATAGTGAACTGCAGCTTCACAATGTTGGTCAAAGATGTCTTCAGTGAGCCCTTAAAAGAGAGCATTGTTGGCTTTATGCAAGAACTTGACCAATTGTCTTTCAGTGAGAGGAAGAATGTTGTCATACTTCCTAAGATTGGCTGGGCAGGATGATTCAGAATCCGAAGAATGATCAGCCTGAGAAGCTGATTCTTCACCTTGTGGAGGAGAAGACTGATGCGATTGTTTAGTGGGTTGTGCATCAGTGTCCATATCATCACCTGCCTCAAACACTTCTTCCTCACTGTCAATACTGAGCTTCATCAGAAAAGAGAACAGCCTGAATATCCGCCATGGATTGAATCTGCAACTGGTTTTGGCTAGGTCCTGACCCTGCCATAATAACTGAGTGGGCTTGCTCAGCCTGGCGTTTGGGGTCAGTTCCCGAGGGAATGGATCCGCCTTGAGGGGTTTGTGGTTCCATATCAGCGGGTGGTTGCATGCCCCCTGAGTCTTTGTCCCAATGTGCGCCTTCAAGCACTGATGGGTGTTTTTCAGTACTATCACTAGGCACACTTTGTGATTGTTGATGGACCCCCTTCCCATCAGGGTTGTACTGCCCTTTTGGGGATTTAGGGTCCTTGACTCCTTGAGACCCTGAGTGTGATTTCTCAGGGCCGTAAGCGGGATGTGATTGGGTGTGGGTCTCCTTCTCAGTAGAGTAGTGCTGCCCTACCGAGGATTCAGGACCCTTTTCTCCCTTAGGCACTGATTGTGATTTGTCAGTGCCTTCATCGGGATGTGATTGGGTGGAGGTTCCTGACCCTAGTGACTTGTGTATGTCAGTAGAGCCATGAGGAAACTAGGGTTTGCCTGAGGACACTGAGGATGATTTATCAGTGACCTTCGTTGGCGTTTGATTTAGGGTCAAGAGGGTCTCAATGATGGGTGTCTGTGAGGTCTTGGCCATTGTTTCCCCTTCTGAGGGTTCTGAGGCAGAAGATCCAAGGGCTAGTGATTTGGGTTTAACCACCTTCTTGGTCCCTGCCTTCTTTTTCTTCTTCTCCTCCTTTTCAGGAGAAGGAATGGGTGAGATTGCTTTGTCACCCTGAATGACTACCAACATGTAGTTGGTCAGGGCGACTGGTTGTACCTCTGTTATGCCACTGGTATAATTGGCCTTGTGTAGGACGTCAGGTTTAGATCCTTGAGCGTCAGGCCTAATATAGTCAGGGCCAAGTAAGTCCTGAAGCACACAGGAAATGAACCTAGGGTAAGACATGTGTCTTTGCCTAGATTTTCCTGAGAGCTTGGCAACGAGGTCACGGAAGATTATTCCTCCGATGTCAATTTTTCTACCCTCCAGGAGACTGAACACCATCAATTGTTGTGATGAGTTCAATTGCTCCGTGGAGGATTTATTCCCTCCAAGGACCTGAATGACAAAAGTCATCAGGATCGAACCAAGTCTTGATTATTGGTGCCTTGGCCAATAATGAACCTGGGGCCACATCAGGTTGTTTGGGGTCATGTGGCCCTAGAAAAAGCAATTCTGCTTTAACTTCTTGGTCAGTGGGATTGGGCGCAAAATTCTCAGCGAAATCAAGACCAGTGGCCTTGATGAAGGTTTTGTAATCAAGGGAGAGGGTCCTTCTCCCATTCATCACTGAGAAAGTGATTATAGAGTCTTTGGTGTCCTCAGGGCTGGTTGCCACTGCTGTACACCAAAATTCCCTCAAGTAGTCATGGTATATGACTGAGGGGGTCTTAGTAAATGCCGTAGCAAGAAATCAGTTTTGTAGATACTTAACTACATTCTTGTACGCCCAAAAATTTTGGGGATAGGAAAAATTACCTACCACATTGTTCTTGGTCATGTCTACGCCCTCAATGAGGAATTCCACATTAGGGGCATATGTAATAGCATTAGAAGAAGCCATTTTGTTGGGTAAGTCTGGGTAACAAAGATGGTTGGGGTTTCTAAAAGCTAAGAACACACACAAAAAATTTTGTTTTGAAAGAAAAAGGGCAAGAATTTGCTTAGAATTTTCTAAAAAACGTGTGTGTATTTTTTGTTTGGGGGTATTTATAGGGAAGTGAAGTGGAGGGTTTTTTAGGCATTAAGCTGTTTAAATTCTCAAAAGATAATTTTTGAAAACCGTTTTGAATAAAACTTTTGGGATCCGCATTAAATGCTTAACTACTCCACTATCCCTGTTTTGCTCAACTGTCAAGGCAAATAGTTATGTCGTCTGCAAAAAGCATAACTTGGAGAGTTGAGTCATCACATATCTGTTATGTAATTGGAGAGGCATTAAATGCCAAGTGGGAATGTGGTGGCCCATGAGGTGCATGCCAGAAAGGAAAAAAGAACAAATATTCTAATATTAAATAAGAATTCAGTTACCAACCTCGGACATTTACTAACTAGATACTTAGAGCATTTAAGTTAGCATTGAATGTCACTTGAGGGCCCTGAATGACTCTTCATTCAGTGAACTTGATTGTTCAGGACTTGGGTTTAGTTCCTGAGGTACAAGGGTTCAGGGTAGGTTATCCTGCTTGTTCAGGGACTTGTATATAGTTCCTGAAGTTCAGAGAAGGTGATTCAGTGATCTTTTTCATTGAGGAACACATTGAGTCAGGGACCTGGGGTTTTCAGAATTTATACTTAATTGGATAGACTCAATCAGTGGACTGAATCTCAATATCCAACATTCCTAATTCAGCTTTCAGTCTTGTGAAAGTTGGTTCATCCAATGGTTTGGTGAATATATCAGCTAGCTGATATTCAGTAGGAATGAAGTGTAATTCAATGTCACCATTCATGACATGATCCCTGATGAAATGATATCTAATATCAATGTGTTTTGTTCTATGATGAAGAACAGGGTTTTTAGAGATGGCAATTGCACTTGTGTTATCACAAAAGATGGGTACCATCTTGTACTGAATTCCATAGTCACTGAGTTGACTTTTCATCCATAGTACATTTGCACAACAACTTGCTGCTGCAACATATTCAGCTTCAGCTGAGGACATGGCAACTGATTGTTGCTTCTTAGCACTCCAACAGACTACTTTCCCACCAAGGATTTGGCAGGAGCCTGAGGTGCTTTTTCTGTCCATGTTGCATCCAGCATAGTCAGAGTCTGAGTATCCTTTGAGATCAAAGCCTGAACATTTTGGATAGTATAATCCAAGGTTTGGAGTACCTTTCAGGTACCTGAGTATCCTTTTCACAGCTGTGAGATAAGATTCTCTTGGGTCAGATTGATATCTGGCACATAAGCACAATGAGAATTGGATGTCAGGCCTTGATGCAAGTAGATACATCAGTGATCCTATCATTCCTCTGAAGAGAGTTTGATTCACTGGTTTACCAGTAAGGTTAGGACCAAGGTTGTTTGGTGGTACCATGGGAGTTTTGACTGAGACACAGTCACTGAGCTCATACTTCTTTAGTAGGCTCATGACATACTTCTCTTGACTGATAGAGGTTCCTTTATCAGTCTGCTTGATTTGCAGTCCAAGGAAGTAAGTCAGTTCTCCCATCATGCTCATTTCAAATTTCTTTGCCATCAGTTTTTCAAACTGTTTGCAAAGTTTATAACTTGTTGAGCCAAAGATGATGTCATCAACATATACTTGTACAAGTATGACATCATTATTTGTCCTATAGATAAACAATGTGTTGTCTATCTTGCCTCTGACAAATTTGTTTTGGATCAGGAAGGTTGAGAGAGTTTCATACCATGCCCTGAGAGCTTGTTTCAGTCCATAAAGGGATTTGTTAAGCTTGCAGACATAGTTAGGAAACTCATGGCTTTCAAATCCAGGAGGTTGCTGAACATAAACTTCTTCTTTCAGTGACCCATTTAAGAATGCACTTTAAACATCCATTTCGTACACCTTGAAGTTCATGTAGGTAGCAAAGGCAAGGAAGATCCTGATGGCTTCCATCCTTGCCACTGGTGCAAATGTTTCTTCATAGTCAATGCCTTCTTGTTGGTTATAGCCTTTGGCTACATGTCTGGCCTTGTTTTTAATGACTATGCCATTTTCATCAGATTTGTTTTTGAATACCCATTTCATGCCAATGACTGAAACATCTTCAGGACACTTGACCAAGGTCATTACCTTGTTTCTGTCAAATTGTTCCAGTTCATCATGCATGGCCTGAACCCAACTTGGATGATTAAGTGCTTCCTTGACACTTTTGGGTTCAATTGTGGAGATGAAGTCCACAAATAGGCATTCATTGGCTGAGGCTGCTCTCAGTTGTGTTGCCATGCTTCTAGTGAGCATGCCTTCAGTAGGCTCTCCAATTATATTAACAAGTTCTATATCCTGAGACCTAATCCAACTATCTTGAGGTCTTGGAAACTGATTAGAACTTGTAGAGGCCTGATGGGTAGGGTCATGATCAGACACATGATGATCTTCAGTATCATGAGTGTCTGAGTGGGTTGACTCATCACTATGATTGTTTGGTTCCTGAGCACTTTGTTCAGGCTGAATTATTGCATCAATATATCTTTGTGCTTCAACAAACTCAGTGGTGGTTGGGTAAGGAAGGTTGTGAGGGATGATGTAATAGGAGATGTCAGCATTTGTTTGGTACTGAGTGGAAGGACCATTTTTAGGATGATGTTCATCAGGAGGGTATCTTGATGAATCATCAATGCCTATCTCTTCCACTGAGGTGTTAGTGTAGGGTATTCACAATGCAAGAAACACTAGTTTGAGGCTTAGTTATGGATCGATTGGAAGAGAACTTAGAGAGAGAAAGTGGGAACTTCTAGAGAGAGAAACAATGTGTATATTAGCTTAAGATAATGTGAAGTTCCAACCCTTCCCATGTGTGGGAAGGGGTATTTATACTTACAATATATTATGCCCCTAGCGGGCTGTAGAGTGAGCTGACAGAGGGTAAAGACCCGACCCACTCCACAATACTAATAATAATAACTAAGCTACTAATAATATTACTGATAATCCTACGAGCTATGATGTGCTAATAAGTACTCGGGGTGACCGAGTCTTCAGCTGAATATTCATATTCCTAACAATCTCCCCCTAAGGGAGGTCACCCCAGAAGTAATGTTCTGAATTTCAGCACTTCTTCTTTAGATCTTGACATCATAGCTCGTAACCATTGATTCTTCAAAATCATAGATTGATGTGCAAACATCCGTGATCTTAAGATGACTCCTCTTTTGTCTTAGATGAACTTTGAGTAATCTTTGAAAGTATCATCCCACTTGAGTCTCCAAGTCATCTTTCAGTAGTAGGTCTCCATGTGATGAGATATACTTAGAGCCGACATGCTCACACGATATGGTGTCATGATCTTCAGCATCAGAGTTAGCAGAAGCTGTGTTGAAGGTCTTTTAGGTTGATCATGACTTCTTTGATGATGATGTGGTGTGAGCATGTGGTGATGGATTGGCATCTTTTCTGCAACCAGCTACAACAGCAACCAGCTACAGCATTCCACTGCTACAATCGCCAGAGATTCCTGCATACGACAGTTAGCAATAATTCGACCGGTACTTACAAGTTTGGACTTCGAGATGGTTAACAGCATAGTGTGAAAACTCTCTCTAATCCTTACCAAGACCGTTCCTAATCGAAAACCCACAGAGGGCTTTTTAAGATTTTACCGTAGTAAATCAACGATTAGGTGAGTCGCTGGAGATCACTCCACGACTGTAGACCGGTTGAAACCGCCGCGACCACTAAGCGTAATCCACGAGGAATTACCGAAGTGACCTGCTTTCAGGGCTGCTTGATGTTGACCCTGGCAGGAATTTCCATTCAATCATTGAGAATTACATTAGTAAATTCTCTCATAAATGTTCTGTTAGATTGCTAAGATCTGCGTAGGACTCATGAGTTTACAACTGGTGTCCTTAATGTTGAACAACCAGTGTAAAAATAATTCGTGTCCCTATGAGATCTTATTATGCATCTTGTGGCTCTAGACTCGATAGTGCGTTTTGATTTGGTGATCGGAGGCTGGAGAGGACTGCCACCTTTTCAATATCATCTAACTCGGAGTGAGAGAGATGATAGAAATGTATTGATCTCCGTGACAATTGAAACAAGAGTCCTTTGAGGGACCTTGAGTGGCTAGGGAGGGTTGTGCAGCGTATCACTGGGTCCATGATACTTTGTCTTCAATGCCAGCAATCAACTAAGTGATTCTGACAGCATATGTATTGACCCGGTTTCTGCCTAAGTTGTAAGGAGGGCTATTTCTTTTCACCCTTTATCTTTACAATTCTTTTTCATTCTTCAACCCCTTCAGTGCTTACCGAGACTTCATAACTAACACCTTGTTGGGTTTGTTCCAGCGTTAGCTCCATCTCAGTCGGCACTATTCCCTCATTCACTTTTCTCCTTTTTAATCATACCTAAGGACTTCTACACTAACTAGTGGATTATCCCTGGGTAGATCCCTCCGGCTCTGGCGGGATCATGGGAACTTGAACCTATCCTAACCATCCTTATAACTCCATGCGTTAATTAAAATGGTCGGTCTTTGATATTCATCCATGATTGCCAAACCAAATATTTGAAAAATCTCTCAAAGTGTTCATGATTCTGAAACACATTTTTGCAAACACTTGAGAGTTTTATATTTTTCAAATGCTCCCCCTCAACATGTGCTCGGTTGATTGTTTTATAAATTTGCACATGTTAGGTAGAGCTCGCACTTTTTGAATTGATCCACTTTCAGTGAACATGACCGATTCGAGACACGCTTACATCACTAGTTAGACTAGCTTGAAATTATTACCCGGCCTGGTCAAGTCCACAGACAGTTTCTCGAAACGGTACACTCTACTCAGATACATCTTTTTCGAGACACGCTTACATCACTGGTTAAACCAGCTTGAAATTATTACCCGGCCAAGACGTATCCTTTCGATTGATGGCAATTCAAGTTCCGTCAATTCATTGGTGAAATCTGAGCCTTGCTCACATGAGATGCCAAATCCTTTGTTTTGTTAACACCATTTGCTCCCCCTCAATATGTGCATCTATATAAGAAAGATTTTCGCACATATGGAAGAGCTAGTTTTTATGACCAAAACATTTTGCTCCCCCTCAATATGTGCCTTGATATACAAAATGGTTTAGCACATACGGGAGAGCATACATTAACTTCCAAAATCATCACATTTTATCAGAATTTCCTATTTAAATCACATTCTCTCCCCCGATCAAAAATTTCAAACCATTTGAGATTTGTGATCCCAAGTGATTTAAATAAGTTTAGAAAATTTGGGAGAAAATGTGGTCAGGTTTAAATGTATTCTGATTTTGAAGCATACTATGCTTCCCTTGAAACACCGAGAGAGTGTCACTGCTGATGTTGCACAAATTTGGCAAGGTGTCGGAAATTTGAACAAATATGCCCCCCCCTCAATTAATGACCCATTTTCCATTAAAGGAGCTGTAGTCATTCAATTGAGCGACGGGTACTTGTGAAAATTTAAATCAATTTACCACCTTGTGTAACATCAAGACTCTCTTGAAGAATCAAACAAGATAAAGAGTCTGATGTAAAGAAGACTTCTCTTCTAATACACGAAATGACGCACTGAAATGTACATCAAGTCGGGAGAACATGGATATAAAGTAATCCATGCCCAGGTGAACATCACCCGGTTGGAGGAACAACTGTCTTTTTGGCGACATGCTTTCCCCATTGTATAGTGCGGGTTGCAGTATGAAGTAACTGCAAGCCATTAAGACATGTTTTAACTGATTAGTATAACTTCTGCTCGAGCTTCATTTAAGAATCCGTGCCATTGTTGAATGACATTTCTAGATCCGTAATTGTTATCGATAAACAGAAGACATGCCTAGGTAGGACTATTTTTGGTATTTTCTGATTTTTCGATTTTTATGGATTTTATAGGTTTTATATTTTTGTATTTTTCTTTTTGATTTAAGGTATATACAACTATGTACAAGGATATAAGAAGACAATCCTTTACTCCTCCTTTTCTTCCTGAAGACACTTGAGGGTTTCAGGAGTCATGCTTTTCATGCCAAGGCGTGGTAGAATAAACTGAAACCTTTCTCTTGGGAGGGCCTTGGTGAAGATGTCAGCTAACTGAAACTCTGTCCTCACGAAGTATAGTTCCACAATTCCTTTTTCCACCTGTTCCCTGATGAAGTGATGCCTGATGTCGATGTGTTTTGACCTGGAGTGCTGAACATTGTTACAACAAAGAGCAATGGCGCTTTTGTTGTCACAATATAGGGGAATTTTGTTGTATGAGAATCCATAGTCCGAGAGTTGTGATCGCATCCAAAGGATTTGTGCACAACAAGCAGACATAGCAATGTACTCAGCTTCAGTAGATGATATGGAAGTACTCATCTGCTTCTTAGAAGACCAACTAACCAATTTTTCCCCTAAAAACTGAGCTCCTCCTGAAGTACTTCGACGAGTGTCTTGACATCCCGCATGATCAGCATCCGCGTAAGCCGTTAACTCCATTGCAGTGTCCTTAGGATACCAGAGACCCATATGAACCGTGCCTTGAAGATATCGGAAGATCCTTTTCACTGCTTCAACATGCTTCTTGGTTGGTCTGGATTGATACCGAGCACACATACACACAGCAAACAGAAGATCTGGTCTGCTAGCCGTGATGTACATCAAAGATCCAATCATGCTTCGATACTTTGTTATATCTACTGGAATCCCTGAAGGATCTTCATCCAGCTTTGTTCTATCAACCATGGGAGTGTCAACAGGTTCACTTGAATAGAATCCAAACTTTTTCAAGATCTCGTTGGCGTATTTGGATTGATTAATGAATATGCCTCCGGGACTTTGAGAAACTTGTAATCCTAAGAAGAATGACATTTGTCCCATCATGGACATTTGGAACTTGGAATTCATCTCCTTCGAAAAACTATCACATTCACTAGGATCTGTTGAAGCAAAGATGATATCATCTACATATATCTAAACTAGTAGTAGATGGTTTCTTGACTTCCTGGTGAATAGTGTGGGATCAATAACACCCTTGGAGAATCCGTTCACTAGGAGGAACTTGGACAATGTATCGTACCATGCCCTTGGCGCCTGTTTTAACCCATAAAGAGCCTTCTTCAAGCGGTAAACATGAGTAGGATGTTCAGCATCCACGAATCCTTCTGGTTGACTCACATAAACTTCTTCCTTTAAGTCACCATTCAAGAATGCCGTTTTGACATCCATCTGGTAGACTATCATATTTCGACTAGCAGCATTTGCAAGGAAGATTCTTATAGCTTCAATTCTAGCAACCGGAGCAAACGATTCTTCAAAATCAATGCCCTCTTCTTGTGTGAACCCTTTAGCAACTAGCCGTGCCTTGTTCTTTAACACATCACCATACTCATCAAGCTTCACTTTGAAGATCCACTTTAAAGCAATGATCATTGCAAGCTCTGGAGGAGGCACTAATTCCCATACTTCAAGTCGATCAAATTCATGGATTTCATCCTGCATAGCCTGGAACCAGCAATCTTTAGTCATTGCTTCTTTGGCATCTTTTGGTTCGACTTTGGACAGTACGGAATTGAAGAAGCACCATAGTGCATCAGTGGCTAGTTGATTACGTGTGGATACTGGACGTGAAGGATTGCCTATGATGTTGTCGATTGGATGATCACTGGTCCATTTCCTGAGATGGTCGTGATGTTGAGGGTTATGAACAGACGTAGCAGTGCTGTGTCCTTCAAGTGAGGATGTGTCTGATGAATGTTCAGGAGCAAATATGTTTTCAAAAGGAGCCTCATCAACAGGAGCAAACGGATTAACTTCCAATGAATTATTATCTGAAGATTCTTGTATTACTGGAGAAGTTTGAGCATTTGATGACGAAGGTGATAGACTGGCAGCTGGAGCATTGTGACTGACTGATACTGAAGCTGTAGGGCCTTCTGAACCTTGTGGGGCTTGAACCTCAGCCATGGGAAGTACAGCAGGTACACTTGGGATGGTTCCATTTGTTGGCTCAAAGTATTCATCAAACATAGGATCAAATAACTTCTTTAACTCCTCGCATGTAGGTGGCACATAAGAATCTGCAGGCGTGGAATTCTGTACAAGTCCTGAACTAATGGGTCCAGGAGACAAAAGGTTAAGATCGGGTCCAGAACTAATTTGTCCTGAAGCAGGTTGCTCACTCAGCTCATCGAACGTAACATGAATGGTTTCCATAATTTTTCGGGTTCTCTTATTGTAGATTCGATACCCTTTACTGTCTGGTGCGTATCCAACAAAAATACCTACATCTGCTTTAGCTCTTAACTTTCCCAAGTCTTGACTATCGTTAGTTGGGTAGCAAAGTGCACCAAACACACGGAGAAAGGAAAGATCTGGTTTCTTGTTATGAATTAACTCGAAGGGAGTCTTCTCATGAACCGGATGAATTAGGGATCGGTTTTGAGTATAACAAGCTGTTGCAATAGCCTCTGCCCAGAGAAACATCGGTGTCTTTGAAAATATAAGCATAGTTCTTGCAGCCTCCACCAGAGTACGGTTCCTTCGTTCAACCACTCCGTTCTGTTGAGGAGTGCGAGGGATACTTTTCTGATGCGTGATGCCAATACTTTCATAGAAATTACGGAGTTGTTGGTTAACAAACTCAGTACCATTATCAGTGCGGATGATTCTGACAGTTTTATCGAGCCTTACTTGCAGCTGTTTTATCAGTTTAATGATAACCTCTGGAGTTTCGTCCTTGGTTCTCAAAAACATTACCCATGTGAACCGAGAATAATCATCTACTATCACCAGAACGTACTTCTTTCCATTTATGGTTTGTATTCTCATTGGGCCGCACAAATCCATGTGGAGGGTATGAAGAACTTCCAAGTTGGTGTTGATGGTTTTAGGCTTGTGGGTTTGTTTCTTGCTTTTACCCAGTTGACATGCAGAGCAGAGATGATCTTTCTCATATTTCAGTCTGGGCATTCCTCTAACAAGATCTTTACGGGAAAGATTATTTATGGTACCGAAGTTCAAGTGGTTCAAACGACGATGCCACAGCCATGATTTTGTTTTAGAGGCTTTAGAAAGCAAGCATATGGGAGAGGACTTCAACATTTCTTCAATCGATATGGTGTATAGATTGGTGCCCCGACTGCCCTTAAGGAGATCTATACCATCCAATTCTCTGACGAAACATGTATGCTTTCTGAAAGCCACTTCCAGATCTGAATCACAAAATTGACCCACAGTAAACAGATTGTGCCCTAGTCCTTCCACATAATATACCCTTGAGATTACACTGTCACCAAACACATAATCTCCATAACCCATAATAGCACCAAAGTGGTCGTTCCCAAATCTAACTGTCCCGATAAACTTTTTCACGAAGTTCTTGAGCCGCGAGCGATCCCCAGTCATATGTTTTGAGCAGCCCGAGTCCAAATACCACAGGACGATTTGTACGACCTGCATTTGAAACCAGACAACAATGGATAACTGAAAAATGTGGATCCCCAAGTGCAATTGGGGTCCGTTTGGTCAGCACACACAAATTCCGGAACCACAGATTCCACAGATGCTACTGTCTTTACTGAGGAGACAGAACTAGAGGCAGGACAAGACCTAGATGGAAGGCATTGTGACTCTAAAGACAGGATTCTACCAGTTGGTCTCCATTCCTTATTCATCACAATTTTATGCATATTCATTTTAGGTAATGATCTCTGTTTTCCTAAATTGAATTTCCTTCCAGTGGGTCTCCATTCCTTAACATTCACAATTTTATGCTTATTCATTTTAGGTAACGTGCACTGTTTTCCTAAATTGAATTTCCTTCCAGTGGGTCTCCATTGATAGCCTATGCTAGCAAATGTTTTTCCTGTTGCTCTCCAAACCTTTTTGCATGCTTCAGTTATCCTACCATTCTTAACATGGGGTGATGCAGAAGACATCAAGAAGGACACAACACAATCATCATGATTAGCAGAAATTAAACAATTGTCGCATGTTTTACAGATAGCATTAGAATTCGAATTAATTACAGTACTTTTGATACTAGAATCAACACGATTCATCCTACTCATTGCAAACTTATTGTTCCTAGGTTGGGCTTCTACATTCTTCAAGTGATCATTCTTAGCTGGCGCAGTCCTATCCTTTCTTGCATTTCCTCTAGACCTTGACCCGCTAGCTTGGGTGTCACTTTTTACTCCTGTAGAAGCATCGAAGGTAACATTAGTTTGTTTTTCTGTCACATGCCTTCCAGATAATGATGTGTTGGGTTCTGATGTTTTTGGTGGTAGATCAAAGGCTACATGCTTGTTCTCAACAGTAGATGATGATGCAACAAATCTATCTCTATGTCTGCTAAACTTAGGAATTGAGCCTATGGCATATTCTAAGTTTTCCTGAATCCTTTTCGTGAGTTTGCAGGCATAGACAACTGCCTTATCAAGTGGCTTATCAGTCCTATCCTCTTCAACCACCTCACGAAGTGTGTCAAGGCCCTCTCTAAGATGATCGAGATATGTTTGATGGGCAAGGCTGTTATTTCTAAGCTTAAATGGAATACGCTCAACGTCAACATCATACTTTTTACTATCAGTAGCCTTTGGTGCATCACAATTACAAGTGGTGCATGGCATTTTACCTTTCACCCGAGCCTTAAGATTCTCAATTTCATTTGTCAAAGAGGTTATTTGATCATTGTGATTGCTTCTTGTAACTTTAATGGAATCATATAACTCTTTGAAATGTTGTTTAACTTTTGAATTTTCTTCTCGATAACACTCATTTTCATAATGTAACTTATTTATGGTGTTTTGATATTGAAAATTCAGAGAATCTGAAGACGAAGGTTTATTGGTGCCATACACTTCACACTTGTTGGATTTCAATTGGGCAATTTGGGCCCTCAGCAGTCGAATCGTGTTCGTGTGAGCTTGAATTGTCTCATCTCGTTTGCTTAATTCAAAATAAGTATCAAATTCAGGAGCATCCAAGGATACCTTGCCATTTGATATTTTATGTTTTTCATTTGAATGTTGATGTTTCAATTGCAAATTAAGATATTCAACTTCTAATTTTGAAAAACGTTTAACCATATTCTCATGGTCATCATTTTGAATTTTTTCAAGCAATTTTAAATTCTCCCCCTCAAGCTCAACAACACGATTCTGGGTGACATTTAACGCAATAGCATACTCATTAAATTGACAAGCAGACAATGCAGAATCAGTGACAGTGTAAAATACATCTTGTGCAATACATTTAGCAATCAAGTTGTCGTTAGTAATGAGTATATTTTTTCTTTCAATCTCTCGACTCTTAAGTTCTATTGCATATTCATTCACCTCACTTTCCATATCTTTAAACACTACTTCCATTTCTTTTATTTCGGCTTTAAGGGCAGTTTGCAACCCTTCAAAGTGTTCTTTAAGTAGTTTAAAGAATGGCATGACCTCAGTTAAGTAACACCTTTTTGCATGTTCAAAACACCTTTCCCCCTCAGTAATACCAGTGGGTGTGATTCTCTTCTTACATGTTTTATCGAAATCAGCAAACAGTTGCCAAAGCACATATAAGCTAATAAAGGTTTTGCATTCAGTGGGAAGAGACAAAGGCACCAAATTCCTAGGTGTATTGGGAGGATACACCGTTATGGACGCAACTTTTCTAATGAGGGGGGTGTTGGCCTTAAGTTTTTCTACCTTAAGTTTTTCATTATCTTGTTTCCAAAATATCTGTTCAGGTGTTAACTTCTTTTGAGGAGCAAACACAGTCAAACGATTTTCCTCATAATAATCATGGGGTTTGATTATTATTCGTCTGGCTATGCATTCGGGATCCCTCATTTTCTTATTCATTCTAACCCTTGTTCTCTCACTTAACTCATCCTCTTCTTCTGTGTAGATATGCTTAGGTGGGTCATGATTAGACATAAACATCACATTAGAATCATTTAATGCAGGTTAGGCTATCTTAGCAATTTCATGAATAGCTAATTTAGATTTACCTACATTGCTTTCACTGTCCTTGTCACTTAACTTTCTGTACTTATACATCATTTGAGCAGTTTGTCTGGTTTGGTCTTGTGTGTACAACTTATCTTCAAGCTTATTTTTTAACATCTTGAGTCTAGAGAAATCATTTAAAAGAGTTGTTTCTTTTTGTTTGAATTCTTGCTTAAGTGTAGTTACACAAATTTGTGCTTCCTGTTTTTGCTTGACTGACTGTTCTAGCTGACTTTTCAAAGAACTCAACTCTAATTTTAATGTTTCTTCTCTCACTCTAGACTCTTTAATAAGTGTACTCATTTGACCTTCTAATTTCTGCTCACGATCATTAAGTTCAAACTTGGCACGCTGTTCATACATAGCCACTTGTTCTTTATAGATGTTAAGTCTGGTGATCAAGTCATCATCAGGGACAGGCAATTTTTTCTCATGGCACTCATATGCATTATCTAAATTACACGCATTATCTAAGGCACCTATATTACTTACAACACAAACATCTTTATTTACAAAAGAATCACCATTTGGTACATCAGGCAAGTTGTTGTGATTCAAATACTGTTCATATGAAATAATATTGCTATTTTCCATGTCAACAGTAGTTGTGTCAGAAACATCTGCCTGTTGTACTTCGTTGGGATTCTTTTGTCCCTCGACTATATTATATGTGTCATAAATTTTTAGTACCTCAGATATCACGGATGCATTAGAAGGACCAGCTTGACGGGGAGATGAGACCAGGGAAGACAAGTTAGCCATGAAGATTGTTTGAGCCGTAGGTTCATCATCTACATAAGAGTCATATGCATCACAGTCATCTGCCTTGAAGATGTTAGGATCATTAAGTGCTAGATCCTGAACAGGTTTCTCATCCACATCTTCATCAAAAGTATTTCCTCCATCTCCTGCCAAGAACAATAACTCTTCCTCATCCAACACAACTCCATTCTCTTGAGCTTGCATTAACAGCATCTTGTCTTTGAAGTAATCTGAGTTCTGAGGACGTTTAGGTTGATTGCAGTTTCTAGCAATGTGTCCAAGCCCCCTACAATTATAACACTTGATCTGTTTCCCTTGCCCCTGATTGGCATTCCCTGCTCTATTCTGCACATAACCTCTACCCATGTTTCTACCAGCTCTCCCTTGCACATTCTGAACCACAATTTTCCCATCCTCCACCATTGCTAGATTGCGTGGATTGGATGAATTCCTTAACTGATTGTTGGTCTGAGGGAGTGATGCTTGAAACTGTTGAACCAGTAATGATACTTGATTGGTGAGATTGTCAATCATTTTGTCGGTCTGAGAGTAGCCTGAGTCAAGTTGAGAACTCATAGCAGGTACTTGTGAGTGAAGTTGATGATAGCTTGGGTTGGAAGATGATTGGATTGTCGGTTGAACATTTGTCATGAACGCTAGTGGATCATTTGTAGTTGAAGGATTAAACTTTTCTCTCAGCACCCGATCGTATACCGCATGCTTCTCATGTTGTTGCAGGTAAGCATACAGCTGTTCATAGTTGGTATCCCTTAAACCTTTGTTGAGTTTGACAGCAGTCACAAATCTGTCCCATTCAGGAGTCATGTTGTTCACAAACTTTGAGTTAAGTTGGATATTGGGCATAGTCATTCTGATCATCCTCATATCATTCACCAACTTATGAAATCTCACATAGTAGTCTGTGATATTCTCTCCTGGGTTCATTTTGAAATGCTCGAACTCATCATACAGCTGTGACTCCCGATCTTCTTTTGTGAGTTCTGACCCTGCCAACAACATTTTAACGTTGTCCCACACAGCCTTGGCTTCAGTGTTGAAATTGATGAGCTTGTATACATCCTTTGGAAGACCTTGAATGACTATGTTTGAGGCTCTAATGTCGGCATCATACCTCTTCTTTTCTTCTTCATTAAGATCATTGTAGTTTCTAGGTCTGTCTATGCCCCAAGTCACAGTCCCATCTTCACCAGTTGTAACAACATCCCTGGTGGTACCCATCTGATATGGTCCATCGTCAATTGACTTAAGAATGTTAACTCCATTATCTTTTCCCAAGCAGTAAAGTCTTATCCGTTGTGCCCAAGACTCATAATCCGTCCTATCTAACATAGGTGGACGAGTGTCAGATCCTGCTGCTTGAATATCTTCTGATGATGTGTTAGATGTGGTAGCCATAGTAACTACGGGATTTTACTGATCTTGTGATTTAACCGAGAAATCGAATCTTTCGCGGGAATTTCTAAAATCACCAAGACACAAACCGCCTAGACAACCCGCGTAGACACAAACCGAGTTCACGCTGAAGAGACAAACCGCGTTGATACAAACCGAGTACACACTGCAGAGACAAACCGAGTAGACACAAACCGAGTAAACTCCTCAGAGTCAAACCGAGTCTACACAAACCGAGTAGACTTCTCAGAGACAAACCGCGTCTACACAAACCGAGTACACGCTGGAGGGACAAACCGAGTAGACACAAACCGAGTAAACTCCTCAGAGACAAACCGAGTCTACACAAACCGAGTACACGCTGGAGGGACAAATCGAGTAGACACAAACCGAGTAAATTCCTCAGAGACAAACCGAGTCTACACAAACCGAGTACACGCTGGAGGGACAAACCGAGTAGGCACAAACTCCCAAGCACGTCGCTTTCACTGCCTTTTGTCTTTTTGCCTAAACAAGTAATAAGACAAACCGTATCTTCTAAGTGACACAAACCGAGTCCAAGAACATGTCCCAAGGACACAAACCGCTGCGAAGAACACAACAACAAATACCCACGAATTGCCCCAAAATCACCACACCGTTCTTAGATCTGTGAATCCAAACACCAAATACCACTCTAATACTATTCTTAAGCTAGAAAGTACAAGGTATAACAACTTCTAATCACTAAACAAAGCACAAAATGGAATTTATGCTACTTATCAAATCGAACCAAAAAAAACCTCAAAAACTACACAAATCCGTGAATACCAACTCTCATGGACCTAACCATGGCTCTTGATACCAATTGTAGGGTATTCACAATGCAAGAAACACTAGTTTGAGGCTTAGTTATGGATCGATTGGAAGAGAACTTAGAGAGAGAAAGTGGGAACTTCTAGAGAGAGAAACAATGTGTATATTAGCTTAAGATAATGTGAAGTTCCAACCCTTCCCATGTGTGGGAAGGGGTATTTATACTTACAATATATTATGCCCCTAGCGGGCTGTAGAGTGAGCTGACAGAGGGTAAAGACCCGACCCACTCCACAATACTAATAATAATAACTAAGCTACTAATAATATTACTGATAATCCTACGAGCTATGATGTGCTAATAAGTACTCGGGGTGACCGAGTCTTCAGCTGAATATTCATATTCCTAACAGTTAGAGACACTGATTGCATCAGTGCTCTCATCAAAGGTAACATGGAATGTTTCCTCAGTATGCTGTCTCCTAGTGTTGAACACCCTGAAGGCCTTTGAGACAAGTGAGTATCCTAGGAAGTATCCATCATCAGCTTTAGGATCAAATTTCCCTAAGTGATCCTTGTGATTATGAATAAACACAGGACACCCAAAGACATGAAAATAGCTAATGTCAGGGATCCTTCCCTTGAATAACTCATAAGGGGTTTTGCTATGTCTCTTGAAAATGATGGATATGTTTTGTCTATAACAGGCAGTTTTGACTGCTTCTGTCCAAAAGTGTTTGGAAAGGACTGATCCATTTAGCATTGTCCTGGCTGCTTCAATGAGTGTTCTATTTTTCCTTTCAGCCACACCATTTTGTTCAGGTGTGTAAGGAGAGGAAAAGTTTTGGGAAATTCCTTTCTCATCACAGAAACATTCAAGTTCATAGTTTTTGAACTCTGTTCCATTGTCAGTCCTAATCTGTTTGACTTTGATGTCATTTTGATTTTCAATGTTCCTGACAAAGGACATGATTGTTTCAGTTGCCTGACTCTTTTTGATCAGGAAGTACACCCAAGTGTATCTTGAGTATTCATCCACAATGACCAGAGAATACTTCTCATGGTTAATGGATCTAGGACTGATGGGCCCAAAGAGATCCATATGGAGAAGATGAAGGCAGTTCCTGATGGAAAAGTTTGTTTTGGTTTTATAGGATGCTCTATGATGTTTTCCTTTTTCACAGGCAGAGCATGGTTTATCCTTTGAAAACACAAGTGATGGTAAGCCAAGGACCTTGTTTTGTTTCACAAGGTTGTTTATGTTTTTGAAGTTCAGGTGGGAGAGTCTCTTATGCCAAAGCCAGTTGAGGGTTTCAGTGGCTTTAGTAAAGAGACAGGTTCCATTCTGAGTTAGACTGGACATGTCTAATACATAAACATCTTGTCTTCTTGGTGCAATAAGGACAACTTCCTTATTAGCATTGAAGATGATTCCTTGCTTATCATCAAACTGAACTATGTATTTTGCATCACATAGTTGACTGACACTGATCAAATTGTATTTAAGACCATTAACATAAGCTATCCTAGTAAAGACTATACCATTGCAGTTTACTGAGCCATAACCTTCAGTGAGACATGATGAGTTATCAGCAAATATCACTTTAGGTCCTGATTCATCCACATACTTGTGCAGATACTCTTTCACACCAGTCATGCTCCTTGAACATCCACTATCCAGATGCCAAACAGGATCCCTGGCATGCCTCTGCACAAATGGTAAACTGGGTTAGTTCTTTCTAGGACTCCACTTCTTGGAGGGCTTAACTTTGGGGGTCTTTCTAAAATTGACAATTGATTCATGGTCAGTGGTGGAGTGGACTGAGCTACCACAAATTTTGCATTTGATAGCTGAGGTAGACTTAATAGACTGAGAGGATGACTTGTTCATACCTCTTCTGGCCTGAATGACCTTATCATGTCCTGAGGTGTTATGAGTGGGATCTCCACAAATTTCACAGCTATTGTCCATTAGACAATCCTTAGGAAGGTGGTCATTGAATCCACAATGAGGGCAAGGTGCAAAAGGCTTGGCCTTTTGTTTCTGTTTCTGTATAGAATCAGAAGGGTATTTTAAAGCCTGAGCTTTAAAGCTTGCCATCTTTGATGTGGCTGTGTATGTTTTGTGATCAGAGGTTCTGTGATCATCCATTTTGCAAATCTTGCAGTAAAGGATTCTATAACAATCATCAGTGTAATGATTGGTAAAGTGACACAGCTCACATCTTTTCAGGGGTTTGGAGGGTTTTGGTTTGGTGCTTGAGGAAGCTGATTTGGGTTCCTTCTTCTTGGATTGAGAAGGTTTCTCAGAAGACTCAATCTTCTCACTCAGCTTCCTGACCATTTCAGCCAACTGATCAATTTTTGAGTCAGGGCTGTTAGTTTTTACTTTAGAAGGGACTGAAGTTGATGAGTCATCAGTATTTATTGAGACATCAAGGGTTTGCCTTTTCAGGATGGTTTTTCCAATTCCTGGATTCTCCTTTGGAGAATACTGATAGTAGACTAATGGTGGGAGGTCTGAGCATGGTGCAGCACCCTGAAGGATATTCAATGGTGGGAGTGGTGTGAATGATTCTGATTCATACTAATTGACTGACTCAGTATTACAGGGTTGGTCAGTGAGTCCAAGCATAATTTTCAGAGCCTGACTTTCTCAGGAAGCAAGATTTTCCCAGTCTCAAAGTTTGGTAACTTACTGACTGGGTTGTCCCTGACAATCCAGTCATTTGACATGGGTAGCATTTCTTGCTCAAAAGATATGCCAGTTGGAATAAAGGTCATTTCACTGTGACTCTCACTGGGGGTTTCAGTGAGATGGTCAATTCCTATTGTTTTCTTAGGAATTAAACCCACAGTATCAAAGACCTTGGGGTTCTTTTTAGTCCATCCTTGAATGACAGCCTTCTCTTTGTTATGTTCATTTTGTAGGGCTTGGTTTTGTTTCAAAATTTCAGTTTTTTGAATTTGTAGAGTAATTGTTTCTAGCTTGGCTTGTTTTAGTACAAGCAATTCATCTCTACACTTATTCAATTATGACACAAGATTGTTATATTTTGAAAACAAGTTAATCCTTTGTTCTTCAACAAACTTAAGGTCTACATAAATATAATTCATATAGGACTGCCAATCAGAATCATCATTCATAGAAAGTAAAGTGTTTACCTTCTTCATGGTAATGTTCACCCACTCTCCATTCCTTGCATGGCTTTTCCCAACAGCCACCTGATCACCTTCAGAAAGTGCCATCAGTGTACTCACTCTTATTTCCTCATCTTCTGAGGAGACCTCTTCTTCATCCCAGTCATAAGCTTCTGCTACAAGAACCTTGTTCTTTGTCTGAACAGGTTTGGATGTTTGAGCAGCCTGAGACATTGAGGGATTAATTTCAAGAAGTGGAAGTTTAGCCTTAGCTTTCCTATATTTTGCTTCAAAGTCTTTTTGACCCTTTTGAACATTTTGGGTCGACTGAAGCATTCTAGGTTGAAACTTACGAGTTCCTGAGGAACTGTTTCCTGAAAATTTATAAGAGGGTTCTGAGATGGTTTTAGAATAACAGTCTCTAGCAAAATGACCCTTTTTACCACAAATAAAACATTCAGTGGTTTCATTTGCTTTGGCTTTTGAAAAGTTGGACTGATTTCTTTTGATGAAACGTTTTGAATTAGCAAGGAGTGCCCTTTCTTGGAATTCCAAGTTTAAATCATTTAGGTACTCATCACTAGTTCTTTCATCAATCTCATCTTCAGAATCCTCTTGAAAGTCCTGCACAACACCATTAGAATAAAAGGTAGTTGATATGGGTGTGGAGGTCAAGGCCTTTTTGGTCTCAAGAGCTTTTGAGTCTGGGTATCTCCTTGAGATTAAGTTGTCTTCATAGACAAACTTCTCATAGATCTCAGGGAGCTCAAGGGTTTGAATGTGATTAGCATTCCTGAGGCCTTGTGAGAAGTTTAGCCACTTCTCAGGGAGACTGTTGACAAAGCCAACATTTGTCTCATGCTTAGACAAAACTACACCATCATTTGATAGTTTGTTTATCAAAGTCTTGTATCTGGTATAAGACTGAGAGAGACTTTCAGAGTCCTTTGCTCTGAAAGTGTTATACTCAAGTTTCAGGTCCATAATCCTGTTTTCCTTGGTATCTGAGGGACCCTCAAAGCTATTGATCAAGTCATCCCAAGTTTGCTTGGCTGTTGAACAATTGATGACTGATTCCATTATATCGTTAGGAAGACAAGATATAATGATGCTTTTTAGGCGTTGGTCTTGATTGACCACCCTTCTCTCATCAATGGTCCATTGAGCTTCAGGCTTGTTTAGTCCTTTAGCAGTCTTTGGGACATAGGGACCATCTTTGACACAAGTGATGTAGTATGGTTCCATACCAGTCAAGTAGCAAAGCATTCACTTTTTCCACTTGCTAAATTTACCAGCTTCAAGTCTTGGGGCAACAGCTAAAAAGCTTCCACCCTTTTTATCGACTAGCTGGGGCACATTAATATCAGCCATAGTAGGATCTTGGTTTTAAAAACATTGAGCACTCTTAGTTTTTTTTGAAAGATTTTATAAACCAGAGGCTCTGATACCACTTGTTGTTCCCTTAACATGCTTAGAGTTAACTAAAAAGTTAATCTATTTGTGTTTATGACTGATACAATGTATTTGATTAATTACAAATTATAAGTATAACGTAAATATAAAACACAATGTTTTTCAACGTTTAAATTCTTATTAGAAATCAATCAAAGAATCTATTACCCAAGTGTTTTGCGGAACAAACACTTGGGATTGAATAGACAAGGTATGGTGTCTCCTATCTAAACTCAAGCAATGCTTAAGTGGTAAAATTTTTGACCCACTGAGCTATCTCAGGGATTGGTTACTCTTTGTAGGAGAAAAAGGGTATTGTGAAAGTCTAAGCTTTAATTGCACAAAAATACCTAACCCACTTTTCTCCATCTGTTTGCTATTTATAGGCAAACATGTAAGAGTACTGAAAGACTAAAAAATACATAAACAATAGGAAGGCGTGTCTGACAACTACAACAGTATTTGTCATTTCCAAGAACCAATTGGATTGCGCCAAAAAGTCTTCGAGTGTCAGTCCTGACACTTCTTGACTTTTAGCCGCTTAAGGGATGGTTTGTGTCTGACCCCGATAAGACTTGATCTTATCTCTTCAAACCTTCCCGCTCAATCCCGCCTTTCTTTCAGGCTTCAGGTTCTTCAGTAATCACCTTCAGTCTTCAGTCTTCAATCTTATTGTTGTTGAGGAGACTGGGGGTTCAGTGAGCTCTTGTCTAATGCTCACTGAACCCATTACCTTCTTCTTTGTCTCAAGTAACACTTCAGGGAGATCCGCCTCCCTGTGTGGTGAGTCTTTCTTCTTAGACTCGTCTTGAGCATCTTGAAGGTAACTCACTGAGTGACTGTTCACTCAGTGACCTAATTGTGTTTTCGGTTGATTAACACTTAGCGTAATTTGTATTCAAATCATGTTTTAAGGACTCTTGGGTACTGAAGGACCCAACACTATCCCATAAGGTGCATGGAATTTTACTGCTACGTGTATGGTGGAGACTACAATACCCATCTTTTGCATGGCGGTCCTTCCTAATAACAAATTATAGGGAGAGCCAGACCTTACGATATCGAATGTGAGTGTTTCTGTCCTTGCGAGCTTGCCTTCCCCAATTGTTATATCCAATGGTACTTCTCCAAGAGGCCACGAATGCTCACCGGAGAATCCTACCAAAGGTGTCTTCGAATCAACCCATTGCGACCTGATCAAAGGCTTGAGCTTAAGAGATGATGTACCCTCCGAACGGGTCGAAGGACTCCCCTTCGAGCCTGTGTGAAGCCCTCTCTTCGGAGGCCCAGGTTAATCTCCTAAAACGTTTCATTAGCGTAAAACCGTTCATCCATGAAGTGGTTACCATGTGGGAATCCGCTAATCGAAGCCTTAAGCCCTTCGGGGTATCTCCTTCGAAGGACCTAGAACTGAGAGCCACCTTGACCTGGTCATACCCTCGTTCCCTCTTCCCTTAGGCTTTCCCGCCAAGGAGGAGATCGTGGGCCACAAAGCCCTAGCGGTTACCATTAATCATGGGACGCCCCCATGATCTCTGAATCAAGTGCAACTACCCTCTAAGGCCTATTTCTCCCCTATAAATAGCTTAGACGGGCAAGAACCATGGTAATGCCAACTAAACTCTCTCAATTTACTACAAACTTACCATATCACATACTTACTCGCACGCCGGAGGTGGTTCGCAGGGTCTAACCCCTGCGCAATCACCTAACGTAGTGTTTTTGTATTTCTTATTTCAGGTTAAAGACAAGCTTGGCGCAACCTCAACACCCCATAAATCCTTTGATCATCATCGAAGGCCTGGTAGTGCAATTTATTGTACAATCAGTGGCGCCATCCATGGGACCGCTACAATTGGTCTCGTTATTTCCATGCTTATAACCAACCAACTACTCTCACTATATATCCGGCATGGATCAAGGGAGAGAAGATACTCCCCCACCGGGTTTCTCGACCTTGGCACCAATACCAATCAACGAATCCAACAACCTTCCCCCAATAACTGCCTCCACGTTCACAACACATTCTCACCCAGAAGTAACACCCAACCATCATGCTTCGACATCAGCCAATCCGGAGCCTATTATTAGCCAAACCTTTGTCGAAGCCAACCACAAAGCGTTGGAATCTCTAATAAGGGCTCACAAAAGGAAAGTTAGGAATGCTGAGATGCGAAGGGAATTGGAATACTTAAGTGACGAGTATGATGAAGAGATGGAAATGGAGCCTAGGCCTCCGACCCAAGGAGTAACGCTCTCAGCCCTAAGGATTGGGTTACCAGTGAGTCGAAGGCTAAGCAGAAGGTCCGTTGGGTTTGAAGGAGTCCCGGAGAGGGCTCCGACTAGAAGAGAAGGAGCGGTTGTCGAAGGTTCCAACGGGAGGAGCCAACGAAGGGAAGAGACGGGGGTGAATTTGCCTCCATTGTTAGCAGCCCATCTTAGAAGGACTGAAGCAGGGGTTCCGTTGTAGCCTTCTCACGCATCAGGCGTAGAAGGAAATCCGCCTACAATTAATATGGGAGGAAATCTTCTTCCCAATGGTATGTACCCCTCGTTCCAAACTCAGTCTTATCCTCAAGGTTTATATCCTCCAGTAAATGGGCAGCCTAATAACCCAAGTCTCCCTCAACCTTATGGGAGCATACCCTTCGTGCATCCTATGGCGTACCCTCTGTATGCAATGGGAAACGGTTATCCGTTCGCCATGAACACACCTTATCAGTCCTACCCAAGCTAAACTCCTATGGGAATACCCCCAAACAATAATCCGTATAATACTGTTCCTATGTATGAACCACCCTATAATTGGCTATACTCGGACCCTATGGGTTCAGCTACACCCCTTGTTTGGTGGATAGAAGACTACCTATTGCCTGATGGGTTGAAAATGCCTTCACATATTGGGACTTATGATGGGAAGGGGGATCCGGACAATTTCCTACATTTGTTCGAAGGGGCTATTAAGATGCAAAAGTGGGTTATGCTTGTAGCCTGTCACATGTTTACATATACCCTACGGGATTCTGCCCGTATTTGGTGGAATGGGCAAAAGCCTGGCAGCATTGTCAACCTTGATGATCTCAAGGCTAAGTTCCGATCACACTTCAGTCAGCAAAAGAAGTGTACAAGGACCCATTTAACGGTGCACAACATTAAACAAAAAGAAAACGAAAGCACAAGGGCCTTCGTTACTAGGTACACCGATAAAACTTTACAGATCTTGGGTCTACATGAAGATCAGCGCACTTCGGGTTTCGTACATGGTCTTCGAAATCGGAGTTTGGTGGAGTTCTTATCCACTGATATTCCGACAACTTACAAAGGGCTAATGGAAAAGAAGTATACTTGGATTGAAGCAAAAGAGGTATCTACTAACGGTGCTTCGATCGATAGAGACAACAACAGCAAGTTCTCAAAGCATTCTGTGTGGGAAGGGTCAAAGAACAAGAACAAAAATAGAGACAGGTTTTCTCCATACAAAGGTCCTAACCATGGTTTGCTAGGAAGCTTAACTCAGTCTCCTAAGGAAATACTTGCAACAGAGAGGGCTGCTAAGGCTTTTGAAGCACCCCCTCTGATGAAGCGAAAAGTGTACTGCTTTTAGGGGGTCATTTAAGCCCTAAATCGTATTTATTTGATCAAATATTGCCCTAAATCGTTCCTTTTGTCATTTTAGGTACTTTGGAGAAGAAATCTGGAAAAGGAAGCATTTTGGACGTTTTTGGAGCATAAAAGTGAAGAAAACGACAAAGTCTCAAAATTGGCTGGAAAAGTACCTTTGACGGCGTCAAGTATTGCTCTTGACGGCGTCATGGCTTGGCAAAAGAGGTGGATATGAAAAATACACATGATAAGCCAGGGAGTTTTACAAAGGAAGTCTGACGGCGTCACCCTTTAAGGTGATCAAGGCCATCACGGTTTAACTTAAAGAGAGACGGCGTCAAGCCCATTTCTGACGGCGTCAACCTTTGATAATCCAGAGCGGATTTTGGAGCACTAAAGAGGGACGGCGTCAAGAAGGCCATCCGGGAACCCTAGACACGGCGAGGTGACGGCGTCAAGATCTACAACGTGACGCCGTCAGCCCCTAAGTTCTATATATAGTTTTGCAATTTTTTGTCATGAGTGTGCAACTTTGTGAGGAGAAACCCTAAGACGAATTTCTGCCATTTTTAAGGGTTTTCATACCCTTGGATCTCCCATGTTTAATTGAAGATAAGTATTCATTTAATCAATCAATATGTCTATGTGTTGTTTGATTATATCTTGTTCTTGTCTTTTAATTAACATGCTAGGCTAGATTTATCTTGTGTTTGCTTAGATCTAATGAAACCTAACTATTGATTATTGGTTATTAGTGTGTTATTAGTTGTATTGGATGATTGTTTATCGATGTTAGGCTTAAGAAAACTGGCTAACTTCCTTTCGGTAACTTGCTTGAACGTCTTAAGAAACATGAACCAATGCGTACTAAGGTTTTTTATGGTTGTATTTAATGCATGAGCGAATTCTAGTGATCCCATGTTAGGAGCTTCTTAGCCGGCTCGACATAGGAGTGAAGTAGGAGCTTGTAGAGTTGGGGAAGTACGTACGCCACCCCACGATTGGTATTAAGAAATACACCCGTCATCCACGTAATTAATACACACTAATCAACCGGTAAAAGATAATTAGGGAGTAAGGAAATCTAAGTAAACACATTTCTCTCCATATAAGTTTCACAATCTTTTCATTTTCAGTTATTTTATTTTATTTGCATTTGTAGTTATTTGGGTTAGTTGACTAGCAACTAATTCCGCCCACTCCTTCAAACCCGAGATTTTACTTGCTTTCATAAAATTATAAAAATACAAAAAGAATCTTCCCTCACCCTTAGACCTATTAGAGTAGTTTTTCAATCCTAACGACACTATTCCCTGTAGAGAACGATCAATCCCCCGTACTTGCCACTTCACTATACTACATCGGTCAGGTACACTGCCTGGTGGGGTTGCAAGCCTCTTGAGATCCCTCGAGAGGTAAAACCTGTTGTAAGGTCGCAAAACCACGCATCAAGTTTTTGGCGCCGCTGCCTGGGAATAGTTATTGTTTGGGGTTGTGCCCTTTGTTTGTAAAACCATTTTCATTTGTCACTATGATGGATGAAATTCCATTTAGATCATTGACAATAGAGGAACAATTATATTTCACCAATAGATTTGTTTCCTATCATTCCTATGAATTTTTGTGTGATCTTTGTGATTTCCAAAAGGAGTTAGGGGTAAGGTTAGATGGGTTTAATGAATTCTATGCATGTGAGATTTCTATTAGACGAGCATTATCTGGATCAATTCCTTTTAGTCAGGCCCTTTGGATGAATTTTGAGGAAAGCTTCCTAACCATGACCCATAAGTGGAACGAATTGGTGGATTCGTATGAGCAAAGAGACCTAGTTTGCCAAGGAATTGTGGATAGAGCCGAAGCAATAAACCATAAGTTGGATGAAGCGCTAGGTTTGTTATCATCACTACCTAAGAAAACAATTGATGAGGATATAGGTGATCTTGACACGTGGAATGATGAGGTAAACACCATAAGCCCACAAAATACTCAACCATCATTTGAGGCACACACACCACCCGTGACTTACCCAGAAGAAGTAGAAGAGACTATAGGAACCCCAATAGAGGTAGAACCCTTGGACCAAACACAACTAGAGGATATAGGTTTGAATACTTGTAGTCATAACCTTTCTTTTAGTTATATGGAAGTTCCTAGTTTTGATGAACCGGAGCCTCAACCAAAACCGTTACCTAATCTTCCATCCTTAGATGTGAATTTAGGAATTGAAAAAGGTCCCGATCCACCCATCAAACCATGTAGTCCGGGTAATGTTAAGATTAAGGTAGTAGACTCTAGGCCATGTGGAGTGGAAGCTAATATAGGAGTGAACCATGACCTTACATACTTACATCACCCATTCATGATTGATCACAAGAAACATTATGGGTTTAAACCGGGTTTATTAGGTCAAAGTGGATTCTTAACTTGGAGTCTCTCGAAGTTGATAGAAGATGATCCCTTTCTATGAGAAAATCTTAATCCGCCCACTAACCCAATTGAATTAGGTAAGGTTATGATGATAGGATCCCGCACCTTTGAGCATATAATTCACCCGTCACTCTTTCCTCACGTGGCATACTTCCACCCTAAGGGTGTGTATCGCTACTTTCACCCACACTTAATCCTAAGTGTAGGGAAAACCTCCCCTATTTCCATTAAATAAGGGTAGAGTCAGGCTCGTGACTCGAACAAAAACAAGCGCTTCTTGGGAGGCAACCCAAGCTTTATTTGCTTTGTGTGTTTATTTATTTGTTTGTTTGATTTTATTTGCTTCCGTATGTATGTTTAATTTTTATTATTATTGATTCATGTTCGAAACTAAATTGTGAAAATGCTTTATCTTGTTTTTAACTTCGTCTTAACTACATATAAAGGTATTTTGCAAAAGTTAAGTGTAAGGGAAATCCAAATCGGTTTATTAGAACACAAATGAACATGAATCATAATATTATTAAATTAACATACATATTAGTATTTGTTTGAGTCAAATACTTGTATCGAGTCATAGTGATGTTTTGCAGGAATTCCAGGAAGTAAGGTATAGGTTTTTCCAGAAATTTTCCGGAAACTTAACATGAGAATTCTGTCAGATCACTTCTGACGGCGTCAGGATTTACAACCTGACGGCGTCAGGTTTTAATTTTCTGAAATTTTTGAAAGTTTTGTTTTCATAAAAAGTTTTTATTAAATCCCTAACTTATAAACTCCAGGAATCTGCAAAATTATCATTCCACAAGCATTATATCCTTATATAGATTTATCCCGCCGATGTTATGCAGGTTTTCATGTTTGTTTTCTCAGGTTTAACAGGTTATTTTGGACAAGGAGATGTATGTGGAATCAAGCTTTTGGCGATGCATTAGTCCTGGAGCTTCTACATTCTCTTGGAAGAAGATCTAACCATGTTACCTCTTTATCCACCAAGCGAATCAGGGGGGTATTTGATTTCATTCTTTTACCTTTTCACTTTTACATCTTGTTATTTGAACATTGGGGACAATGTTCATCTTAAGTGTAAGGGGGGGGGGGTAAAATACGATACTTTAGAGAATACAATTGCACTTGATTTTTGTTTGTTTAATGGTAGATGTGTAATAAAACTGAGATAAATACCTGTTAGGGCAATTTTAGTGCCAAATTTAAATTTTTTACAACATATAGGAGTGAAACTTTGATCTTAATGAGCGTCTCATGGATAGGAGTTATATGACTAGCACAAAAACCGTACCA
This sequence comes from Artemisia tridentata subsp. tridentata, assembly GCA_021014915.2. Lineage (NCBI taxonomy): Eukaryota > Viridiplantae > Streptophyta > Magnoliopsida > Asterales > Asteraceae > Artemisia > Artemisia tridentata. The sequence continues at coordinate 147,645,306 of CP139503.1, read as the reverse complement.
CTAAAAAATTTTCCACCCCCAAATATGTGAGGTTCGCCCCTAGAATTGGTAGGAAAAGCATTTATGCTATGATGTGTGTACCGGTAGCACTTAGATTATAGAACTTGCGTTAGGACCATTCCGAGGCCACAAGTGAGACTACATTCGTGTAGTTAGATTTACTACATGATAAGAGGCATTAGGATTAACCCATTGTTTTACACCTGTGTTTTTGTTATAATTACGTTGGCTACATTGGTCAAGTAATTCTCCCACACCCTTTGCGTTGTACCCATTTTTGGTACACGATACCCCTAGTACACCCCTCAGAGCCTATCTTTTCGTTTCGACCTTTAAGCATTTTACTTAAAGGAAGAATTTGTTTACACCCCACTTAAATGTACACCCAAATCGCCTTAGCCTACCTTGTATGCACTCATTTTTAGTGCATTATTGTGACAACATATGTTTAAACCCCAAGTTAATTATCTAATTGATTACATGGTTGCTATGTCGAGTCATATCCTTGTACATATTGTTTTGGGACGATTGGGACTCATGGGTAAAGTACTAGTGTAATGGAGTAATGGGGAAGAACAACATTATTACCCCCATATGTGCTAAATATTTTAAAAGTACTCCAAGTGTTTCGATTATCTTAATTCGAGTCATTAGAATAATTATTTGTAAAGTTATGTAAAAGTTCAAGTGTAAGGGGAGAACCGAGGCCCCTATGATGTATTATTTTGGATGGTAGGGCAAGAGTGTATGAAAAAAAAAAAAAAAAAAAAAAAAAAATCGAAAAAATCAAGAAAAATACAAAAAAATGAGAAAAAGAAAAATAGAAAAAACATACGGACTACCATCCCGTTTCATTTTCTATTTATTTTATGTTTTTGTTATTTTGTTTTTAGCTTAAGTCGAGTCTAGTATTGGCTTAGCAACGTCATATTGTACATGTAATTAATCAAGATCTTTAACTCGCCACCAGTAAAATATCCCTTATCCAACAAAACCGTGTTTATCATATCCCTACACCTCACGTTATAACCCATGTAAAAGCCCTCTTTGATAGTTTATCTTAGGTGCTTACGCCTAGTGGAGGAGGTTTTCGATCCTTTCCCAAGCCTATGGTAATCTATTTGCTATGAAAGGTAGTGAGAGATATTATCCATTTTCATTAATGAGATTTACTTTGATGACACCTGAGAGATGTGAGTATCTAAACACTACTTGTGAGGTGCTAGTTTGTAATCTCCATGCTTATTATGATTAAAGTGGAACGACTATTTGTTGTAATTACTTTTATATTAGCATTAAATGACCCCTAACTTGTATTTTGATTAGAATAAAAGCGCATTTGCTTGAGGACAAGCAAATCTCAAGTGTAAGTGTATTTGATGAAGCGAAAAGTGTACCGCTTTTAGGGGATCATTTAAGCCCTAAATCGTATTTATTTGATCAAATATTGCCCTAAATCGTTCCTTTTGTCATTTTAGGTACTTTGGAGAAGAAATCTGGAAAAGGAAGCATTTTGGACGTTTTTGGAGCATAAAAGTGAAGAAAACGACAAAGTCTCAAAATTGGCTGGAAAAGTACCATTGACGGCGTCAAGTATTGCTCTTGACGGCGTCATGGCTTGGCAAAAGAGGTGGATATGAAAAATACACATGATAAGCCAGGGAGTTTTACAAAGGAAGTCTGACGGCGTCACCCTTTAAGGTGATCAAGGCCATCACGGTTTAACTTAAAGAGAGACGGCGTCAAGCCCATTTCCGACGGCGTCAACCTTTGATAAGCCAGAGTGGATTTTGGAGCACTAAAGAGGGATGGCGTCAAGAAGGCCATCCGGGAACCCTAGACACGGCGAGGTGACGGCGTCAAGATCTACAACGTGACGCCGTCAGCCCCTAAGTTCTATATATAGTTTTGCAATTTTTTGTCATGAGGGTGCAACTTTGTGAGGAGAAACCCTAAGACGAATTTATGCCATTTTTAAGGGTTTTCATACCCTTGGATCTCCCATGTTTAATTGAAGATAAGTATTCATTTAATCAATCAATATGTCTATGTGTTGTTTGATTATATCTTGTTCTTATCTTTTAATTAACATGCTAGGCTAGATTTATCTTGTGTTTGCTTAGATCTAATGAAACCTAACTATTGATTATTGGTTATTAGTGTGTTATTAATTGTATTGGATGATTGTTTATCGATGTTAGGCTTAAGAAAACTGGCTAACTTCCTATTCGGTAACTTGCTTGAACGTCTTAAGAAACATGAACCAATGCGTACTAAGGTTTTTTATGGTTGTATTTAATGCATGAGCGAATTATAGTGATCCCATGTTAGGAGCTTCTTAGCCGGCTCGACATAGGAGTGAAGTAGGAGCTTGTAGAGTTGGGGAAGTACGTACGCCACCCCACGATTGGTATTAAGGAATACACCCGTCATCCACGCAATTAATACACACTAATCAACCGGTAAAAGATAGTTAGGGAGTAAGGAAATCTAAGTAAACACATTTCTCTCCATATAAGTTTCACAATCTTTTCATTTTCAGTTATTTTATTTTATTTGCATTTGTAGTCATTAGGGTTAGTTGACTAGCAACTAATTCCGCCCACTCTTTCAAACCCGAAATTTTACTTGCTTTCATAAAAATATAAAAATACAAAAAGAATCTTCTCTCACCCTTAGACCTATTATAGTAGTTTTTCAATCCTAACGACACTATTCCCTGTGGAGAACGATCAATCCCCCGTACTTACCACTACACTATACTACATCGGTCAGGTACACTGCCTGGTGGGGTTGTAAGCCTCTTGAGATCCCTCGAGAGGTAAAACCTGTTGTAAGGTCGCAAAACCACGCATCACCCTCGTATGACAAGCAAGGGCAAAAACAGGGATACCAGCAAGTATTGTCACTTTCATGAAGATTACGGTCATGATACAAATAGTTGCAGGGAGCTAAAGAAGAAAATAGAAGAAGCTGTAAAGTCCGGTTAATTGGCACATTTGGCGAAGGGTATAAAGAAGGGAAAGGAAAAAATGTCTGACGCTCAATTGGCTAATGATACTACTCCTCTCGAAGCTCCAATACTTATGGTTCATTGGGGCGAAGCAAGCTCAAAAAGAAAGGTAGCGGAGCAGGAGGTAAGCGAAGTAGGGGAAGTAAAATTTCCTCCTATCACAGGCCAAGTCCCTTCGAATGATCCAGTGGTCATCAAAGTTCTAATCTTCAACCGAGAAGTAAACAGAGCCTACATGGACTGCGGAAGCTCCTGCAAAATCATATACGAGCATTGTTTTCTTAAGCTCAAGCCTTCGATCAGATCGCAACGGGTTGATTCGAAGATACCTTTGGTAGGGTTCTCCGGTGAGCATTCTTGGCCTCTGGGAGAAGTACCATTGGACATAACAATTGGAGAAGGCAAGCTCGCAAGAACAGAAACCCTCACATTTGCTATCGTAAGGTCTGATTCTCCCTACAATCTGTTGATAGGAAGGACCGCCATGCAAAGAATGGGTATTGTAGTCTCCATCATACATGCAGTAGTGAAATTCCATACACCTTATGGGATAGGAACCGTATTATCTAGTTACAATCAGGGGAAGACTGGAGATATTGGCAAAAAGATCAAAGAAAGTCCCGAAGAGCCTCCGAAGGCCATTCTAAGTTGTACAGATGCCGAAGAACGTATTGTGATAAATGAGCTCTGTCCAGAGCAAAGGTGGTAATCGGAAAGCAACTCCCTGCCAACTTCAAGGCAGAATTGGAGAAGCTACTCAAAGCCAACAAGGATGTTTTCGCATGGACGTACTCAGACATGACAGGGGTTCCTCGGACTCTTATGATCGATGGCAAGCCCTTCGGCACAGAGCATAAGCTTAATGAGTTCAAGCACATAGAACTAATTAAGCAGAAGCGACGAAGCCTGGCACCTGAAAGGAACGCAGCCGCTTGCAAAGAGGTAGATGAACTTGTACGAGTAGAAATTCTAAGAGAAGTGAAATACGAAACCTGGGTAGCTAATCCAGTTATGGTAAAGAAGAGAGACGGAGGGTGGTGAATTTGTGTTGATTTCACCGACATCAACAAAGCTTGCCCAAAGAACTGTTACCCTCTGCCAGAGATTGATTGGAAGGTTGAATCCCTCTCGGGGTTCCATTTGAAATGTTTTCTGGATGCATACTGATTGACCAGGTCAGAATGGTCCTTCGTGCTAGTCCCTTCGATAGGAATACCCCGAAGGGCTTAGGGCTTCGATTGGCGGATTCCCACATGGTAACCAGTTCGCAGGCGAATGGTTTTACGCCAATGAAACGTGTTAGGAGATTAACCTGGGCATCCGAATGGAGGGCTTTCTACAGGCTCGAAGGGGAGTCCTTCGACCCGTTGGGAGGGTACATCATCAAGCCCCCCAGTCGAAAGTGATATATATGTACGAGTATATATTGCATTCGACTCAACAAATCGAACATGCCTTATACTCCTTGTATAACACTAACCATGCAAAAAAGAATTTCTGCCATTTTTAAGGGTTTTCATACCCTTGGATCTCCCATGTTTAATTGAAGATAACTATTCATTTAATCAATCAATATGTCTATGTGTTGTTTGATTATATCTTGTTCTTGTCTTTTAATTAACATGCTAGGCTAGATTTATCTTGTGTTTGCTTAGATCTAATGAAACCTAACTATTGATTATTGGTTATTAGTGTGTTATTAATTGTATTGGATGATTGTTTATCGATGTTAGGCTTAAGAAAACTGGCTAACTTCCTATTCGGTAACTTGCTTGAACGTCTTAAGAAACATGAACCAATGCGTACTAAGGTTTTTTATGGTTGTATTTAATGCATGAGCGAATTCTAGTGATCCCATGTTAGGAGCTTCTTAGCCGGCTCGACATAGGAGTGAAGTAGGAGCTTGTAGAGTTGGGGAAGTACGTACGCCACCCCACAATTGGTATTAAGGAATACACCCGTCATCCACGCAATTAATACACACTAATCAACCGGTAAAAGATAGTTAGGGAGTAAGGAAATCTAAGTAAACACATTTCTCTCCATATAAGTTTCACAATCTTTTCATTTTCAGTTATTTTATTTTATTTGCATTTGTAGTCATTAGGGTTAGTTGACTAGCAACTAATTCCGCCACTCTTTCAAACCCGAAATTTTACTTGCTTTCATAAAAATATAAAAATACAAAAAGAATCTTCTCTCACCCTTAGACCTATTATAGTAGTTTTTCAATCCTAACGACACTATTCCCTGTGGAGAACGATCAATCCCCGTACTTACCACTACACTATACTACATCGGTCAGGTACACTGCCTGGTGGGGTTGTAAGCCTCTTGAGATCCCTCGAGAGGTAAAACCTGTTGTAAGGTCGCAAAACCACGCATCACCCTCGTATGACAAGCAAGGGCAAAAACAGGGATACCAGCAAGTATTGTCACTTTCATGAAGATTACGGTCATGATACAAATAGTTGCAGGGAGCTAAAGAAGAAAATAGAAGAAGCTGTAAAGTCCTGTTAGTTGGCACATTTGGCGAAGGGTATAAAGAAGGGAAAGGAAAAAATGTCTGACGCTCAATTGGCTAATGATACTACTCCTCTCGAAGCTCCAATACTTATGGTTCATTGGGGCGAAGCAAGCTCAAAAAGAAAGGTAGCGGAGCAGGAGGTAAGCGAAGTAGGGGAAGTAAAATTTCCTCCTATCACAGGCCAAGTCCCTTCGAATGATCCAGTGGTCATCAAAGTTCTAATCTTCAACCGAGAAGTAAACAGAGCCTACATGGACTGCGAAAGCTCCTGCAAAATCATATACGAGCATTGTTTTCTTAAGCTCAAGCCTTCGATCAGATCGCAACGGGTTGATTCGAAGATACCTTTGGTAGGGTTCTCCGGTGAGCATTCTTGGCCTCTGGGAGAAGTACCATTGGACATAACAATTGGAGAAGGCAAGCTCGCAAGAACAGAAACCCTCACATTTGCTATCGTAAGGTCTGATTCTCCCTACAATCTGTTGATAGGAAGGACCGCCATGCAAAGAATGGGTATTGTAGTCTCCATCATACATGCAGTAGTGAAATTCCATACACCTTATGGGATAGGAACCGTATTATCTAGTTACAATCAGGGGAAGACTGGAGATATTGGCAAAAAGATCAAAGAAAGTCCCGAAGAGCCTCCGAAGGCCATTCTAAGTTGTACAGATGCCGAAGAACGTATTGTGATAAATGAGCTCTGTCCAGAGCAAAGGTGGTAATCGGAAAGCAACTCCCTGCCAACTTCAAGGCAGAATTGGAGAAGCTACTCAAAGCCAACAAGGATGTTTTCGCATGGACGTACTCAGACATGACAGGGGTTCCTCGGACTCTTATGATCGATGGCAAGCCCTTCGGCACAGAGCATAAGCTTAATGAGTTCAAGCACATAGAACTAATTAAGCAGAAGCGACGAAGCCTGGCACCTGAAAGGAACGCAGCCGCTTGCAAAGAGGTAGATGAACTTGTACGAGTAGAAATTCTAAGAGAAGTGAAATACGAAACCTGGGTAGCTAATCCAGTTATGGTAAAGAAGAGAGACGGAGGGTGGTGAATTTGTGTTGATTTCACCGACATCAACAAAGCTTGCCCAAAGAACTGTTACCCTCTGCCAGAGATTGATTGGAAGGTTGAATCCCTCTCGGGGTTCCATTTGAAATGTTTTCTGGATGCATACTGATTGACCAGGTCAGAATGGTCCTTCGTGCTAGTCCCTTCGATAGGAATACCCCGAAGGGCTTAGGGCTTCGATTGGCGGATTCCCACATGGTAACCAGTTCGCAGGCGAATGGTTTTACGCCAATGAAACGTGTTAGGAGATTAACCTGGGCATCCGAATGGAGGGCTTTCTACAGGCTCGAAGGGGAGTCCTTCGACCCGTTGGGAGGGTACATCATCAAGCCCCCCAGTCGAAAGTGATATATATGTACGAGTATATATTGCATTCGACTCAACAAATCGAACATGCCTTATACTCCTTGTATAACACTAACCATGCAAAAAAGAATTTCTGCCATTTTTAAGGGTTTTCATACCCTTGGATCTCCCATGTTTAATTGAAGATAAGTATTCATTTAATCAATCAATATGTCTATGTGTTGTTTGATTATATCTTGTTCTTGTCTTTTAATTAACATGCTAGGCTAGATTTATCTTGTGTTTGCTTAGATCTAATGAAACCTAACTATTGATTATTGGTTATTAGTGTGTTATTAATTGTATTGGATGATTGTTTATCGATGTTAGGCTTAAGAAAACTGGCTAACTTCCTATTCGGTAACTTGCTTGAACGTCTTAAGAAACATGAACCAATGCGTACTAAGGTTTTTTATGGTTGTATTTAATGCATGAGCGAATTATAGTGATCCCATGTTAGGAGCTTCTTAGCCGGATCGACATAGGAGTGAAGTAGGAGCTTGTAGAATTGGGGAAGTACGTACGCCACCCCACGATTGGTATTAAGGAATACACCCGTCATCCACGCAATTAATACACACTAATCAACCGGTAAAAGATAGTTAGGGAGTAAGGAAATCTAAGTAAACACATTTCTCTCCATATAAGTTTCACAATCTTTTCATTTTCAGTTATTTTATTTTATTTGCATTTGTAGTCATTAGGGTTAGTTGACTAGCAACTAATTCCGCCCACTCTTTCAAAACCGAAATTTTACTTGCTTTCATAAAAATATAAAAATACAAAAAGAATCTTCTCTCACCCTTAGACCTATTATAGTAGTTTTTCAATCCTAACGACACTATTCCCTGTGGAGAACGATCAATCCCCCGTACTTACCACTACACTATACTACATCGGTCAGGTACACTGCCTGGTGGGGTTGTAAGCCTCTTGAGATCCCTCGAGAGGTAAAACCTGTTGTAAGGTCGCAAAACCACGCATCACCCTCGTATGACAAGCAAGGGCAAAAACAGGGATACCAGCAAGTATTGTCACTTTCATGAAGATTACGGTCATGATACAAATAGTTGCAGGGAGCTAAAGAAGAAAATAGAAGAAGCTGTAAAGTCCTGTTAATTGGCACATTTGGCGAAGGGTATAAAGAAGGGAAAGGAAAAAAATGTCTGACGCTCAATTGGCTAATGATACTACTCCTCTCGAAGCTCCAATACTTATGGTTCATTGGGGCGAAGCAAGCTCAAAAAGAAAGGTAGCGGAGAAGGAGGTAAGCGAAGTAGGGGAAGTAAAATTTCCTCCTATCACAGGCCAAGTCCCTTCGAATGATCCAGTGGTCATCAAAGTTCTAATCTTCAACCGAGAAGTAAACAGAGCCTACATGGACTGCGGAAGCTCCTGCAAAATCATATACGAGCATTGTTTTCTTAAGCTCAAGCCTTCGATCAGATCGCAACGGGTTGATTCGAAGATACCTTTGGTAGGGTTCTCCGGTGAGCATTCTTGGCCTCTGGGAGAAGTACCATTGGACATAACAATTGGAGAAGGCAAGCTCGCAAGAACAGAAACCCTCACATTTGCTATCGTAAGGTCTGATTCTCCCTACAATCTGTTGATAGGAAGGACCGCCATGCAAAGAATGGGTATTGTAGTCTCCATCATACATGCAGTAGTGAAATTCCATACACCTTATGGGATAGGAACCGTATTATCTAGTTACAATCAGGGGAAGACTGGAGATATTGGCAAAAAGATCAAAGAAAGTCCCGAAGAGCCTCCGAAGGCCATTCTAAGTTGTACAGATGCCGAAGAACGTATTGTGATAAATGAGCTCTGTCCAGAGCAAAGGTGGTAATCGGAAAGCAACTCCCTGCCAACTTCAAGGCAGAATTGGAGAAGCTACTCAAAGCCAACAAGGATGTTTTCGCATGGACGTACTCAGACATGACAGGGGTTCCTCAGACTCTTATGATCGATGGCAAGCCCTTTGGCACAGAGCATAAGCTTAATGAGTTCAAGCACATAGAACTAATTAAGCAGAAGCGACGAAGCCTGGCACCTGAAAGGAACGCAGCCGCTTGCAAAGAGGTAGATGAACTTGTACGAGTAGAAATTCTAAGAGAAGTGAAATACGAAACCTGGGTAGCTAATCCAGTTATGGTAAAGAAGAGAGACGGAGGGTGGTGAATTTGTGTTGATTTCACCGACATCAACAAAGCTTGCCCAAAGAACTGTTACCCTCTGCCAGAGATTGATTGGAAGGTTGAATCCCTCTCGGGGTTCCATTTGAAATGTTTTCTGGATGCATACTGATTGACCAGGTCAGAATGGTCCTTCGTGCTAGTCCCTTCGATAGGAATACCCCGAAGGGCTTAGGGCTTCGATTGGCGGATTCCCACATGGTAACCAGTTCGCAGGCGAATGGTTTTACGCCAATGAAACGTGTTAGGAGATTAACCTGGGCATCCGAATGGAGGGCTTTCTACAGGCTCGAAGGGGAGTCCTTCGACCCGTTGGGAGGGTACATCATCAAGCCCCCCAGTCGAAAGTGATATATATGTACGAGTATATATTGCATTCGACTCAACAAATCGAACATGCCTTATACTCCTTGTATAACACTAACCATGCAAAAAAGAATTTCTGCCATTTTTAAGGGTTTTCATACCCTTGGATCTCCCATGTTTAATTGAAGATAAGTATTCATTTAATCAATCAATATGTCTATGTGTTGTTTGATTATATCTTGTTCTTGTCTTTTAATTAACATGCTAGGCTAGATTTATCTTGTGTTTGCTTAGATCTAATGAAACCTAACTATTGATTATTGGTTATTAGTGTGTTATTAATTGTATTGGATGATTGTTTATCGATGTTAGGCTTAAGAAAACTGGCTAACTTCCTATTCGGTAACTTGCTTGAACGTCTTAAGAAACATGAACCAATGCGTACTAAGGTTTTTTATGGTTGTATTTAATGCATGAGCGAATTATAGTGATCCCATGTTAGGAGCTTCTTAGCCGGATCGACATAGGAGTGAAGTAGGAGCTTGTAGAATTGGGGAAGTACGTACGCCACCCCACGATTGGTATTAAGGAATACACCCGTCATCCACGCAATTAATACACACTAATCAACCGGTAAAAGATAGTTAGGGAGTAAGGAAATCTAAGTAAACACATTTCTCTCCATATAAGTTTCACAATCTTTTCATTTTCAGTTATTTTATTTTATTTGCATTTGTAGTCATTAGGGTTAGTTGACTAGCAACTAATTCCGCCCACTCTTTCAAACCCGAAATTTTACTTGCTTTCATAAAAATATAAAAATACAAAAAGAATCTTCTCTCACCCTTAGACCTATTATAGTAGTTTTTCAATCCTAACGACACTATTCCCTGTGGAGAACGATCAATCCCCCGTACTTACCACTACACTATACTACATCGGTCAGGTACACTGCCTGGTGGGGTTGTAAGCCTCTTGAGATCCCTCGAGAGGTAAAACCTGTTGTAAGGTCGCAAAACCACGCATCACCCTCGTATGACAAGCAAGGGCAAAAACAGGGATACCAGCAAGTATTGTCACTTTCATGAAGATTACGGTCATGATACAAATAGTTGCAGGGAGCTAAAGAAGAAAATAGAAGAAGCTGTAAAGTCCTGTTAATTGGCACATTTGGCGAAGGGTATAAAGAAGGGAAAGGAAAAAATGTCTGATGCTCAATTGGCTAATGATACTACTCCTCTCGAAGCTCCAATACTTATGGTTCATTGGGGCGAAGCAAGCTCAAAAAGAAAGGTAGCGGAGCAGGAGGTAAGCGAAGTAGGGGAAGTAAAATTTCCTCCTATCACAGGCCAAGTCCCTTCGAATGATCCAGTGGTCATCAAAGTTCTAATCTTCAACCGAGAAGTAAACAGAGCCTACATGGACTGCGGAAGCTCCTGCAAAATCATATACGAGCATTGTTTTCTTATGCTCAAGCCTTCGATCAGATCGCAACGGGTTGATTCGAAGATACCTTTGGTAGGGTTCTCCGGTGAGCATTCTTGGCCTCTGGGAGAAGTACCATTGGACATAACAATTGGAGAAGGCAAGCTCGCAAGAACAGAAACCCTCACATTTGCTATCGTAAGGTCTGATTCTCCCTACAATCTGTTGATAGGAAGGACCGCCATGCAAAGAATGGGTATTGTAGTCTCCATCATACATGCAGTAGTGAAATTCCATACACCTTATGGGATAGGAACCGTATTATCTAGTTACAATCAGGGGAAGACTGGAGATATTGGCAAAAAGATCAAAGAAAGTCCCGAAGAGCCTCCGAAGGCCATTCTAAGTTGTACAGATGCCGAAGAACGTATTGTGATAAATGAGCTCTGTCCAGAGCAAAGGTGGTAATCGGAAAGCAACTCCCTGCCAACTTCAAGGCAAAATTGGAGAAGCTACTCAAATCCAACAAGGATGTTTTCGCATGGACGTACTCAGACATGACAGGGGTTCCTCGGACTCTTATGATCGATGGCAAGCCCTTCGGCACAGAGCATAAGCTTAATGAGTTCAAGCACATAGAACTAATTAAGCAGAAGCGACGAAGCCTGGCACCTGAAAGGAACGCAGCCGCTTGCAAAGAGGTAGATGAACTTGTACGAGTAGAAATTCTAAGAGAAATGAAATACGAAACCTGGGTAGCTAATCCAGTTATGGTAAAGAAGAGAGACGGAGGGTGGTGAATTTGTGTTGATTTCACCGACATCAACAAAGCTTGCCCAAAGAACTGTTACCCTCTGCCAGAGATTGATTGGAAGGTTGAATCCCTCTCGGGGTTCCATTTGAAATGTTTTCTGGATGCATACTGATTGACCAGGTCAGAATGGTCCTTCGTGCTAGTCCCTTCGATAGGAATACCCCGAAGGGCTTAGGGCTTCGATTGGCGGATTCCCACATGGTAACCAGTTCGCAGGCGAATGGTTTTACGCCAATGAAACGTGTTAGGAGATTAACCTGGGCATCCGAATGGAGGGCTTTCTACAGGCTCGAAGGGGAGTCTTTCGACCCGTTGGGAGGGTACATCATCAAGCCCCCCAGTCGAAAGTGATATATATGTACGAGTATATATTGCATTCGACTCAACAAATCGAACATGCCTTATACTCCTTGTATAACACTAACCATGCAAAAAAGAAAATAAATGTTCAACTAACCACGCATTTAATGCGGATTAATCATGATTACTCCACTTGGACTGCCACGGCTACTATCTCGGTATAAGTAAGCGTCCTTTCAGAATTTAAAATCAATTTCAAATCCGCATAGATAGCAAATTAGACACGTGTTCGGTCATGATTAAAGATATGATGGGTATTTATTCTTCGATACGGTAAAACCCTAGAATATTTTTACCTCCGCCCAAAATATACACACACAACTCTGTGTTATTGTGCTTCCATTGGAACAAAAAAGGTAAAATACTATTTTCTTTGAGCTTCTTACTTTATTCTATTGATATGAGTATGGCTGCCAAAAGGATTATTAGGGAACAAACATGCGTTTACCCAATCAAACCTTAGGATTCCACTTCATCCTTTGATTTTAGAGTTTTTGCAATACTATAAGGTGCACATTTCCAGATTTAACCCATTTGGGCTAGCCAAACTGACTACTTATATCGTGATGTGTAAAGCTTATGGGTATGAGCCCTCGTTAAATGTTCTTAGGGGTTTTGTAAATTTGTATCCCGGCGGGGATTGGGTGACTATTGCCAAAAGAAGTGAACATGATGTTCCCATCCTTGTGACGAAACCCTTTTCGAACATAAGAAACTGGAAAGGTCAGTTCTTTTATATTGAAAGCACAATCATACCGTCCCAGTATCCGGCCTTGCTGGACGAAGCAAACATGTATGATGAGAAGAAGTATAATGACCCTTTACCCTACGAAGTAAGGAGTGACCCGTTGTACCAGCGGCTTGCACGACATCCTGCTGATGTCCAGACATTCCCCGAACCTATCCTGTTCATGGCTGGTATTACTGAGAGTTGGGAAGGCTCTCCGTTGCATCCTGAAATAATTTGTGAAGGAAAAAGTATGTATATATCTTATTTAAATAATTTAAATAACTTATCTGCTGATATTCATCTCCTTTTTGTTTGTTTTTGCAGAAATGGCTTTCAGAAACTTTGTTGTGGCCGGAGGTGCCAAAGAAATTAGCTTTATGCCGAGGGATCCTCAGGATACAAGTTACGGAGTGGGATCTCCTTCTATATCTGTCAATAATAACGATGTTGATATCTCTCCACCCAAACCTCTTGCTGTGCTTCCCCCAATCAAACCCCTTGGTACTGAGGAAGCCCCCCAGCTTGTGGAGGATGTTGGTGACTCTGATGATACCCCTTCCGGAAGTGATCAGCTCAGGATCGTAGGGTCCTCCGGTATTGCTGATAGAGTGAGAACAAGGAAAGGTACCAGTGCAAAAGCTGCAAAGACTACTCCAAAAAGGAAACCCAATGTTCCTACTCCCTCATCGAGGATTGTCAAACAAAAAATAGAAAAAAGCTCGTGGGAAAGCCATTATGTATGCGCCAGAGAGGATGGTTGATGAAGATGATATCCCTGGTAAGTGAAAGTTCTTCGAGTCCTCCTCCTTTTCCATTGTATTGCGTATTTGGCTTATATTGTTTTTCTCTCTCTTTTTTCTTTTTTAGGGTTGCCAGATACGAAGGAACTGCCCAACGCCCTCTCCTGCCGCTTGCTTTTTAAGAATATCACTCCTGCCTCTTGGAGGAGTAAAATGAGTGAGATGTCCCTTGAGAAGCTTTGCGATCTTAATGACAAAAGTTATATCAGGCAAGCAATGCTGGACAGCCATCTTAGCTTTTGTACAAGGGGATTGCTTAACAAGGTCAAGGAGGCTAAGGAGGAGGTTGCTGTTGTTATGGCCAGAGAGAAGGAAAGGGAGAAGAGTTATGCTGAGTTGGAGAAAAAGTGTGACGAAGCCATGGCGGACTTTGAAAAACACCCAAGGTACGAGGCTCTGCGAGCCAAGATTGATGGTCTTGAGGAAAAGCTTAAGGAATCGCAAGCTGAGTGTGGTAGGCTAAAGTTGGAGGAAGCTAAGGTTGTTGGTTATGAGAACCAGGTGAGTGCCCTGGAGTCTAAATGTACTGGTTTGGAGGCTGAGAGGGCTAGATTAGTGGAGCAGGATGCCAAGCGCTGTCAAGAGGTTGATAAGTTGAAGCTCGAATGCCAAAGTCTGAGAAAAGATAGGGCTGAGGTTGTATCGAAGGTTGTTCCCTATATTGCTATGGAGCTGTACCATAGCGATGAGGTGGGGGAGGTTGTGGGCAAACTAGTGAATGCGGCCATATTCCATGGCAAATGCACAACTTTGGAGGAGATTGCTGAAACCAAAAAACCAGTTGTGCTTTCGGAGGTACCATACTATCGTCCGAATTCCGTGCGGGAATATGATGAAGCTGGTAACGCATTCACCACGGCAGTGTACCCCTTCCTTGCCGAAGCAACCAAAGATCCTTCAGCCTCCATCGAAGATCTCCTCTCTAAAAAGCCAAAGAGCATACAACCTCCGTCTCCAACCAGAAGGACCTGGTCTGAGAAGCCTAAGTCTGCAACCCACCAGGAGCGTCCCAACTCTTCCAAGAACAATTGAAGGCTGCCGTGTTGGCAGTAATTTGGTCCATAAGGGTGACATGTACCCTTTTTAAAACAATTTATCATGTTTAAAGGCTTGTGCCTTTGTGTTTGAAAATTTAAGATCTGTGTGCCTGTTTGAACAATTTATCGTTCGTGTTAGTGGGCTTCGACCCATAACTTTAGACAATTGTCCTTTTTGTGATTATGATAGCTAAGACTGTACGTAGTCTTCATTAATGCTAATTTAGTGGGATATGTCCCACTTTTATTGTCATGTTTATCTTCTCTTATGCTCATTTCAAGAACGTAAACATACAACCTAAGGTTATAACCTTATTGTGTGTATTTTGGACCAAGATTTTAGGCAATCGTATAATTTGACTGCGACAGAGGGTCACGACCCACTCCGTCTTTATCCTTAAGTTGCAGAGGGCTTTTAATACCTTAAGACTTCATAGGAAAGTTAATGTGAATTGTAATGGATGTTATTGTTATACAAGACATGTACCTTGCTTCATCCTTCGACATTGAAACTTGTAAAGTACTTGGCTGAACAAATCTATGTTGTATAAAACGAAACAAGAGATTTTGAGGGAAACATGTTATATCATTAAGTGGGTAGGGAGGATTACATCATTTGAAGAAATGAACACTACGAAACCTACCATTAATGCTTCTTTCCCATGTGAGAAGAGTGTGTTACATGAAATTGAAAAAACAACTAAGTGCTTTAAAGAAGGTAAGTTTTTATATGTAAAACTTACGAGAGTTGGTGTCATGTCCAAACTTGTTCACGAAATTTTTTTTCTCTGCCCTTCGAGCTCGTATGCCTTGTTGCCACAGCATTTTTTGACGCTGGGCTCTTTGACTTGGCTTCGCTTGCTTTCATTCGAAGGACAAATTCTTATATGCCCTCAAGACTTTGGGTAGTTTGTCTGCCCACTTATGCTGATATTGCCCTAGCTTTATCTCGATTTCGACGACAATATCCTTGTCAACACAAATGAACCTTTGCTTCACATTCAGGCTTTTGCAGAAAGAGGGGAACACTCCTTCGGCAAAGTGTTTCCCCTCATAAGAGGTGATGACTTGTGGGATTTTGAATCTGAAAATTATGTGTTCCCACATAAACTCTTCCACATCTTTTCCTTTTGTTGATGCCAAAGGCTTGGCCTCGACCCATTTGGTGAAATGGTCGATGGCTATGACCAAGAATTGTATCCCTCCGGGAGCTACTGGTAGGGGTCCGATTATGCTGACGCCCCATTGACCGAAAGGCCTTACTGTCATGGTAGAAGACGCCTCATACTCTAATGGTTTCCGAGCTTTGGAGTGTGTCTGACATACCTTGCATGTTTTGATTGCTTCCCTTGCGTCTTCCAGCACGGATGGCCAGTAATAACCCCACCTTGTTACTTTTGAGGCGATGGCTCTAGGGCTTGTGTGTCTTCCACAAAAT
The DNA here is from genome assembly GCA_021014915.2 of Artemisia tridentata subsp. tridentata. Taxonomy (NCBI): domain Eukaryota; kingdom Viridiplantae; phylum Streptophyta; class Magnoliopsida; order Asterales; family Asteraceae; genus Artemisia; species Artemisia tridentata. The sequence goes on along the minus strand of CP139503.1, from coordinate 147,629,239 downwards.
TCTTCGTGAGCATTGTAGAGAATGCTCGAAGCATGCTTTAACTCTATGAAACGAAGCCAAGGAGATGAAAGACGCCTTTTGTAGAGATTATTGCCTATGAGCCTGTACTGGGGACTTTTGACTTTGATTCTTCGTGCTGACTTTGAATTATCAGGCAGAATGCCGCTTATCAAGTACGTTTTTATTGGTGTCGTCCAGTTGGAGCCTTCATCAGATGTTTCACTTCGTGCAATTGACCTGGAGGCCAATACTTCCACTAAAACCTCGCTGGGTAGATGAGCAAAGGCAGTCGACGCTAATCTGATTAGGGCTTCTGCCTTTTTGTTATGGCTTCTGCGGACATTTGTTACTTTATATCGTTCGAAACCCTAAAGGAGCTTTTTAGCTTCATCCAAATATTCTTTAATTACTGGCTGCCTTGCTCTGTAAGAACCCTTGATTTGGCTAGTGACTGAAAGCGAGCCTACAAAGACGGAGAGGTCATGAACCTTCATGCCCTTTGCAAGTCGAAGGCCAGCCAGCAAGGCTTCATACTCTGCTTCATTCTTTGTGGCCTTGAATTCAAAACGTAGTGCATAACTGTACTCCTTTCCCTCCGGATTGGTCAGGATTAATCCTGTTCCGAAATCATCAGAGCTTGAGGCTCCGTCAATGTATAATTTCCACCCCTCTATTGCTGTCGGGGGTGTTTCTCCATTTTGGCTGTGCCCGGAAGGTGTTTCGTTGAGAGCTTCTGCAGATGTCTGACTTTTGATGGAGCTTGGACTATCACGTCTTGTTAATGACCTCGGAGTTGGTAGATCAACAGTTGCTTTGAACTTCAAAGGGTTGGTCTTGATTTCTTGCTTAGTTGGTTCAATGGGTTTGAACCCCTTAAGTTGATATTCCTTGCCGTGGAGCTTGTCATCAATCACTGGTGCATGAGGGGTTCTGGTATTGCTGGAATACGTCCCTTCGAAGACCTTCCCCTCAGCTTTGTGTGGCTTCTTCAAGTTTGCCGTGGAACTTGCCGGAGGTTGCTTTTCGCCTGCCACCCTTCGTCCTGTGTGATGCCTATTTGTTACGATATCTTTTTCAACATCCGCACCACTGAGAGCATCCTTCAGAAGTTCTTTAGGACCTTCCCTGCTTTTCTTGCTAACCTTCAGGTTGTGCTCAGAAAGTATAGTCCCTATTCCGTAGGGCGTGTGGAATTTCACCGCTGCATGTATAGTGGAAACTACGATACCCATCTTTTGCATGGCGGTCCTTCCTATCAACAAGTTGTAAGGAGAGTTGGACCTTACGATAGTGAACATGAGGGTTTCTGTCCTTGCGAGCTTGCCTTCTCCAATTGTTATTTCCAACGGAACTTCTCCTAGAGGCCATGAACGTTCGCCAGAAAACCCTACTAAAGGCATCTTTGAGTCGACCCTTTGAGACCTGACCGAAGGCTTGAGCTTTCGAAAGCAATGTTCATATATGACTTCACAAGGGCTTCCGCAGTCCATGTAAGCTCCGCTTACTTCTTGGCGAAAGATGAGGACTTTGATAACTACTGGATCATTCGAAGGGATCCTGCCTGTGATAGGAGAAAACGTTATTTCCCTTGTCTCGTTCGCTTTCGGCTCCGGTACTTTCCATTTCGAAGTGGTTTCGCCCCTATGTATCATTAGTATGGGGGCTTCGTTAGGGTTACTATCTTTAGCCATTTGAGTGTCGGTCATCTTTTCTTTGCCTTTCTTTATACCCTTCACCAAATGTGCCAATTGCCCGGACTTCACAGCTTCCTCTATCTGTTTCTTCAGTTCTCTACAACTGTTCGTGTCATGGCCATTGTCTTCGTGGAAGTGACAGTACTTGTTGGTATCCCTGTTTTTTCCCTTACTTGTCATACGAGGGGGTGCTTCGAAGGCCTTGGCAGCCCTCTCCATAGCAAGTATTTCCTTTGGAGACTTCATTAGACTGCTTAACAAACCATGGTTGGGGCCTTTTTTGTACGGAGAAAACCTATCTCTGTTCTTGTTCTTGTTCTTGGACCCTTCCCACGAAGAATGCTTCAAAAACTTGTTGTTGCTATCTCTGTCTACCGGAGCCCCATTAGTGGACACCTCTTTTGCTTCGATCCAAGTATATGTCTTTTCCGTTAACCCTTTGTAAGTTGTCGGAAGGTCAGTGGACAAGAATTCCACCGAACTCCGATTTCGAAGACCATGTACGAAACCCGAAATACGCTGATCTTCATGAAGACCCAAAATCTGCAAAGTCTCATCGGTGTACCTAGTAACGAAGGCCCTTGTGCTTTCGTTTTCTTTTTGTTTGATGTTGTGCACCGTTAAATGAGTCCTCGTAAACTTCTTTTGCTGACTGAAATGTGACCGGAACTTAGCCTTAAGATCATCAAGATTGATGATGCTGCCGGGCTTTTGCCTATTCTACCAGATACGAGCAGAATCCCGTAGGGTGTATGTAAACATATGACAGGCCACTGGGATAACCCATTTTTTCATTTTGATAGCCCCTTCGTACAAATGTAAGAAGTTGTCCGGATCCCGCTTCCCATCATAAGTCCCAACGTGCGAGGGCATTTTTAACCCATCAGGCAATGGGTAATCTTCGATCCACCTAACGAAGGGTGTAGTTGAACCCATAGGGTCTGAGTATAGACAGTTGTAAGGTGGTGCACACATGGGAACAGTATTATATGGATTGTTGTTTGGGGGCATTCCCATAGGAGTTTGGCTTGGGTAGGACTGATAAGGTGTATTCATGGCAAACGGGTAACCGTTTCCCATGGCATACGGAGGGTACGCCATAGGATGCCCGAAGGGCATGCTCCCATAAGTTTGGGGAAAGCTTGGGTTGTTAGGCTGTCCATTTACCGGAGGATATAAATTTAGAGGATAAGACTGAGTTTGGAACGAGGGGTACATACCATTGGGAGGAAGATTACCTCCCATATTAATTGTAGGCGGATTGCCTTCTACGCCTGATGTGTGAGAAGGCTGCAACGGAACCTCAGCTTCAGTCCTTCCAAGATGAGCTGCTAGCAATGGAGGCAAAGTCACCCCCACTTCCTCCCTTCGCTGGCTCCTACCGTTAGAACCTTCGTTAACCGCCCCTTCTCTTCTTGTCGGAGCCCTCTCGGGGACTCCTTCGAAACCAACAGACCTTTTGCTTAGCCTTCGACCGACTGGGGACCCAATTCTTAAGGCCAATAGGGTTGGTCCTTGGGTCGGAGGCCTAGGTTCCATCTCCATTTCTTCATCATACTCATCACTCAAGTATTCCAACTCCCTTCGCACCTCAACATTCCTGACTTGCCTGTTACGAGCCCTTAAGAGGGATTCCAACACTTCGTGGTTGGCTTCGACAAAGGCTGGGCTAATGACAGGTTCGGGATTGGCTGATGTCGAAGCATGATTGTTGGTTGTGATTTCCGGGTGAGAACGTGTTGTGAAAGTGGAAGCGGTTATTAGGGGAAGGTTGTTAGTGTCGTTGATTGGTATTGGTGTCAAGGTCGAGAAACCCGGTGGGGGAGTATCTTCTCTTCCTTGATCCATGCCGGAATAATAGTGAAAGTGGTTGGTTGGTTATAAGCTCGGAATTAACGAGACCAATTGTAGCGGTCCCACGGATGGCGCCACTGATTGAACAAATAATTGCACAACCAAGCCTTCGATGGTGATCAAAGGAATAATGGGGTGTTGAGATTGCGCCAAGCTTGTTCTTAACCTGAAAATAAGAAATACGAAGACACTACGTTAAGTGATTGCGCAGGGGTTGGACCCTGCGAACCACCTCCGGCGTGCGAGTAAGTATGTGTAATGGTAATGTAGGTTGTAAATGACAAGAGTGAAGTTAACTTACATTGTTCATGCCCGACTACGCGAGAAATAGGACATAGTGGGCGGTTGCACATTGTTCGGAGATCATGGGGGCGTCCCATGATTTTGTGGTAACCGCTAGGGCTTTGTAGCCCACGATCTCTGTTTTGGCGGGAAAGCCAAAGGGAAGAGGAGACGTGGGTTTGACCAGGTCAGGATGGTCCTTCGTGCTAGTTCCTTCGATAGGAATACCCCGAAGGGCTTAAGGCTTCGATTGGCGGATTCCCACATGGTAACCAGTTCGCAGGCGAATGGTTTTACGCCAATGAAACGTGTTAGGAGATTAACCTGGGCCTCCGAAGGGAGGGCTTTCTACAGGCTCGAAGGGGAGTCCTTCGACCCGTTCGGAGGGTACATCATCACCTACAAAGGGTATCACCAAATACAAATGGCGGAGGAAGATGAGGAGAAGACAGCCTTCTACACAGGAAAGGGTGTCTATTGCTACAAGAAAATGCCCTTCGGTCTAAAGAACGCAGGGGCAACTTATCAACGATTGGTAGACAAAGCCTTCCACAAGCAAATAGGAAGGAACTTGGAAGCCTACATTGAAGACATGGTAATAAAAAGTAGGACTGAGGAAGACCTACTCTCCGACATTCAAGAAACCTTCGATCAATTGAGGGCAATCAACATGAAGCTTAACCCAAAGAAGTGTTCCTTTGGCGTGGAAGAAGGACAATTCTTGGGGTATCTGATTACAAAGCAAGGGATCAAAGCTAACCCTTCGAAAGTCAAAGCCATCACTGATCTACAAGCTCTAAAGTCATTAAAAAAAGTACAAAGCCTAAATGGGAAGCTCGCAGCACTTAGCAGATTCCTGTCGAAAGGGGCGGATCGTTCTTTTCCATTTTTCAAAACACTCAAGGGGTGTACAGATAAAAAGACTTTCCAATAGAGTTGTGATGCAGAGGCCGCTTTCCAAAAACTGAAAGAGTTCATGGAAATCTTACAAACACTTACAGCCCCAATCAAAGGCGAAGTGTTGCTCTTGTACATTGCAGCATCCTTCGAAAGCATCAGTGCTGTTCTTTTGGCAGAAAGGGATAAAAAGCAAGTCCCGATCTACTTTGTTAGCAGGGTCCTGCAAGGGGCTGAATTAAACTATCCGAAATTGGAAAAGCTAGTCCTAGCCTTGGTTTATGCTGCAAGGCGTCTTCGAAGGTACTTTCAAGCTCATCCCATCACAGTATTGACCGATAAGCCAATTAAGCAGATACTGTCAAAGCCTGAGAAATCGGGTAGAGTGGCCAAATGGGCCATCGAATTGGGAGAACATGACATAGAATACAAGGGTCGAAACTCCGTCAAAGGCCAAATACTTGCAGATTTTCTTGCTGAAACACCCTCCGGACCTAGCCAAGACAGAGAAATCCCGAAAGAAAAGCCCCCAAAGACGAAGGAGGGGTGGAAACTATACACAGACGGAGCCTCAAGCTCTGATGGTTCGGGAGCAGGTCTGATGCTGGTTAGTCCGGAGAAAAAAGAGTACACTTATGCATTACGTTTTGAGTTCGAGGCTACGAACAATGAAGCAGAGTATGTTCGCAGAAACCAAAACAAGAAAGCGGATGCTTTAAGCAAGCTAGCTTCGATGGCATTTGCTCATCTAACGAAGGAGGTTTTGGTAGAAGTATTGGCTGATAGGTCAATAAAACGAGGCGAAGTATCTGATGTCATACTCGAAGAAGGCCCAAATTGGATGACCCCAATAAGGGAATACTTGATCAGTGGTATCCTTCCCGAAGACCCAAAACTAGCGCGAAAGGTCAGGGTCAAAGCTCCCCAATATAGACTTATTGGGGATAATCTCTACAGGAGATCTTTCTTGTCTCCATGGCTTCGTTGTGTGGGGCCAAAGCAAGCTTCAAGCATTATCTATAATGTTCATGAAGAATCTTGCGGAATACACGCAGGTCCTCGCTTCATTGCTTCGAAAATAACGATGTTGGGATATTATTGGCCATCCATACTGGAAGACGCAACGGAAATGATACAAGCATGTGCGGCATGTCAAATACACTCAAAAGTTCAAAGACCATTAGAGCATGACATAACCCCTATCACATCAGCAAGGCCTTTCAGCCAATGGGGATTCGACATAGTTGGACCTCTATCAATAGCTCCCGGAGGGGTAAAATTCTTGGTAATAGCCATAGACTACTTCACCAAATGGGTTGAGGCCAAACCTTTGGCATCAATAACAGGAAAAACATGTGGAAAAGTTTGCGTGGGAACACATAATTTGCCGATTTGGAGTCCCACAAATCATCACCTCCTACAAAGGGAAGCAATTTGCTAAAGGGGTATTCCCATCTTTCTGCGAAGGCCTAAACATAAAGCAAATGTCCACTTGTGTTGACAGGGACATTGTCATTGAAATCGAGATAAGGTTAGGGCAATACCAGCATGAGTGGGTAGACGAACTACCCCAAGTCTTGCGGGCATATAGGAATATGTCCTTCGAATAAAACAGCACAAGCAAAGCTAAGGCCTACATTCGAAAGACCCAATGTCATATCGGAAGGCTGCGGCAACAAAGCATACAAGCTCGAAACGTTGGACAAAAATGTCAGGGATAAAAGACTGGAAATGATGCTAATCTTCGTAAGTTTTACATACAAGACTTACTATTTTTAAAGCATTTAGTTTGTTTTTCAATTTCATGTAACGCATTCGTCTCACTTGGGAAAGAAGCATTAATTGGGTAGGTGTCTTAGTATTCATTTATTAAAATGATGTAATCCTCCCTACCCAATTAATGATATAAAATATTTCCCTCAAAATCTCTTGTTTCGTTATTTACAACAAAGATTTGTTCAGCCAAGTACTTTACAAGTTTCAATGTCGAAGGATGAAGCAGGACACATGTCTTGTATACAAATAACATCCATTACAATTCACATTAACTTTCCTATGAAGTCTTAGGGTATTCTAAGCCCTTCGTAACTAAAGGATGAAGACGGAGTGGGTCGCGACCCTCTGTCACAGTCAAACTATACGATTGCTGAAAATCTTGGTCCAAAATACACACAATAAGGTCATAACCTTACGTTTATGCATAAACGTAAGAGAAAGACAAGCATGATATCAAAAGCGGGACACAGTCCCCTAAATTGGCATTCATAAGGCTACATACAGTCATAGCCAATATTAAACATCAAAGCAATTGTCTGGAGTCTGGGTCGAAGCCCAGAAGGAAAGATAAATTGTTCAAAGACTTAGGCACTGATGCGTGGTTTTGCAACCTTACAACAGGTTTTACCTCTCGAGGGATCTCAAGAGGCTTACAACCCCACCAGGCAGTGTACCTGACCGATGTAGTATAGTGTAGTGGTAAGTACGGGGGATTGATCGTTCTCCATAGGGAATAGTGTTCGTTAGGTATGAAAAATTACTCTAATAGGTCTAAGGGTGAGAGAAGATTCTTTTTATGTTTTTATATTTTTATGAAAGCAAGTAAAATCTCGGGTTTGAAAGAGTGGGCGGAATTAGTTGCTAATCAACTAACCCAAATTACTACGAATGCAAATAAAATAAAATAACAAAAATGAAAATGTTGGTGAAAACTTATGTGGAGGGAAATGTGTTTAATTAGATTTCCTTACTCCCTAATTATCTTTTACCGGTTGATTAGTGTGTATTAGTTGCGTGGATGACGGGTGTATTCCTTAATACCATTTGTGGGGTGGCGTACGTACTTCCCCAACTCTACAAGCTCCTACTTCACTCCTATGTCGAGCCGGCTAGGAAGCTCCTAACATGGGATCACTAGAATTCGCTTGTGCATTAAATACAACCATAAAAACCTTTAGTACGCATTGGTTCATGTTTCTTAAGACGTTCAAGCAAGTTACCGAATAGGAAGTTAGCCAGTTTTCTTAAGCCTAACATAGATAAACAATCATCCAATACAACTAACAACACACTAATAACCAATAATCAATAGCTAGGTTTCATTAGATCTAAGCAAACACAAGATAAGTCTAGCCTAACATGTTAAACAAAAGACAAGAACAAGATAAAATCAAACAACACATAGACATATTGAATGATTAATTGATAACTTATCTTCAATGTAACATGGAAGATCTCAAGGCAAAAAGCCTTGAAAGAGCTGCCAAATTCGTCCTAGGGTTTTCACACACAAAGTTCCCCAATAAGTTCCACACTAATGACAAAAAATTAGAAAACTATATATAGACTTTCAGATCTGACGGCGTCACGTTATGGAGTGTGACGCCGTCACCTCGCCGCTTTTAGGGTTCCCGGATGACCTTCTTGACGCCGTCCCTCTTTAGCTCTCCAAAATCCGTTCTGGCTTATCAAGGCTTGACGCCGTCAGACTATGAACGTGACGCCGTCCCTCTTGAAATTAAGCCGTGACGCCCTTGATCAGATTAAAGCGTGACGCCGTCAGAATTCCCATGCAATTTTCACTGGCTTATCATGAGTAAATTTCACATCCACCACTTTTGCCAAGCCATGACGCCGTCTGGAGATAATCCTGACGCCGTCAAAGGTAACTTCCAGCCGATTTTTGAGACTTTGTCGTTTTCTTCACTTTTATGCTCCAAAAACGTCCAAAATGCTTCCTTTTCCAGATTTCTCCTCAAAAGTACCTAAAATGACAAAAGGAACGATTTAGGGCAATATTTGATCAAATAAATACGATTTAGGGCTTAAATGACCCCTTAAAAGCGGTACACTTTTCGCTTCATCAAATACCCTTACACTTGAGATTTGCTTGTCCTCAAGCAAATGCGCTTTTATTCTAATCAAAATACAAGTTAGGGGTCATTTAATGCTAACATAAAAGTAATTGCAACAAATAGTCGTTCCACTTTAATCATAATAAGCACGGAGATTACAAACTAGCACCTCACAAGTAGTGTTTAGATACTCACATCTCTCAAGTGTCATCAAAATAAATCTCATAAATGAAAATGGATAATATCTCTCACTACCTATCATAGCAAATAGATTACCATAGGCTTGGGAAAGGATCGAAAACCTCCTCCACTAGGCGTAAGCACCTAAGATAAACTATCAAAGAGGGCTTTTAAACGGGTTATAATGTTAGGTGTAGGGAAAAGGAAAACACGGTTTTGTTGGATAAAGGATATTTTACTGGTGGCGAGTTAAAGATCTTGATCAATTACATGTACTATACAATGTTGCTAAGCCAAGACTCGACTCGATTTAAGCTAATTAAAGAAAATAACAAAAACATAAAATAAACATAAAATAAAACGGGATGGTAGTCCGTATGTTTTTTCTACTTTTATTTTTCTCATTTTTTTGTATTTTTCTTGATTTTTCGATTTTTTTTTTTTTTTTTTTTTTTTTTTTTTTTTTTTTTTTTTTGCATACACTTTTGCCCTACCATCCAAAATAATACATCATAGGGGCATTGCATCCCCTTACACTTGAACTTTTACATAACTTTACAAATAACTATTCTAATGACTCGAATTAAGATAATTGAAAAACCTGGAGTACTTTTAAAATATTTAGCACATATGGGGGTAATAAATGATGTTCTTCCCCATTACTCCATTATACTAGTACTTTACCCATGAGTCCCAATCGTCCCAAAACAATATGTACAAGGATATGATTCGACTTAGCAACCATGTAATTAATTAGATAATTAACTTGGGTTTAAACAAATGTTGTAACAATAATGCACCAAAAATGAGTGCATACAAGGTAGGCTAAGGCGATTTAGGTGTACATTTTAGTGGGGTGTAACAAATTCTTCCTTTAAGTAAAATGCTTAAAGGTCGAAACGAAAAGATAGGCTCTGAGGGGTGTACTAGGGGTATCGTGTACTAAAAATGAGTACAACGCAAAGGGTGTGGGAGAATTACTTGACCAATGTAGCCAATGTAATTATAACAAAAACACAGGTGTAAAACAATGGGTGAATCCTAATGCCTCTTATCATATAGTAAATCTAACTACACGAATGTAGTCTCACTTGTGGCCTTGGAATGGTCCTAACGCAAGTTCTAGAATCTAAGTGCTACCGGTACACACATCATAGCAAAATGCTTTTCCTACCAATTCTAGGGGCGAACCTCACATATTTGGGGGTGGAAAATTTTTTAGTGGTACGGTTTTTTGTGCTAGTCATATAACTCCTATCCATGAGACGCTCATTAAGATCAAAGTTTCACTCCTATATGTTGTAAAAAATTTTAAATTTGGCACTAAAATTACCCTAACAGGTGTTTATCTCAGTTTTATTACACATCTACTATTAAACAAACAAAAATCAAGCGTAATAGCATTCTCTAATCGTACTTTTACCCCCCCCCCCTCCTTACACTTAAGATGAACATTGTCCCCAATGTTCAAATAACAAATGTAAAAGCATAAAGTAAAAGAATGAAATCAAATACTCCCCTGATTCGCTCAGTGGATAATGAAATAACATGGTTAGATCTTCTTCCAAAGTAATGTTGAAGCTCCATGACTAATGCATCGCCATAAGCTTGATTCAAAACATTTCCTTGTCCAAAATAACCTGTTAAACCTGAGAAAACAAACACGAAAACCTGCATAACATCGGCGGGATAAACTCTATATATAAGGATATAATGCTTGTGGAATGATAATTTTGCAGATTCCTGGAGATTATAAGTTAGAGATTTAATAAAAACTTTTTATGAAAACAAAACTTTCAAAAATTTCCAGAAAATTAAACCTGACGCCGTCAGGTTATAACTCCTGACGCCGTCAGATATGATCTGACAGAATTCTCATGTTACGTTTCCGGAAAAATTTTGGAAAAAACCTATACCTTACTTCCTGGAATTCCTGCAAAACATCATTATGACTCGATACAAGCATTTGACTCAAACAAATACTAATATGTATGTTAATCTATTATTATTATGATTCATGTTCATTTGTGTTCTAATAAACCGATTTAGATTTCCCTTACACTTAACTTTTGCAAAATACCTTTATATGTAGTTAAGACGAAGTTAAAAACAAGATAAAGCATTTTCACAATTTAGTTTTGAATATGAATCAATAATAATAAAAATTAAACACACATACGGAAACAAATAAAATCAAACAAACAAATAAATAAACACACAAAGCAAATAAAGATTGGGTTGCCTCCCAAGAAGCGCTTTTCTTTATTAACGAGTCTTGTAGCTAGACTCAAAGTCCTTATACCCTATGTAAGTGAGCTCGTCATCGAGGACGTCTTTAGGGTTAAGCTTGGATTGAAGTTTCCTATTGGTCCGCTTAGTACGATATATCTTTTCAAACCTCTCTCCATCCGGGTCATACAATGTCATCTTAATATGCCATGACCCATCTCCATCTTTGGGTGGTTTGTCCCAATTCCACTTATGATCATCTTCCTCACAAGTCCACTTATTCATTCCTAGGTTAATTGGCAAAATTCCTAGGAAATCAATCATTTTCCTAAAAACTAGAGGGTCTTCAAATGGATCCAATTCGGTGTCCCTAGCTAAGAGTTGCTCTACCGTATGTGTTCGGTTAACAAAGTCCTCTTCTAGGTAAAATGGGCGTTGGGGTCCTATGAAGTCTCTATCAATCCAAGGTCCATATCTAGATGGTCTCCTATTTGATTCTAACCAATGTGGTGTTGGTTCCTCACTAGTATCATAGGCGTGTTTATTAACATCATAGACTGACCAAGTATCTCCTTCTCCTACCGCTATCTTGGATTCCTTACAATCAATCATAGCACTAGCGGTCGCCAAAAATCCTCTACCTATCAACAAGGGCATGTAGGGTCGCTAACCATATCAAGGACGTGGAAATCGGCTAAAATGGTTAGTTTTCCAATGTGCACTAACACGTCCTTAACTACTCCAACCGGGTAAGCAACACTCCCATCCGCTAAACCTATTATCACCTCAGTTTCTTCAAGTTTTCCTAGTTTTAGAGAGGTGTAGAGAGGTAACGGAAGTAGGTTAAGGCTTGATCCAAGATCGGCTAATATGTCATAAGCCTCCGAATTACCGATCTTGCAAGGTAGAACAAATAAGCCCGGATCATCTAATTTCTTAGGTAGTTTGTTTTGAACGAAGGCGGTCCCTTTTTCGCCTAACTTGAGCTTCTTCTCATCCAACACATCAACAACCGGACTTTCAAGGTGGAGCTCCTTGAATTCTTCGTCAAGGTTTTGAGTGGGAGGTGTTTCAACTATGTTGTTGACCAATTTGGATGTCATAACTTCTTGGTCATTTGGAACGACTTGGGTTTGTTTGAAACACGTGCTCATGGAATTGACCGAATAATATTGTGGACAAGAACTAGGGGACGAAACTGATGAAATAGCGTTGACGTTTAGTTTCGGGTTCTTGACCGTGTTGCTAGGGAGTGCTCCCATTTCTCGGTCATTGAGGGCTTTCAACAAGGTGTCAATCTTATTGGTCATCTCGCTTTGTTTTTGTTTGAAATCGGCTTCAAACTTGGCTAAACGAGCTTCTTGAGATGCCATAAATTGGGACATCAATCCTTCAAAGTTATTGGTACTACCATTGCCGGAAGGATTGTTGTTGAAAGTACGGTTCGAGTTGGAACCGCTTGATTGGAAACGATTAGGCGGGTTGGAAGAATTGGTTTGTTGTGCGTTTTGGTTTTGTTTCCACCTAAGGTTCGGGTGATTTTTCCATGAGGGGTTGTATGAATCACCGTAATGGTTTGGCTCGGGTTTGAAAGTGTACCACTGGTCTCCCGCTCCGTCGGTACGCGAGGATGCGTAGTCCACAAAAGCTTGTTCGGGGAGTTCCATGCAATCACGAGTGTCGTGGGGACCACTACATAATTCACATGAAGAAGTGATTTTGTTCACTTGGCTTGAAGGTTTAGGAGCCTCGTAGGATTTCATGAGAAACTTGACTTGGTCTTCAAGTTCTATGATCCTACGGTCGGAAGTGCTTGAATTGTTCGAAGGCAAAGATATTGCCTTGACCGTTTTATTCAAATCACGGGGATCACTCCAACTTTCGTTGTCATAAAGAGCAAGATCCTCTAGGAGAGCCCATGATTGTTCCGCACTAAGATCACGTAGCTTGCCACCGGCTGATTGGTCAATGGTTTGCCTTGTGGAGAGATTGATATGGTCATAGAAGATTTGGATTTGGAGCCAAAGTTCTATGCCATGGTGAGGGACTTTTTGGAGTAAGTCCTTGAATTGAGTCCATGCCTCGTAGAGGGTTTCGCCTTGACGTTGTTGGAACATCAAGATATCATTCCTTAGCTTGGTAGTTCTTCCCGGTGGGAAAAACTGAGCAAGGAAACGAGTAGTGAGATCATCCCAAGAGGTGATGGAACCTGCGGGTTGACGCTCTAGCCATTGACTAGCTTGGTCCCGCAAAGAGAATTGAAAGAGACGCAGTTGGGTCGTCTCTCGAGTGGCAACATCAAGGTCTATATAATCAACAATTTTGAGAAAGTCCTTGAGATGTTGATTAGGATCTTCAGAACGAAGTCCATGGAATGCGCATCCACTTTGCACCAACCGGATGGTGTCGGATCGCAAGGGTGTGATATTGGCTCCTTGAGTGAGCTCAATGGTGTTTCGATAGCCATGGTGGCTAGGACGAGAGTACTCTCCTAAAGTACGGGCTCTAGGAGGTGGTGGTTGTTGTGGTGGGTTGTTGGGATCGAGGATATTACCACCTTCCATGATGTCGGATGGTAATGGTTACGAACAAAGATACGAAGAAAATAGATAGACTAAAGAAAACCTAGAAAAATAAAATAAAAATCTCACTAGAAAGGAATCTAGTGAGTAGACCTATAAAATAAAAATTCAACCTAAACAATAACTATTCCCCGGCAGCGGCGCCAAAAACTTGATGCGTGGTTTTGCAACCTTACAACAGGTTTTACCTCTCGAGGGATCTCAAGAGGCTTACAACCCCACCAGGCAGTGTACCTGACCGATGTAGTATAGTGTAGTGGTAAGTACGGGGGATTGATCGTTCTCCACAGGGAATAGTGTTCGTTAGGTATGAAAAATTACTCTAATAGGTCTAAGGGTGAGAGAAGATTCTTTTTATGTTTTTATATTTTTATGAAAGCAAGTAAAATCTCGGGTTTGAAAGAGTGGGCGGAATTAGTTGCTAATCAACTAACCCAAATTACTACGAATGCAAATAAAAAAAATAACAAAAATGAAAATGTTGGTGAAAACTTATGTGGAGGGAAATGTGTTTACTTAGATTTCCTTACTCCCTAATTATCTTTTACCGGTTGATTAGTGTGTATTAGTTGCGTGGATGACGGGTGTATTCCTTAATACCATTTGTGGGGTGGCGTACGTACTTCCCCAACTCTACAAGCTCCTACTTCACTCCTATGTCGAGCCGGCTAGGAAGCTCCTAACATGGGATCACTAGAATTCGCTTGTGCATTAAATACAACCATAAAAACCTTTAGTACGCATTGGTTCATGTTTCTTAAGACGTTCAAGCAAGTTACCGAATAGGAAGTTAGCCAGTTTTCTTAAGCCTAACATAGATAAACAATCATCCAATACAACTAACAACACACTAATAACCAATAATCAATAGCTAGGTTTCATTAGATCTAAGCAAACACAAGATAAATCTAGCCTAACATGTTAAACAAAAGACAAGAACAAGATAAAATCAAACAACACATAGACATATTGAATGATTAATTGATAACTTATCTTCAATGTAACATGGAAGATCTCAAGGCAAAAAGCCTTGAAAGAGCTGCCAAATTCGTCCTAGGGTTTTCACACACAAAGTTCCCCAATAAGTTCCACACTAATGACAAAAAATTAGAAAACTATATATAGACTTTCAGATCTGACGGCGTCACGTTATGGAGTGTGACGCCGTCACCTCGCCGCTTTTAGGGTTCCCGGATGACCTTCTTGACGTCGTCCCTCTTTAGCTCTCCAAAATCCGTTATGGCTTATCAAGGCTTGACGCCGTCAGACTATGAACGTGACGCCGTCCCTCTTGAAATTAAGCCGTGACGCCCTTGATCAGATTAAAGCGTGACGCCGTCAGAATTCCCATGCAATTTTCACTGGCTTATCATGAGTAAATTTCACATCCACCACTTTTGCCAAGCCATGACGCCGTCTGGAGATAATCCTGACGCCGTCAAAGGTAACTTCCAGTCGATTTTTGAGACTTTGTCGTTTTCTTCACTTTTATGCTCCAAAAACGTCCAAAATGCTTCCTTTTCCAGATTTCTCCTCAAAAGTACCTAAAATGACAAAAGGAACGATTTAGGGCAATATTTGATCAAATAAATACGATTTAGGGCTTAAATGACCCCTTAAAAGCGGTACACTTTTCACTTCATCAGGCACATGCCTAATAAAACATCACAGGAAATTGTTTAAAGGGTACATGCCACCCTTAAGACCAAATTAATGCCAACATGGAAACCTTTACGCATTTTTCGAGTAATTCGGATCCTCTTGGTGAGATAGAGATGGAGGCTTCACAGATTGGGTTCTCTTGGTTGGAGAGGGAGGCTGTATTTTCCTTGGCTTCTTGGACAGGAGATCTTCAATTGAGGCTGAGGGGTCCTTGGTTGCTTCGGCAAGGAAAGGGTACTCTGATGTAGTGTACGCGTTACCAGCATCGTTATATTCTTGCTCGGACGTTGGACGGTAGTAAGGTACCTCCGACAACACCACCGGTTTCTTGGTTTCGGCGATTTCCTCCAACGTCGTGCACTTGCCATAGAATATGGCCGCGTTCACCAGTTTTCCCACAACAGCTCCCACCTCATCACTGTGGTACAACTCCATAGCAACATAAGGGACAACCTTCGACACCACCTCAGCCCTATCCTTCTTTAAGCTCTTGCATTCGAGTTTTAACCCATCCATCTCTTGACAAAGCTTGATCTCCTGCTTTACCAACCTGGCTCTTTCGGTTTCAAGACCAATGCATTTCGACTCAAGTGTAGCGACTTTTGTCTTATACCCAGAAATCTTAGCCTCCTCCATCTTCAACTTACCTTGCGACTCTTTAAGTTGTTCCTCAAGGCTGTCAATCTTGTCCCGAAGGGCTTCATACCGAGGGTTCTTCTCAAAATCCGCCATGGCCGCATCACACTTGGACTCTAGCTCAGCATACTGTTTCTCCCTGCTCTTCTCCCTAGCAACAATAACAACTACCTCTTCCTTGGAATCTTTCACCATGCGAACCAACTCCCTTGTCCGGGTGTTCAAATGATTATCCAACATGGCTTGCCTAGTATAACTCTTGTCGTGCAAGTCACACAGCCCTTCAATGGACATATCATTCAAGGTTCTCCTCCAGCTGGCAGGGGTAACATTTTCAACCAGCAGATGACAAGTAAGGGCATTTGGTAGCTCCTTGGTGTTCGGCAGCCCTGCATAAGGCATATCCATTCGATACGGAAAAAATTAAGAACGAATGGATTAAAAGAGATTTTACTTACCATGAATGTCATCATCAGCAGCAACTTCTTTAGTTGAATACGTGATTGCTTTACCAAGAGACTTCTCTGTCTTTTGTCTGGTTGACCTCGAGGTAGGAGTGGGGATGTTTAATTTCCTCTTTGGGGTGGCCTTCAAAGGCCTTCCACTTGTGCCTTTCCTGTTTCGCACCCTGTCTGCGATGCCGGAGGAGCCCACGATCTTTAGTTCGTCACTCTCTAAGGGAGGTTCATCCGAATCAGCAACGTCCTCAACAAGCTGGGGAGTTTCCTTAGTATTCACAGGTTTTGAAGGATGTACTACTGTAAGTGGTACAACTGGTGTAGCATCAACATCATTGTTATTCACAGATACAGACGGAGATCCAACTCCGTAGCTCACATCTTTTGCGTCTTTGGGAATAAAGCTGACCTCCTTAGCACCTCCTGACACAACAAAGTTTCTGAATGCCATTCCTGCAACAACAAAAGAAAAGAGATAAATATCAGCAGATAAGTTATTTGTTTTATTTAAATAGGAATGTACATACTCTGTCCTTCACACACTATCTCAGGCTTTGACGGAGACCCCTCCCAATGGTCCACAATGCCCGCCATAAACAAGATTAGCCCAGGGAATGTTTGCACATCAACTGGATGACGTGCAAGACGCTGGTACATAGGATTGCTTCTTACTTCATAAGGTAATGGGTCATTGAATCTTTTCTCATCAAACATATATGCCTCATCAAGCAAAGCTGGATACTCAGAAGGTATGATTGTGCTCTCAATGTAGAAAAACTGCCCTTTCCAATTTCTGATGTTCGAAAAGGGTTTGGTCACTAGGTAGGGCACATCATGTTCACCTCTCTTAGCAATGGTTATCCAATCCCCACCAGGATATAGGTTAACAAAGCCTCTAAGCACATTTAGTGTGGGCTCATAACCGTATGCTTTGCACATGACAATGTGGGTGGTTAATTTGCCAGGCCAAAAGGATTTAACCTAGAGATATGAACTTTGTAGTATTGCAAAAACTCTAAAATTAAAGGATGAATGGGTATCCTAAAGTTTGACTGAGTAAATGCATGCACATATAAGCCTACATATCCTGGGGGAGCATAAAAAATATTCTGTTTTTTGCTCGGAAGCATGATTTTAAATTCTGTGGGTATGGGATAATCACGAAGAAAGTCGGATAATGCTTCCTTTGACAAAGTGCATGTTTGTTGCCTAATTATTCGTTTTGCTGCCATACTCATAATGCAATAATAAGAGAAAGAAATCAAAGAAGGATGAGGGAAAATTACCTTTAAGCTCAACGGAAGCACAAAAAACACAGTAAGGTGTTTGTGTATTTTGGGCGGAAGGTAAAAATGGGCTAGGGTTTACCGTACCATATGATTTTATACCCATGGTATTTTCAATCTTGGCAGCACACGTGTCCATCCGACTTTGATGCATCCACGAATTTCAAACACAATTTACAATTTGAAAGGATGTTTACTTTTACCAAGATCATAGCCGTTTGGGTCTAAGTGGCAGGTGGAAGGATAATGATTAAGTTGCATTAAATGCGTAGGTAGTTAGGCATTTATTTTATTTTAGCACGATTGTGTAACACGAGGAACATAATGCATGTTGATTTTTGAGTCGAATGCAATATAAACACGTATGTATATATCACTTTCGACTGGGGGGCTTGATGATGTACCCTCCAAACAGGTCGAAGGACTCCCCTTCGAGCCTGTGCGAAGCCCTCTCTTCGGAGGCCCAGGTTAATCTCCTAAAATGTTTCATTGGCGTAAAACCATTCATCCATGAAGTGGCTACCATGTGGGAATCCGCCAATCGAAGCCTTAAGCCCTTCGGGGTATCTCCTTTGAAGGAACTAGAACGGAGAGCCACCTTGACCTGGTCATACCCATGTTCCCTCTTCCCTTAGGCTTTCCAGCTAAGGAGGAGATCGTGGGCCACAAAGCACTAGCGGTTACCATTAATCATGAGACGCCCCCATGATCTCCGAATCAAGTGCAACTGCCCTCTAAGGCCTATTTCTCCCCTATAAATAGCTTATACGGGCAAGAACCATGATAATGCCAACTAAACTCTCTCAATTTACTACAAACTTACCATATCACATACTTACTCGTACGTCGGAGGTGGTTCGCAGGGTCCAACCCCTGTGCAATCACCTAACGTAGTGTTTTAGTATTTCTTATTTCAGGTTAAAGACAAGCTTGATGCAACCTCAACACCCCATAAATCCTTTGATCATCATCGAAGGCCTGGTAGTGCAATTTATTGTAAAATCATTAAGGAAACAATGCTCGTATATGATTTTCCAGGAGCTTCCGCAGTCCATGTAGGCTCTGTTCACTTCTCTGTTGGAAATTAAGACTTTGATGACCACTGGATCATTCGAAGGGACTTGGCCTGTAATAGGGGAAATGTCACCTCCGCTACATCGTTTACCTCCTACTCTGTCACCTTTCTTTTTAGATTCGCTTCGCCCCAACGAACCATGAGTATTGGGGCTTCGAGAGGAGTAGTATCTTTAGCCAATTGAGTGTCAGAAATTTTTTCCTTGCCCTTCTTTTACCCTTCACCAAATGTGCCAATTGCCCGGACTTTGCAGCTTCTTCTATGTGTTTCTTTAGCTCCCTGCAACTATTCGTATCATGACCGTAGTCTTCATGTAAGTGACAATATTTGCTTGTATCCCTATTTTTACCCTTGCTTGTCATGCGACGGGGTGCTTCAAAAGCTTTAGCAGCCCTCTCCGTTGCAAGTATTTCCTTTGGAGACTTAATTAGGCTTCCTAGCAAACCGTGGTTGGGACCTTTGTTGTATGGAGAAAACCTGTCTCTGTTTTTGTTCTTGTTCTTTGACCCTTCCCACGTAGAATGCTTCAAAAACTTTTCTTTTTCGATCGGAGCACCATTAGTAGACACTTCCTTTGCTTCAATCCAAGTATATGTCTTTTCCATTAACCCCTTGTAAGTTGTCGGAAGGTCAGTGGACAAGATTCCACCAAGCTTCGGTTTCGCAGGCCATGTATAAAGCCAGAGATGCGCTGATCTTCATGTAGACCCAAAATATGCAAAGTTTCATCGGTGTACCTAGTGATGAAAGCCCTTGTGCTTTCGTTCTCCTTTTGTTTAATGTTGTGCACCGTTAGATGGGTCCTTGTGAACTTCATTTGCTGACTGAAGTGTGATCGAAACTTAGCCTTGAGATCATCAAGATTGACAATGCTGCCAGGCTTTTGCCCATTCCACCAAATACAGGCAGAATCCCTTAGGGTGTATGTAAACATGTGACAGGCTACAGGCATGACCCACTTTTGCATCTTAATGGCCCCTTCGAATAAATGTATGAAATTGTCTGGATCCCCCTTCCCATCATAAGTCCCAATATGCAAAGGCATTTTCAACCCATCAGGAAAAGGGTAGTCTTCTATCCACCTAACGAAGGGTGTAGCCGAACCCATGGGGTCCAAGTATAGGCATTATAGGGTGGTGCATACATAGGAACAGCATTATATGGATTATGGTTTGGGGGTACTCCCATAGGAGTTTGGCTAGGGTAAGACTGATAAGATGTGTTCATGCCGAACGGATAACCGTTTCCCATGGCATACGGTGGGTACACCGTAGGATGTCCGAAGGGTATGCTCCCATAAGGTTGAGGGAGACTAGGGTTGTTAGGTTGCCCGTTACTGGAGGATATAAACCTTGAGGGTAAGACTGAGTTTGGAACGAGGGGTACATACCATTGGGAGGAAGATTTCCTCCCATATTAATTGTAGGTAGATTGCCTTCTACGCCTGATGCGTGAGAAGGCTGCAACGGAACCCCTGCTTCAGTTCTCCCAAGATAAACTGCTAACAATGGAGGTAGATTCACCCCCGTCTCCTCCCTTCGTTGGCTCCTCCCGTTGGAACCTTCGGCAACCACCCCTTCTCTCCTAGTCGGAGCCCTCTCCGGGACTCCTTTGAACCCAACGGACCTTCTACTTGGCCTTCGACCAACTGGTGACCCTATCCTTAGGGCTGAGAGTGTTGCTCCTTGCGTCGGAGGCCTAGGCTCCATTTCCATTTCTTCCTCATAGTCATCACTTGAGTATTCCAATTCCCTTCGCATCTCAGTATTCCGAACCTGCCTTCTGCGAGCCCTTAAGAGGGATTCCAACGCTTCGTGGTTGGCTTCGACAAAGGCTGGGCTAATAACAGGCTCCAGATGGGCTGATGTCGAAGCATGATGATTGGGTGTTATTTCTAGGTGAGAACGTGTTGTGAACGTGGAAGCGGTTATTGGGGGAAGATTGTTGGAGTCGTTAATTGGTATTGGCGCCAAGGTCGAGAAACCCGGTGGGGGAGTATCTTCTCTCCCTTGATCCATGCCGGATATATAGTGAAAGTTGTTGGTTGGTTATAAGCATGGAAATAACGAGACCAATTGTAGCGGTCCCACGGATGGCGCCACTGATTGTACAATAAATTGCACGACCAGGCCTTCGATGATGATCCAAGGATTTATGGGGTGTTGAGGTTGCGCCAATCTTGTTCTTAACCTGAAATAAGAAATACTAAAACACTACGTTAAGTGATTGCGCAGGGGTTGGACCCTGCGAACCACCTCCGGCGTGCGAATAAGTATGTGATACGATAAGTTGGTAGTGAAATGAGAGAGTTGAGTTAGCATACCATTGTTCTTGCCCATCTAAGCTATTTATAGGGGAGGAAATAGGCCTTAGAGAGCTCTTGCACATAAATCGGAGATCATGGGGGCGTCCCATGATTTGTGGTAACCGCTAGGGCTTTGTGACCCACGATCTCATCCTTGGCGGGAAAGCCTAAGGGAAGAGGGAACGTGGGTGTGACCAGGTCAAGATGATTCTCCGTTCTAGTTCCTTCAAAGGAGATACCCCGAAGCGCTTAGGGCTTCGATTGGCGGTTTCCCACTTGGTAACCACTTCATAGATGAAAAGTTTTACGCCAATGAAACGTTTTAGGAGATTGACCTGGGCCTTCGAAGAGAAGGCTTCCTACAGGTTCGAATGGGAGTCCTTCGACCTGTTCGGAGGGTACATCATCACCAGCCATTCCAGTTCCTGCACCCTCTGGCGATGAGTCGGCGAAGACTGAGCCATTTGAGGACGCTCAGACCATATCTACACCACCTGTACCATCACCACCAGTTTCACCTCTGGTACGCCGTGCTAGGCGTATTCCTGTAGTACAGCTGGATCAGATACCCATTGGTTGCCGCTATCGACTACACGAGACTGGCCCTATCATGCTCCGTACCGCTAGGAAGAGGGTACGACCTTGACCCAGCCGTGTACCAGCACCTACTACTCCATCTTACCTTCCATCACCACCATCATCTCCACCACCATCACCATCGTTTACTTACCACCAGACTACCACAGTCCCATTACCACCATCACCCAGAGATGCTTCCGATTCTTTGATACCACCTTGTAAGAGGGCTTTTACGATAGCACCTTCACATTCTGATCCCTATGTTATGGCTGCTGCTGAGGCCTCAGCTCGACCCGGGGTTCACAAGCGAGTTGACGCTCGGAGGTGGTCATTCATTCCGCCTACTCTCAGATCATGGAGATACGACGAGGGTACTCCGAGTACATTTGAGTTAGGAGGGAGTTATGCCATAACCGCCGCACGAGTCCTACCGGTCACCGGCGAGCCAATCCATCATACTATTCCGCTTCTGATCGCTAGGATGGTCCGTCATGAGGACCGCATTGATCGAGCATTTGATCATTTTGATGAGTTTCCCTTGGAGCGCATTGAGACTATAGAGACTCAGCTAGAGCATCAGATCATCGCCCACTCCCGGATTGCCATACTTGAGCATTTTGTGGAGGATGAGCAGGCGCGACGACGTGACCAGGATGCATTGATTTCTAGCCTCCTCGAATAGATCAGGGAGCTCCAGCGCCGTCTCGAAGGTGCATCAGGCAGTGCCTAGACTAGATTAGTATCGTAGATACCTTTTGTATTTATATCCTAGCCACGGGGTGTATGGCATTAGTAATGACGCTTGTGATCTTTTGTTAGTTGTACAACAATGTAGCAAGTTATTTTGGGATGTATTGTATGGTTACGCTATGATATGATATCGGTCGATGTGAACCGAGACTTTTCAGTTTATATTCATGTATGTGGTGATTGTATCTACTCATGTTGTGACTATATTATGGTTATCGTGATTTATTCTTATTGTGGTTGATTCTTATCACGCCATATTCTTATCATGATTTATCCTTGTCGTCATGTAATTTCATCTTGTTGTGGTTGTAACTACTCATGGTGAAAATATATTATGGTTATTGTTATTTATTATGGATGATTCTTGTCACGTCATATTTTTATCATGATTTATTTTGTCATGATTTATTCCTATATTGTTGTGGTTGATCTTGTTGTGATTTACACATGTCATGGTTGTATATATATACTTGTTATGACCTTTGTTACTTATGGATCCTAATTGTTGTTGTTTCTCGTGATTAGAAAAACAATGCCACCAAAGAAACAAAGCATGAGTACAGCTGATATCGATCGACTCGTTGCCCAACGGGTCACGGCACAGGTTGCTGCTGCTATGGCTGAATACGAGACCTAATGCAACAGTGGTAACGGCGGAGAAGCTAGTGGAACGGCAGCTAGAGTTTAAACCACGACTCGTGGATGTACTTACAAGGAATTTTTGGGTTGCCAGGCGCAGACTTTTAGTGGCGCGGAAGGAACTGTTGGTTTGGTACGATGGTTCGAGAAGTTGGAATCAGTTTTCCGTATGTGCAACTGCGCGGAGAACTGTAAGGTGAAATATGCTACAGGTACCTTGTTGGATGGTGCCTTATCATGGTGGAATGCTTATGCCCAATCGGTGGGAATTGATGCTGCTTTTGAATTACCATGGGGTGAATTCAAGGAGATGGTAACAGCTGAGTATTGTCCGAGGAATGAGGTTCAAAAGTTGGAAGTTGAATTTTGGAACTTAGCAGTGAAAGGGTATGATATTGCAGCTTATACTAAGCGATACCATGAATTGGCTATCTTTGTCCTGACATGGTTTCTACTACACGGAAAAAGATTGAAAGGTACATCTGGGGACTTCCATCTAATATTTAAGGGAATGTCACATCTTCTAAGCCAAGTACTCTGGATGAGACAATCCGGATGTCTCACAATTTAATAGATCAAATTGTTCGAGCAAAGGCTGCTCGAGATGGCAATACAAGTAACCGTAACAATAACAACAACAACCGCTACCACAACAGTAACAACAACAAGAGAAAATGGGATACTACTCAGGGAGGAAATGCTGCACAACAACCCAACAAAAGACAAGAAGTCGTTAAGGCTTATGTAGCAGGCCCGACTGAAAAGAAAGGTTATGAAGGAACTCTTCCCAAAGTGTGACAAGTGCCAACGTCACCACAATCCTGGACGTTGTCCTAATCCATGTGGCAATTGTAAGAAAATTGGGCACTTAACCAAAGACTGCAGGTCTCCTACTTCTGCAACAAATCAAAGGGTTCCCGGAACATGTTTCGGATGTGGCGAAACAGGACATTTCAAGAATCAATGCCCAAAGGAGAAGAATCAAGGAACGGGAACTCAGAATAATGGAGCTCGGGGAAGAGTCTACAATCTCAAAAAAAGAGAAACTACAGAGGACCCGAACATTGTCACGGGTACGTTTCTTCTCAATGGTCGTTATGCTTCAGTTTTATTTGATTCGGGTGCCGATAAAAGTTTCGTGTCTACTACTTTTGCTCCTTTACTTAACATTACACCGACTACCTTAGACACCGCCTACAACATTGAATTAGCTAATGGTAACTTAGTTGGCTCGGACACCATAATTCGTGATTGTACCTTTAACTTCCTAAACCATCCATCTAACATCGACCTTATACCTATCAAGCTCGGTAGTTTTGACGTCATAATTGGTATGGATTGGTTATCTAAACACCATGCCAGAATCATCTGCGATGAAAAGGTTGTTCATCTCCCTTTTAATGGTGAAACCTTGATTATTCGTGGTGAATGAAGCGGAACTCGATTAAACATCATATCATGTATCAAGACCGAAAAATATATAAAGAAGGGATGTCATGCTTTCCTAGCACACATAACCGAAAAGAAGTCGGATGAGAAACGATTGGAAGATGTACCGATTGTTCGAGATTTTCCGAAAGTCTTTCCCGAAGACTTGCCTGGACTACCGCCTACCCGTCAAGTAGAGTTCCAGATAGATTTGGTGCCAGGAGTGGCACCAATAGCAAGAGCACCTTACCGACTAGCACCATCAGAGTTGCAAGAATTGTCTAATCAGTTACAAGAACTGCTAGACAAGGGATTCATTAGACCAAGTTCCTCACCTTGGGGAGCTCCGGTCTTGTTCGTAAAGAAGAAGGATGGATCGTTCCGAATGTGCATAGATTATCGCGAATTGAACAAGTTAACGGTGAAGAACCATTAACCACTTCCAAGAATCGATGATCTGTTCGATCAATTGCAAGGTTCCAATTTTTACTCGAAGATTGATTTGAGATCGGGTTATCATCAACTAAGAGTCCGGGAAGAAGATATCCCGGAAACGGCCTTCAGGACTCGTTATGGTCATTACGAGTTTCAAGTGATGCCGTTTGGATTAACTAATGCACCGACGGTATTTATGGATCTCATGAATCGGGTGTGCAAACCGTACCTGGATAAATTTGTAATTGTGTTCATTGATGATATTCTAATCTACTCTAAAAAAAAAGAAGAGCATGAAGAACATCTAAAGACGATCTTAGAATTACTCAAGAACGAGAAGTTGTACGCTAAATTTTCTAAGTGTGATTTCTTGATTCGAAAGGTATAATTTCTTGGGCACGTAATTGATAGCAAGGTATTGCATGTTGACCCAGCTAAGATCGAGGCTATTAAAGATTGGGAAACACCTAATACTCCCACAGAGATTCATCAATTTCTAGGTCTTGCCGGGTATTACAGGAGATTCATCGAGGGTTTCTCTAAGATAGCGAAGCCTTTAACCAAGCTAACGCAGAAGAATCAGAAGTACGAATGGGGAGAGAAACAAGAATCCGCCTTTCAGTTGTTGAAGCAAAAACTTTGCAGTGCGCCCCTTTTGGCATTACCCGAAGGAATGGAAAACTTTGTAGTTTATTGTGACGCTTCGCATAAAGGACTTGGAGCTGTGCTGATGCAGAAGGAAAAGGTTATAGCTTACGCTTCTCGACAACTCAAGGTTCATGAGAAGAATTACACCACTCATGACTTGGAGTTAGGAGCAATTGTCTTTGTGCTAAAGATTTGGAGACATTATGTTTACGGTACTAAGTGTACAGTGTACACCGCCATAAAAGTCTTCAACATATCTTAGACCAGAAACATCTTAATATGAGGCAACGCCATTGACTAGAACTACTCAGTGATTATGATTGCGAGATTCGATATCATCCTGGCAAAGCGAACGTATTAGCAAATGCCCTTAGCAGGAAAGAGCGACTTAAACCTCTAACAGTAAGATCATTGGGTATGACAATTAGTTCACCTCTTCCATCCAAAATTCTTAAGGCTCAGGCCGAAGCACTTAAGACAGAGAACCGACCTAAGGAGAATCTTCATGGTATGCCAGAAAGTAAGAATGGTTTTACAAAAAGATCCGATGGAATGTTATGCTTCAAAGATAGGATTTAGATACTACATTTTGGTGGCCTACGAGAGTTGATCATGCACGAATCACACAAGTCCAAATATTCCATACACCCAGGTTCCGATAAAATGTACCAAGACCTTAAAAAGCTGTATTGGTGGCCGAATATGAAGGCCGACATTGCTACTTATGTCAGCAAATGTCTTACTTGCTCCAAAGTTAAGGCCGAATACCAGAAGCCGTCTAGTTTACTACATCAACCAGAGATTCCTCAATGGAAATGGGAGCGTATCACTATGGACTATATCACTAAACTCCCTAAAACACCAAGCGGTCACGATGCGATTTGGGTGATCGTCGATCGTCTCACCAAATCAGCTCATTTCTTACCCATTAAGGAAACCTACAAGATAGATAAGTTAACCAGAATCTACATCCTGGAGATAGTCTCGAAACATGGTGTACCAGTTTCAATCATTTCATATCGAGACAGTCGATTCACTTCAAGATTTTAGGAATTACTTAATGATTCCTTTGGAACCCGTCATGATATGAGTACAGCCTATCATCCACAGACCGATGGTTAAAGTGAGAGAACCATCCAAACAATAGAAGACATGCTCCGTGCCTGTGTGATTGATTTTGGTAATAGCTGGGATACTCATTTGCCGTGGATTGAGTTTTCCTACAACAATAGTTATCACACCAGTATAAAGGCTGCACCATCTGAAACACTCTACGGTAGGAAATGCCGATCACCAGTCTGTTGGGCCGAAGTCGGAGATGCTCAACTTACCGGTCCAGAAATTGTTCACTAGACAACCGAGAAGATTGTTCAGATTTGGAACAGATTAAAAGCCGTCAGAGACCATCAGAAGAGTTATGCCGATGTGAGGCGTAAGCCCTTAGAATTCAAAGTTTGAGACATGGTAATGTTGAAGGTATCACCTTGGAAAGGTGTGATACGATTTGGGAAACGCGGGAAATTGAACCCTAGGTATATTGGACCATTTAAGATTCTAGCTAGAATCGGTCCAGTGGCATACAGACTTGAGCTTCCACCAGAGCTTAGCAGTGTGCATAATACCTTTCATGTTTCTAATCTTAAGAAGTGTTTATCCGACGAATCCCTCATCATCCCATTAGAAGAGATTCAACGTGATGACAAGCTTAATTTCATCGAAGAGCCAGTAGAAATTATGGATCGTGATGTCAAGCAATTAAAACATAGTAGAATTCCTATCGTCAAATTTCGCTGGAATTCTCAACGAGGTCCCGAGTTCACTTGGGAACGAGAAGACCAGATCCGTCAAAAGTATCCGCATCTCTTCACTGACAACACTCCAATGACCAACACTGACTAAATCTCGAGGACGAGATTCATTTTTATGGGTGGTAGACTATGACAACCCGTTAATTCACAGGTCAATACTATTCAATAAACTCAAATTTCTTTTCTTGACATTTATTTGAGAACAATTTACATATAACTTTTACTTGAATCAACGAAAAATTTAGAATATCTTTCAAGTGCACTAGGACTTAGGCTATATTTAGTCCACAATGTTCCAATACCTTGCTCCTACTCCGGTTCAAAATTTTAAACCCTAAAACAAATTCCTTTTTCTTTATTTACTTACGGTTGTCAATTGAACAAACGCTATGCGCCTAATGTAATTTCTTTATTTCTTACGTTTAATTTCGTATAACTTACATTAATCACCAAACCAATAACCAATACCTATTTTTAATACCCAATATATACAATATATACACTTTTGTACCAACTAAACTCTTCTACTCCAAAAATCCTACATGTGCCCCCCTGGTTCAATAAATAATTGTTAGACAAGATCTTACTTACCATTAATAACCAACACACAATCCTTGAAACATGGGGTTGCCAAGAACATTTGGGAGGCTTGACTACAAATTGTCCCCCCCCCTAGCCCCCCAATCGGCCTAACCATGAATAACATAGCCAATGATGATTCTTGACTCACTATTTCTAGTTTGAAAACCCTTTAGTATATATATGACCATGCATGTATCTAGTAAACTAGTTAGAAAAAAAAAAAAAAAAAAAAAAAAAAAAAAAAAAAAAAACTACATCATCTCTCATCTCACACAAACAATTCGACACACACAAGGGAGCAAGGAAAGAAGAGATCTTGATTTGGCAAATTCAAGTATCATTAGGATACTCTAGTAAGGGTTTGGAAACACTAATCTTGGGTTAATCAAGTATATTGCATTCTCAACACACTAATCTCCCTAAGTAAGTAATCTTGATCTTGATAAATTTCATACTCTCTATGTCATGATGTTAGTTCAAGTTACATATACTTATTTATCACTTTGTACATGTTAACAAAACCTTGTAACCACAAAAATCTTTTAACTAATTACTAGGTTTTAAACAAATCTTTATTATGAGTAAACTAGTTGGTATAAATTTCAATAAGAAAGTGAAGATAAAAACACCACAAATATATAAACTAGTGAACTTGTGATCTTAACTATCCTTGATGATCATTTACATCCATGAGAAATGGAACTCTTTAATATTGCTAAGTTTAGTGTTAGATCACTTTTGACATGTTGAGAAATTGGGGGAAGAGCTAGGATTAGTTTTGGAGTTGTTGTTAAGTGGTTTTGATAACTAGAAGGCTAGGAAAAATGTTTTGACACGTTTAGGAAGGAATCTGTCCCATTCGACCTTCCACAGAAAACTCAATAGCTTGGTGACAAGCTTAGGCTAGAAATATAGAAAATAGACTTTATAACGAAAACGTAGCCGCTTGAATCAGTTAAAACGGGCTTATAATGAAAAAGATACGCTAGTTTTAAGTTATGCGACGGAAATGAATTTTCTGAAAATTTTAGATGCTGTTGGGAATTTTTGAGTGGTAAAAACTGATGTTAAAAGTTAACTTGACTAGTCAAGATACTAAAAACATGTTAGCATACTTAAACACGAACCCGGGATATATAAAACTTAGGAAACGGAGCTACGATGAGAAAGTTATGGCCTAAAGAAGTTACGACGACATATAACTTTGACAGCTTATTATTTTGGCTATTAGAAAAGCTGATGGGAATATTTAGAGTGGATTTTGGACACTTTAGGGTGTATTTTGGCTAAAATGACTTAAAAAAAAGTGTAGAACATTATGTATACTTATTAGGCTCGTTAGAGGTTTCCAAAATACTTATTAACAAGACGACTCTAGTTTAATCACGACATTAACAAGTTACTTTTTCTAAAAAGGGTGATTTTCTTAATAAATGGACACATTGACGCAACTACATTTTTGACGATAAATATTACAACAAACATGTACAAGTGATAAAATAGCGTATGAACTTGCGTGCATGACCTTGTTTTCGAACCTAAGACATATGAATTATCTAGGTTGCGGTTAGAATTATCGGACCTTATTCACCGTTTACCAAATTACCAATCGGGATTTGCTTTGCTGAGGTGAGTTTCATAGCCCCGATTTTTACATTATTTATACATGATTTCTAAACCCTCGGGGTGGGAATACATTGCTTATTTTTCGGACACAAGTATTAAAACCGTTACTTTGCCTAAGTTACCGCATTGCCATTAAAGTCCCCTTGAATCATGAACCGTTAATTACTTGTAAGCGCGGATGTTATGAATAGATCTATTTGGGTTGACACCCCCGTCCGAGTTGGTCGCGCCAACCTGTCAAACGGACGCATATCATTCGGATTATTTCCGAGTGTCTGGCAAACACTTATTTGGGGCATTATTATTATTATGCTTGATTGCTTACCATTTCGTTGAGCTTCGGGGTCATGAGCTTAGAGCATTGTATATTATTTTTGGCTATGACGTTATATTTGTTGTAATTGTCTTGCTATTGAAATCTTGTGTTCCGCACTTTACTGTTTACTTAAACCTATGATCTCACCAACAATTATGTTGACCCTTTTAGCGTGTATTCTCAGGTAATTAGGTGATGATAAACATCTATGTATGGAGCACTCTAGAGTCACATTTTGGAAGCACATCATGATAAAGATTTTCTTGCATTATTTAGCGTTTGGTTATGTATTAAAATCTTACATTTGATGGTGAACTCTGATATTTATGTTTTGTAAAACGTTTATGTTTAAATCAAACGTTTGTTTTAAAATGACTCACTTAGAGGTCATTCTTTATTGCCTTGTACTTTGTTATCCATGTACGTTACGCCCCCGGAATTCCATTCCGCGGCAAACCAGATCTTAGGGGTGTAACACATCTATATTCTAATCATACTCTCGATTCAAAACTAAATTAAACGTTCTTATCAATGTATAACTTAATTATAAATGCCGTTTTTCTATGTGCAGTTACTACCAGGCGATTTATTACAAGATATCTAGCAAAACAATTTCACCCTCATGTACGCAGGAATGGCTTTCCATGTTCGCCAAAAGAGGGTTAAACCTTAGGAGGATAAGCCCGTCAGGATGAATGGCTTAACAGGTTACGGGTGAGACGAATTCGTTGTGACAGCGGGGATAGAGTGGGGTCAACAACTTGTCTTTACAAACCTCGAAAGATACACATTATCAGTTGTGGTCATAGGAGGCTATGATGGTCTTGGACTGAGCAGGGAAGACATACGAACTACTTTGCTAAAGAGACCACCTAGACCAATTCTTTATCGAGATCGTAATGGTAAGTAAAAGTCGTTGTTTTTCAATTTTACTTAGAATTTTAAAAAAATCAATCATAAACATCTATTGTCAAACTGCATAACAACGCAATCACATTATTATTGCAGACCCGAGAATGCATCACATTTGCACATGACACCATCACAATGGTCATGTAAATGAAGACATGGTAGTTTACACACGGTTCCGCCCAGAAGTTGGATATTACTATCCACTGGTAAGATACAAACAATAACTGCGCAAACCAAAATACGTAAAATATCTGTTTTGAAAAAATGAAACTAACCCCATAATCCGTTTTACAAAACAGGAGATCGAATCAGAAATATGGATAACTTGAAGTTGCACAAGTACAGGAAAGCAGCGATCATACACAGGAAATGGGGTTACTCAGTCAAGCTGTATTTGGTTTCACACACAGACAACCCTTTTAAGATCAAAGCCCTAGTGATGGCAGGGAACTGGTATCAGTTTGGACAAGATTGCGGCTTTGAACAACAGAAAATGATGCGTATAAAGCTGCTGCATTATGAGGTTCAATCAAATGAAGGCCAACTATAGCGAGTCCCAATATTCCACGTTTGTTAATATGTTATCACAGGTTATCAGTGTATGACACCAACACAAAATTAGAAACATTTGTATTTTACTTTTTTGAAAGTAGGATACTTACATCCTAACTTTATAAACCTTATAATCTATCTATATAAAATTATATGAATCGTATTATGAAATGCTTATATACTTTTGAATTATGTGGGACTAAAATGCTTTAACAGTACAAACTTTATATAAGCAGTACTAAACTTAAACTTAGTACTGCTATTATGAATTTAAAATAGTAGTACTAAGTTTAAACTTAAGACTGCCGAAACCTAATTGTTATATTATGTATGATTAGGTTTTCACATGTAATTAACAACTACAGAAAACCAATGTTCAAAATCAAAAAACATCATAACTTTATAAAACTTTTCAAAAGGTGAGATCGTACACAGGAAACAGTGTTACCGAGACAATCTGCATGCGGTTTTACACAGACATAACTATATTGTTTACAAAACCCATACATTCCTGAAGCTTGTCATTCAAATCAATTTACCCCTAATTGAAAATAAGTCATCAAACAATACTTAGTTAACAACTACACCATAAGTTAACTCCACTAAAAACCAAAGTTTAAACTTTCCTCAAAACACAAAGGATCAGACTACCATCATCTTACAATTTCAGCATACATCAAACACAACCACCAACGGAATAGGCCCATTAAACAACTGAACTTCAAAGGCCGGATCGACTGTTGTTCCAACCATCTGGAATCTGATCATTTTGTTCATTGGAAACTGGAAATCTTCAGCCAAAGTCCTCCAATTTGTCCTAAAGTTCATATGATCGTTTCTCCATGGCCTATCAGCGTGATGCTCAATTTTCATAACTACACGGCGTTCACTGTCCATCCTCCTTAGAATTGCGTGGGCAAATTGTTATCAGAAACAAAACCGCTTGGTATAGTCTGAAAGCAATTACAACAACGTATTAACTTCAACGCTTTTACTATTAAATATTTATTAAAACTTTCACACAACATAAACTATATAAAGTAAAAACCCTTACCATTCTTCCAGAATCAAGCACAAACGGGAAAAGCCTTTGGTAGAAAGTATTCTCTTCAGACAAGTGGACTCCATGTTGGAACCAGTTACAACCATGTACCAACCTTTCATCTAACGAATATCAGACACAAAGTAAACGTTACTCACCCGCAAACTCATACAACTGAGTCACCTCAAATTAACACGTAAAATTGAATAAATATTACAATAAAACATAATACTACCTGGCTCATTTGCATCATGTCGTGTGGGGTAATGTTGTTCATGTATGAGCTGAAAACCATCGTTATCAAACCTCATCAACGCCAATCGCATATCAGTCTTTTTGGTCAACACAACTCGGTCACCAACCATTAGATTTGCATGATGAACAACCGTATTCCAATTAAAATTAAACTGAAAAGTTTCCTCTTTCCCGAAAAATAAAAAGTTTCCTTTTAAGCCTATTATTATTAATCAGGTACACATAGTCCTTATTGTTATAGTAGTTAATATGATAGTAATCAGGGAGTACTTACATAAAACAAACAAACAAATACATAAGCAAACAAACTAAAAAAACGTGTATAATAAGATTATTATTGGAATATAATCACATAGACACTTACCAAAGTTCCCATATCTTCTACATGATTATAATCCTTGATGAATTGTGTTGTCATTATTCTGCAACCAATCAAAACAAGTTAAACAACCACATCATTACAGAACATACCACAATCTAAATACATCAACCATCTATCAAACATGAAAACAGAACATGAACCATATCACAATCAAAAAACACCTAACATGTAGCAAACATGAAAACAGGAATCAGTCCTTCAAATACACACTCAAAGACTATTATAATAACAAACACCAGTACAACATGTATGCACTAACAGACAAACAAAACATCTACATCTAACAAACATCACTTTCGCAACATATCATAGTAACAGGGTTAAATCATTATAAAATAAAACAAGTATCAACACAGGGTTTTCTATATATCCTACCAAAATCAATAATATTTACAACCTATATTAATCAAAAAATACAACTTCAATACTTATTGCAGATCCACAACTAAAAAATATATAAACATCAGTTAAACAATGCTCTTAACAACATAGAAAACAATTTAGGGTTTATGCCAACAAACACATACATCACCTATATATAACTTAAATTAGAGGATTATAATCAAGAACAACAAAAGTATTGTAATAATCAACTGCCGAAATCAACACATACTATAAAACCCTAATCATATATAATTAACAAAATCAATAAAATTAACTACTATATACGTTTAAGAGTGAAAACACGATTAGATAATGCTACGAGATTTAAAATCTCTTACCTTTTCACACAATGCAGATGAGAATAGTTGATGCTTGATAACTTTTGAGTTTCTCTCTATCTTATCTCTAGATGGGAAGAACAACTAAACTTATAATAAATAAACTGAAGCTAAAGAATCAAATAAAGATAAAGATAGTAACCATTGTAGGCTTAAGTCTACTCACAAGTAATCATTAACCTGCATGCAAATGTATTCATTCAATATTGATTATATAATAGATATTTAAAAAAATAAATAACATAAACATTAAAAATGTATACATCAAACCAAGTTCAAATGTTATTAGGATACAAAAATGTATTCTCATAAAAAATACATAAATTTTTAGAAGATAATAATAATGAATGCATAAAAAAATGAGCCAGTAGTAACTACCTAATCAGTTTGACAAATAAAAAGAACTACAAATACACATATAATGACAATTTAAAACACAACAAAAAAATAAAAAGAACTAAAAATACACTAATACTGACAATGTAAAACACAAAAAACCTTAAAATAAACAACATAGACAAGTACTAATCGCTAAATAATCCAATATTCATATTTTATGTGTCTCGGTAATTAGCAATTACAATAAATTGCGTTAAAATTACAAAACATGCCTGCCCATCGGGCGGGCTTCGACAACTAGTATATATATGTGTATATATATATATATTATATATATATATATATATATATATATATATATATATATATATATATATATATATATATATATATATATACTAGACTTCAAAGCCCGCACAATGGGCGGGCATGACTTGTAATGATAATTTGGATGGTTTTAGTACCAAATTTTTTATTGATTGCATTTAGAACGTCAAAGCCCGCCCGATGGGCGGGCATGACTTGTAATTATAATTTGGATGGTTTTAGTTAAATTAAAATTATGTTTTAAGTTTGTTATATTAAATACAATAAAATAGAGCCAATTATATATGATTAAAAAATTGTTATCCGGATAAAAAAAAGAAAAATATACAATCTTGAACTTATAATTTTTGTTACAATATTTTGATGTTACTTATACGTTTTACTTATTTAGAATTTATTTTATTTTATGTAAGTGTATTGTTAAGTGAACTTCAAAGCCCGCCCGATGGGCGGGCATGACTTATAATTATAATTTGGATGGTTCTAGTTATTCTAAAATTATTTTTAAGGACGTATGTTTTATTGTAATTTTTAATATCATAATTATAAGATGCTAGATGGTGTCAGTTAGTGGGAAATTGTTTTTAAGGACGGGTATTTTTTTTTTCTTCTTATGGTATTAGTTTACTTGTGAATTGTTTTTTTACAAAGTTATTTATAATTAATTGGGTGGGAAATTTTTAGAGAAAGTGACTTATAAGTTTGACGCATGAGCTGTAATTATAATATTATGTTTACGGGTGGGTAATCATAAAGAAGTTTTTCCATAAAAATTATATAACATGTCTAAAAAGTAAAAAACATGTCTAAATACTGTCTTCTACAAACCCAATGGGCGGGCATGACTTATAATTATCATTTACATTTTTTTTGTTTAGCTAAATATTGGTGTTAAAAATTTGTTTATTATACAAATATTTTTAAAAGAATAGTAGGACTGTTTGTCAAATTGTTTGTGTTTGTTACAATGTTCTTTGCAACGCCATAGTATATGATTTAAACTCAAATGCGGAATAACGCTTCTTTATAAACAACATTTGTAGTAGCATAGCCCGTCCGATGGGTGGGCGAGCCTTATGAATTTCGTTGGAAAAATTAAGTTAATGAAAATAAGTTATAAACGTACCAAAGTATTTATTGAATGCATTATGAATGAAAGAAAACAATGTTTATCGAATATAATTATTTAACAAAAAAAAAAAAAAAAAAAAAAAAAAAGGTTACAAAGTGATACGCAAGAATTAGTACCCAAAATAACATACAATAAAACAGAAAAGATCCCGACCAAAGCCACCAATGAATGAACACCAAGGTAATTGTATAGAATAACCAACGCAACCGTAATATGGCTGGCATAAGCCAAATAGCATGCAGCTGAAGCATCATATCACCAAGCTGTTGAGAATCTATGGCCATGTAACATGAGAGGCGCACCCCCCTTTTTGTATAAAGAAGTTATTATCGTAGACCTGGAAGGTGTCAGAATGATTGGAGAAACCGCAATTGTGATTAAAAATTCAAATTGTGTATCTGGACCCAAAAATGTACACCCGTTTCCGAGCAGCCTATTTAACGGAGCGCATGATATTTATGTGAACTCGCCATGCCTAATCAATATCAACCCAACTTCATCTGATTTTTTTTAATAAAAAAACACATGTTACAAATATCAACGCAACTTCATCTGATTTTTTTTTAATAAAAAAACACATGTTACAAGAGTTTCACAAAGAAGGTTAAAACTCAAACGCTAATCAGATGCAGAATGTATATACAAACGTTAGCAACTGATTAGTGCGACCTCAAGTCTTACTGATGTAATAATCAGTTCCAAGAATCAAAATGCCGAATGCCTCGTTAACTAAAGGAGATACCATACTTGTTTTCTTAGGTGAGTCCACTTTGGTGTTTAATGGAGTCGACACTTGATCTGAAACTATAGGTACTCTAAATAAAGTTAAATCTCGGTAATAATCTCAAAAGTTCATTCCGAATTCATATGCGAAGATATTCTAACTTAACTTAAATCCGCTAATAATATTAAAAGTTCATTACTTACTGAAAATCTTCACGCGCGAAGATACTATAATTAAACTTAAATCCGATGATAATCTCAAAAGTTCATTCTTACTAATATTCTTCACATGCGAAGATACTCTAACTAAACTTATATCCGCTAATAATCTCAAAAGTACATTACTTACTAATATTCTTCACATGCGAAGATACTATAACTAAACTTAAACCCACTGATGTAAAAAACTCAATATGTAAGTTCACTATTTATCCCCTCAAAACTGACAGTATACCTTAATGACATCGACTTGATCCCATATACACATTATGCCTTCACAAGTAGCATCTACTGATTGTCATAGTTGTAGTCTCAAATTGACATCATAAGATAGTATGATACCAGACTCCTTTGCAAAGGAAATTGCAGCTAAATGCGTTAACTTGCATGGTTCGTATATTATACTAATAGAACTAAAGTGGAATATGCTAACGTGTATGAAATCATAACTGAATTACCAGTGATTATAAGTTAAATATGGTTTTTTACAAGAACATGATAACTCACTCTGAGAGAAGAACTCCTGGTCTAACTACCCATATCTGTTAATGAACAGAAGAATCAATATGAAGTTGATTATTCAATTAGCAGGTCATGAGTCAGAAAAAAGTAAGCATACAAACCTTGTGACTGATAAGGATACAAAGCTTGTGACCAATTAGACATACATAATCCACTTCCCGTTGATATAATCTGCTAGAAAAAAGAAATTAGTAAATGTAACTCCATGATAACTTAAAAGGAATGACAAAAGCATAAAGATTAGTATTTTAGTTAAGAAATATTGAAACATTTTACTTGAACTTGACTTGAAGTGTCTTCAAATACTCAATTGCCTCTTCAAGCATTGATGCGTTATCCACCTTGTCATTAAAAAAACAAAGATGTTATTTTGGAAACTACGGTCTTTGATGGGAAGCATGGTTATGCCAAGGCCGCGAGCCACATTGGACCATGTGTTGATGAAGTGCATTCCAAATACACCATCTACCACATAATGTTTCATTCCGTTAAAAAAGGACCCAAAGGAGTGTCTGATAAAAACAACAGCTAGGACACTGAACATTCTTTAATATCATGCAATTAAAAGTGTGGTGCCTGTTGATCCCAGTTGAGCTTCACGATCTTATTAATTGCTTTAGATAAATCTAAGACAATCGGTATAGAAACTGATCTTGAGTTGTATATCAAATATTATGCGGAACTTAATATTTGATCTTAAGAAGAATTAAACACAAACGAATTATCAAACAACACTTCAATATATTAATACGATTGCTCGATAGCAATAGGGTTACAAGAAACCTTGAAGTGTAAACAATAATGATACGTATATCTAACCTAACCCTAGATCCTCCTTTTATAGCGTAAGGAGTCCTAGTCGGTTTATAAGACTTTCTATACAAGAAAAATATCTTACGTATCTTTTCTATACTTATCCTTAACATACTATATGATCCGTCTGAAAACGTATATATAAATATAAACAGTCTCAGAACGAATACTCGTGTGTAGTGTGAAACCAGGCAAGTGATCACCTGGGTCGTTTCCCAACGAGATGTGAATGGGAAACTGTGAAAAGCTAGGATTAGAGTGATTGATGATTTAGATTGCTTTTGATTTTGCTTTTTAACAATTCTAAATAACAAATTAAAATAGATATGCACAATAAAATTAAACGCGAATTAATTAAGAAAACGCGTAACAGGAAATCTAAAATGGGACAAAAACTGAAATATTATAAAATTTAAAACCTAAAAATGTAAAATTACTTAAAACTTATTTAAAAACTTAAATTATATGTTTTTACACTTTTTATTTAATTATTATTAATTATTTATTTATTTAATTACTAATTAAACTAATTTAAATTATAAAAAATACTAAATGAACTAAGAAAATTCTAAAACTTTTTCTAAAAATATTACTAAGTAAATAGAAGCTAAGAAAATTATA
Organism: Artemisia tridentata subsp. tridentata; assembly: GCA_021014915.2. Classification (NCBI taxonomy): domain Eukaryota; kingdom Viridiplantae; phylum Streptophyta; class Magnoliopsida; order Asterales; family Asteraceae; genus Artemisia; species Artemisia tridentata. Next base: position 147,590,876 of record CP139503.1, on the reverse strand, counting down.
AAAATGAAACTTGCTTAATTAAAATTTAAAAAGATAAATTCTATTAAATAGAAGCTATCACTATATTTCTATTTTTGGTTTTTCTTAAGGTCTAAAAAATAAGATTATATTTTTCCTAGATTAAAAATGACAAAAGAAAATTATGAAAATTAGATTTATATTTTTCTGATTTATATTTTATTTATTATGATTTAATTACCACTAGAAATTAATAAAAAAGATTAAAAATATTAAAACTATTCAGAAAATTATGAAACTTTACAGATAATTCTAAACTATAAATTAAAAGATAGGAAAAATAAAATGAAAAGTTTAATAAGCCTGGAGAACAGATTTGGGCAGACAAGCAATAAGCAAATAAGCTAGAAATAAGCTAATGAGCACAAAACTTAACCAGATGCTCATGAAAAGTTAAAACAACTTAATTAAGCACAGAACAACTTAAAACTACAAATAATCACTAGAAATGAACAAGATAAGCACCTATGCAGTTGAACAATTTATGCAGAAATTTCAGGTTTAAGCAGCCAACTTGCAGAGCCAATTTAAGCAACCAATAAGCAGAAAAGTGGGAATATTATGGGGGAAAACGTTTGCCTATACTACTGGCTATCCTAAAATAGCAAAAGCCCCATCACAAAACACCCAATTGAAGAACAATTGGAGACTAGATCAGGTGCCAAAAACACTGGGTCTGCTGTGGTGGTCTGTTTGTCTGTGCAGATGTGCACAACACCAAATGGTTCAATCCAACTTTTATAAATACACTATATAGTCTACTTGTGACTCAGAAAAGCCAAGGAACAGGCCAAAACAAGCTTGTGGCTTATTCTAGCTTGTTTGGCCAATTTGAGTGCTGAGATTTGCACAGCCAAGGCAAAACTTGATTTCCTATCTAAATGGCTAATCAGGAAATGGAAACAGCTTATTATGACTACTTTAAGCTAGGTTTAAGTTGGGAAAAAGGTAAATCAACAGTAACAATGGGTTTGACCCCTTGACTGCACAAAAACCAAACACCCCTTCTAGTGGTGTCTGTGGTGGATTTCCAAAGGAAAACACAGTTTTTAAACTAAAAGTCTATATTTTAATGATTGAATAACTTATATTAACACTGATTAACAACTTTTAACACAGAAATAAGCACAATATTAAGCTATACTACTTTTGACTATTTTTGGTCTTTTTTTAAGTTTTTTAAGTAAAATAATGAAAAGCTATTATAACTACTGACAAGATAGATCAATTATACTTAGAAACTATCAAATAGCATATAACAATAACAATAAGCTACTAATAAGCACAAGTACAGTACTATGGGAAATTAAGCAATAAATGAGAAAAAGCTTACAACTGTCAAGCCTATGGAACAAGAGAACAAGGACCAGAAAACAACTCCTAGCTTGTTGTCAACAAGCTAGAAACCAGAAAAACCATCCAGCTTAGCTTCTAAACCCATGAAACAGCTTATTACCACTTCAGTTGACTTTTGTTGACTTTCTTCAAATCTTGAATTCAGAACTTGTTTACACTATAATAAACTTACAATAAGCTATAAGAAGCTTATATAAGCTATTAGAAACAACTGAGAAGTTGATTCAAATACTACTTATCAATGTTCTAATTCTCAAAACATATGAAAATCAGAAATTTGGAATTTAACATTAACTACTGACAAATAAACCAAGAACAACAATAAACACACTAAATTTACTTTGTATTGATTGATTGAAACTTGATATTACAAATTACTGCTACTGAAATGGAAATACGATTACACTAATTTTTACACTACTTGCCAATTAAGGCTACAAAGCTATCTATTTATACTAAATTGAAATGGGAAATACATTGTCGACATCTCTAATCATATCCCCACCATTGAATTGCTTCCATTTGATCTCAGTCATCCATTTTCACTTTTGGTGGGAAAACAGGACAAATGGAATTTTCCTCTGATTTAGCTAGTGGGAGTGGGAGAGATGCATTAATTGCGTTTGGCAATGTTAGGTAACGTGTTTGGAGGGGGGATGAGGTGGTGAGTGGTTTTGGTGAGGTGGGGGGATGACTAACTGGTTTGGCGGGATGGTGGTTTTAGGAGACGGGTCAAACTTGTTTGACTGAGTGTTTAACTCAGTCAAAGGGATTGGGCTTATTTCTTTTTGGGCTTGGGGAAATAACTGGGTTGGGTAAATGGGTATTTAATGGTTGGGTAAATGGGATGGGTTTAGATAGGTTTAGTGTTGGATCCGGATTTGGTTTTAGATAATCATAGGGACCATTGTTATCATTTGCTGAAAATCCAAGGACTAAACCTGTAATTATTCCAAAGTTATCACAAGGGTATTTCTTGCTAAGTTTAAATAGTATAAGGGTTTAAAACATAATTTTCCATTTTTAAAACACCCGGGGACTAATTTTGACAACTTTTGAAACTCGAGGGACTAGACTTGCCATTTATGCAAACTTTGTTCGTTTTCACTTGATTTTAATCATTTTGCATCTTGAAACATATAAAAACACATTTTGATGATATTTATAACATTTATTGGCTATTTGTGTGTTTTTGGACGTTTATGTGGGTTTAAACAGGGTAAAACATATGTGTATTTAGACACATATCAAATCCCCCACACTAAACTATTGCTAGTCCCTAGCAATCTTTTATGAAATTTTAATAGATTTCATCTCTTTACCAAAATCCATTACTTCTGGAGTAGCCAATTGTTTTAGTATGTGATACTTTGGTACAATGATAACCAAATGATTTTGAGCAAATCATCAGCTGTCAACGGTTTTGATTTGTCTTTACCAAAAGCCGTTTGCTTCTGGACTAGCCAACTCTTAGATAAATTATCACTATTATCTTTGGTGAGCTGATTACCAATATGGAATTACACTGCCTTTACCACAAGCCATATCCTTGCGGGCTAGCCAACTCTTCACTTTTAAAGATATGGTGAGTCGAATACCATACAATTTTCGGAAAATTGTAAGCCATCAACGGATTTGAGACATCTTTACCAAGAGCCGTTTGCTCTTGGATTAGCCAATCCTTATGTGGGTTAGACATTGTAAGATTCTGTGAAAAACCCTTGTAATCAATCTCAGTAATTAATAATAATCTCGTATTACTGTTTTCCAACGCCTATTTTCGCTAGAAATTTAAACTTTTCGTTATTATTGTTATTAGTAGTAGCCATGCATTATATATACGCATATATATATTAAACACATCGACACTAGGATTTATACCTCCTACGCAACAACTCATTTACACAACGACAAGTAATTATATTCGATGAGTCATTCACTACACTTAATCGAAGTTAATATCACCTACATCTATTTAACTAAAACATTAAACCCTAATAACACTAACAATAAACCTAATCCTAAATTACCACTACAAACCCATCGGACCCTTAACTACCCGGCCCAACAACAAACACAAAACCTTAGTTCCACTAAACCATTGAGCTAGCCCAAATCGAATGAACATCACAGCCACTCGACCCACTTATTTTTAATTGTGGCATTCTTTGCTCCCTTGCCCTGCTCACCCGATCTATACAACATATGTACAAAAACTCCCATGCAAAACTTAAAGCTCGACGCATAACAAGTTAACCAATAAAAACTCAACACAAACATCACAACCCACCATCACCTCGACAACAAGACTGTTTCATTAACCCATCTTTAATTTTCTTTCTTTCTTGCCTTACTATTAATAACCACTCGTTACCCACTTTTCCAATGGACTCGACATGTTTATTTATACCAAGCACGACTTTCATTCATCCTTACACATTCAAAAGCATCACGTAATTAACCCACTGTAATATCAAAAATCCAACTAAAAATAGCACTTGGTAACTTGATATTAAACTTGTTTTGGTTATTTCCATTTCGAACCCAGCATATCCTTAAGAACCTCTACGCAAAACAACAACTTCCCATGATATACTAATTATATTACCGACTATAAGCTACATTGCTAATCAAAAATTGACACTCCAAAATGCAAAAGTAAAATAGAAATATAACTTGTGGTTAATAAACTTATACACGTATAAGAACCAAGGAACAAGAACTATACAAATAGCTAACATACAAAAATGACAAATACTCTCACACTCAAATGAGAATACCATCACACAAGTGTCCTATGATAACAGTACAATGCAATCATCAGTCAAGAAATCAAACAAAATGAAGATATTTTCCCTATATAAGCTCTTCCATTCGCTCATTGTAAATCTCTATCACCATCACCTTCCATCAAAATCAATATATTCCTTAAACACCACAAAGACCCTTTCTGTCGTGTATATTGAAAGCGAACCCAATCCGATCAAGTCTTATAAGAACACTTATAACTCACTAGCCCTTCTTTGTATTTCATTCGAACCCCACAACCACCTTCACCCTTATTTCACTATCACCATACCTTCATTTAAAAACTACCCTTGTTCGACAGTGAACTTACCTAGTGTAAGAGTAGAGAGTCCAAAGCAAGTGGGATTATTTCCTTTTCGTGTTCCATCCTACAAGCATCAAGTCTCCACCACCTTTTCTCAAAGGTGTTGTAAGTTTCTTGTTCTCTCTTAAATTTACAATCCCATGCATGCTCATTCCATGCTACAATTCGAACCATGCCTATCTCATTTCATATCCATACCATACAGTCACAAACTTACTTCACACGTTAACATGTAAACAAACCATGCATTATTGTAAGTCTTACTTAAATCTGTATGTAATGACATCTCATTAGTAGCATGTGCATTTTATTCGAACATTAAGACATTCGAGCAACCGGATTAACAAGAACTAGAGGAAACATGTCGAAACTTAATTTGATCGAAACACCCAAGACACGCTTAACATATGACCATCTCATAAATGTCACCCAAATTCAACTTGAGCTTGAATAAGAAACCCCACACTAAACCGGATAAAAAGAAACAGAAAAATGTTCAAAATATTACTAGCTAGGAATCCACTCGATCAAGCCATTTCACGACTAGTTTAATACGAAACCTTTCACACAAAACATAAATATTTTTGTCCTTCTCAATAGTTCGCATGGCAAACTAAATATTTCATTTTCTAAGATCCCTCCCATAACCTCATATCGACACTCAAATTAATCCCTTCTTAACGCCACTCGACTAAGAACCAAACACTTAGAAAAATTGCATGGAATATTTTCCAAAATTACTCCATTCGACCAACCCAAAAACCTTCATTCTATTTTCGAAATCTCGTACATAATATATTTATATTTTTATATCACTCGAATAACAAGCTAGCAAACTATATTTTTCATGTTCTAAATTCAACCCCATAAGATTTTCATCACGCTCAAAACCATGCAGTTTGATCGACCTTCACTAAGAGTTAGCTAATTATTTTTAGAAAAATTATTATAGCATTCGGTTTGGGCCAAAAACCAAGCCCAACCAGGATTTTTGATAATCAGGTCCAACAGGCCCATACGATATATTTTTGGAATCCTAAAAATAGCCCAAATCCAAGCCCAAAACTATTTTCACGCCCTCGCCCCAAATTTGTTAACGGACCTTAAACCAAATCGTTACTCGGCCCAATAAAGTAAAAATAATCTCAATTCTGGAATAAACACTTGAAATAAGTTAAAATAAACTTAATAAAGTTATAAAAATTTTCAGAATATTTTTCCCGTCATTTTTATGCAAAAAGGACTAAAAATGTAACGCGACTTAACCGAAAAGGACTAAAACTGCCAAAACTGGAAACTAAGGGACTGAAGCTGTGAAAACAGTTGTAAAGGACTGAAATTGACATATTATTGAACTTCAAGCCTTATATGGACTATTGGACAATTATTGGACTATTACCGGACTATGGACTGAATAAGGACTAACGACGTAACGCGAACCACGGTTAGGGTAGAAAATGTAAAACCTGGAAAGATCAAGGACCAACTGTTATAACTTGTCATTCTTAGTTTATTTTCCATTTTTACACCATAACTTTACTTTATTTGCACACTTGCATTATATTTGCATATTAGTTAATAGCGATAGAAATATTTCATAGTAATATTTTATTTACTTGTTGAAACTATGATCTTACGAGAGTACGAGCATCATAAGCATATAACCTCTTCATTCTCAACGATTAGATCGTTGAATAATCATCATCCACCACTCATACGCATACACCACTAGAAATTAGTAAGATTCTCAGATATTTATATATATTTACCAGGTTCTATATCGAAGTTATTATAATCATCTCTGAATTTATTTTCATCATCATCAATAGCGCGTAAGGTGAGTCATGGCCTCACTTTTTAAACTCTTTATACTTTTTAAACTCCGTGAGGGGGATACATGCTATAAATTAATCACAAGTATTTTTCTGTATGCTACCTGACTTGATATATGCCTAAGTTACCTTATTGCCACAAGACCCTTTATCATGAGCCATTAATCACTGCGGTGAACGCGAATATAATGAATAGATCTATGAAGGACTGACAACCTATCCCACTAATACTAGGACGGAATGCTTTTTGCTAGTCGTATTAGTCGCGATACATTATATTTGAGAAAAATAGGAATTGGCAAATCACCTATTACTCGAGGGCAAAATTTTCATCATTAAATTGGTGATCACCTCCGTTTATGCGGTACTTTGTTAACGTTTGCGTGTCATGAGACTTAGGGCAATATATAAACTGCGATATCAATTTTTAAACTGATTGTATCTCAAAATACAATCTTACTTGTGAATCAAACTGATATTTAAATTTACAAACTCCATGATTTCACTCAACATTATGTTGACTTTTAAGCATGTATCTCAGGGAACTAGAGGAGCACGGCAAGGCATGGAGCAGGCATACCCTATCTTCAATAAATGGTGTATAATAAAGTCGTAATCCAGTTAAAATAATGTTTCCTTAAATGAAACCTTAGTACTCTGATGTAATGTTTTATAAATGGATTTGTATTATGGACCTATGTAAATTAAAAATGCCGTCTTAGGCTGTTTTCTTATGATTTTGTTTTCGATCCTCACCGTAACACCCAGATTAATCTTCCGCTGCTATGTTTAGAAATTTGGGGGTGTTACAGTTTGGCATCAGAGCTTCGGTTATAGGGAACCAAATGTTTTTTTTTTTAAAACGTTGGACTATAACTACATTTTTCAAACAAATTAATTATACACCATGTTACCTTAAATTCTCCATGCCTGCTTGCTGCCGTGCTCGGTACGTTATTCGTTAAATTATCATATATAAGCCTCTGCATACTTGATAGTTACTGTGCACGACTAGATCATCTTATGCTCATAATACACTACTTGATGTTAGTAAGTACTTATTTTACTATATATGGATTATTACAGTACTATGTCATTTATCACCCACTTTAGTGTATCATCGGAGCCAGACTCCGAGGGATCACTAGCATCAGTCACGTCCCCCGTACTTCTCGATGCTGTAGTACCAGAGATCGTGCCCGACGCGATTGAGCCCTTTGTAGAGGGTAGAGCCGCCGCCGTATCTTTATTAGATGACCTTCATGTGCCAGTTTTGCCAGCACCTACTTTACCCCCGCATTTTGTCTATGATACCTACTCTCCTTTCTATATACCACCCCCTGACGACTTGTACTATGAGAGTCAGCAATGGCTCCCTGCTGATGATTTACCCGAGCCCCATCATATTACACCACCATCACTACCTGACCATGTACTTGACACACATACCCAGACATATCTACTACCACCTCGACAGCGGGATCCGATTCTTGCAGAGGATATTCCTTCATCGAGTAGACGTCGCATCTCAGACCAGATACACCCATCTTCACCCTCATTACCTTACCCTCCTGGTTTCACTCCCCCGGCTCAGACCCATGATGCTTGGGAAGGATTTAGACCGGTAGTCACCCACACCCTTATCCCATCCACAGTAGTGACGAGACTCGAGAGTCACGGAGAGCAGATCGAGTCACTTCTTCGGATGATAGACCATGTGCCATTGGATTCCCCGGGTACTATCAGCGATACTCTGCATAGGTTGGCTTCCAACAGAGCAGTGATACAGCAGTGCCTGAGACAGATGCAGACAGACTTGGCAGATACCCGTTCCCACGCGATATCCTTACGTAGAGAGGGCCAGGACTTAGCTTGGGAGGCTCACTTGTCACAGCGTAGAGCTAACACATTGGAGAGACTCATGGGAGACATACAGATAGAGCATCAGGCTGAGATACAGAGACTCAGAGACCAGATCTCAGAGCTCACGAGGCGTACGGATAGACCTGAGCAGTAGACATAGTTAGCATGATTGTATAGTTTGAGACATTATAGTCTGCCGCATGTGGCAATTAATAAAGACTCTTGTATCGTTTTGTTGTAAAACTCAACTGATCAAGTTATTAATGTTGTAATGCTGGTAGTAATGTACTATATATCTGTTAACTTATGTATTATGGTTGTTCGTATGTATTGTAATTGTATCCAGACATGTCATGATGTTACCTGTTATTATTATGATTCTCTAATTGTGTAAATATTGTAAAACCTGAACACATAAAATATGGTGACATGAAATTCAGTTTGTATAATTAAATTGATTGTTCCTTAACAATCCCACATCTGTAAATTGATGAATTGCAGAGACATCATAATTATGGGAAAATATTCAATTTAATTATCATTTCACACCATGATTACATTGTGCATATACTCAGCTATTCTATCCAAATTCTAAATCTATATTCTTGTGCCATTAATAGAAAAATGGAACATAGCACACATGAAACTACCAACCAGACCGTAGCATTGACGCTTGATGAGGTTAGAAGAATGATTGATGATGGCATCGCCGCAGCCCGCGAGGCCGATGCATTAAACCGCTCAAGCAATACTATGGGAACAACAAATGAAAGTGAGGCATCTACTCCACGTAAATGCACTTACAAAGAATTCGTGAGTTGTCAACCCACCACCTTCAGAGGTGTGGAAGGAGTGACTGAATTAGGCCAGTGGTTTGAGTGCATGGAAACGGTATTCATGAGAAGCAACTGTGTTGAAAACAATAAGGTCACTTTTGCCACCGGAACCCTAAGGGGAGATGCACTATCTTGGTGGAATGCTACTGTCAAAATAATGGGTGCTGAAGCAGCATACCAAATCTCTTGGACCGAACTGAAGAATAAAATGCTGGAGAAGTACTGTCCGAGAACGGAGATCAGAAAACTTGAAGATGAATTTCACGAGTTAGTGGTGAAAAACTGTGACGTCAGTGCATACAACCGGAGATTTCTAGAATTATCTCTTCTATGTCCACACATGGTATCTGACTTTGAAAAACTGTTGGAAAAATATGTGGAGGGACTACCTTCGAGCATTGAAGGAGATGTTACCGCATCCAACCCAAAGACCCTTGAAGCCGCATTCGTGTTTGCTCAGCGAATGATGAATCGAGAGCTTAAACGAGGTTCTAAATCCGCAGTCATAGGTCAAAAGAGGAACTATGATAACTTTGGCAGCAACAACCGGAACAGCAGCAGTTATTACAATCATAACAGGAACTACCGTAACAATGACCGAAACAACCGCAACAGAGATTATCAACAAAGCCGAAATGACCGTCATCGTCAACAGAACCGTCGTCAAGAAGCCGCAAGAGCTTATGTGGCTGCACCTGCGGAAGGAAAAAGGTATGTTGGGACAAAACCCCAGTGCAATCGGTGCAAGATGCATCATACGGGGCCATGTACCGCCATCTGCGGTAACTGTCGGAGGATAGGTCATGTGACCCGAGACTGTAGAGCCACTGGAGCAAATGCGCACCCTGTAGCAGTAAAATGCCACGGCTGTGGTGAAACAGGTCATTATAAGAGTCACTGTCCCAAGAATGACAATCAGGTTGCCCGAGGAAGAGCTTATGTACTCGGAGATGGAAACATGCCACAGAATTCCAACGTCACCACGGGTACTTTCTTACTGAATCAACATAGTGCTAAGATATTATTTGATTCTGGAGCCGATAGGAGTTTTGTATCTACTTCATTTGCTTTATTGCTTAATATTGCACCCGTAGAATTAGATACCGCGTACGAAATAGAAATAGCCGACGGAAAACTGTTAAACACCAACACTGTACTTCAAAATTGCACCCTAACCCTCCAAAACAAATCATTTCCAATCGACCTCATGCCCATCCAACTTGGAAGCTTTGACGCGATTGTGGGTATGGATTGGTTATCCAAACATCATGCCTGAATCATCTGCGACGAAAAAGTTGTCCAAATTCCCATCGACAATGAAACGTTAACCGTTCGTTGTGACCACTACAAAACCCGACTCAATATCATCTCATACGTCAAAACGGTGAAATACATAAACAAAGGGTGTCACGTCTTTCTAGTCCAAGTAACGGAAGATAAATTGAAAAAGAAAGAAAAACAACTGGAAGAAGTGCCAGTTGTAAACGAGTTTGCAGAAGTTTTCCCCGACGACTTGCCAGGTATTCCACCCATCCGGCAAGTAGAATTTCGAATCGATTTAGTGCCTGGAGCAGCACCTGTTGCAAAAGCACCATATCGATTAGCCCCTTCCGAAATGAAAGAGTTATCTGAGCAGTTGAAAGAACTGTCAGATAAAGGATTCATCCAACCCAGCTCATCACCTTGGGGAGCACCAGTCCTGTTTGTCAAAAAGAAAGATGGAACATTCAGAATGTGCATCGATTATAGAGAGTTGAACAAACTCACAGTGAAAAATCGATACCCATTACCAAGAATAGACGATCTATTTGACCAACTGCAAGGATCGAGTGTCTACTCAAAAATTGATCTAAGATCAGGATACCACCAATTGAGAGTCAGAGAGGAAGACGTTCCCAAAACAGCCTTTCGAACATGATACGGACATTACGAATTCCGCGTAATGCCATTTGGTCTTACCAACGCACCGGCAGTGTTCATGGATTTAATGAACCGAGTGTGTAAGCCATATCTGGACAAGTTCGTAATCGTATTCATTGACGACATTTTGATCTACTCACGTAACGAAAAATAGCATGCGGAACATTTGAGAACCATTTTGGGTGTACTCAAACAAGAAAAACTGTATGCAAAATTTTCCAAATGTGATTTTTGGATCTCCACCGTTCAATTCTTAGGTCATATCATCAACAGTCAAGGTATTCACGTTGACCCCGCCAAGATCGAAGCAGTTAAAGGTTGGGCTTCACCCACCACTCCAACTGAAATTCGACAATTTTTAGGACTCGCTGGTTACTATCGAAGGTTTATAGAAGGATTTTCCAAAATCGCAAAGCCTTTGACAGAACTCACCCAGAAAAACAAGAAGTATATCTGGGAAGAGAAACAAGAATCAACATTCCAACTCTTAAAACAAAAACTCTGTGAAGCACCAATTCTAGCGCTACCCGACGGAAGCGAAGACTTTGTAGTATATTGTGACGCATCGCATCATGGTTTAGGTGCGGTACTAATGCAAAGAGACAAAGTCATAGCTTATGCGTCTCGACAACTCAAGAAAAATGAGGAAAATTATACCACTCATGATCTAGAATTAGGAGCGGTAGTATTCGCTCTTAAAATATGGAGACATTACCTATATGGTACAAAGTGTACGGTATACACCGATCACAAAAGTCTTCAACACATACTGGATCAGAAAGAGTTGAATATGAGACAGCGCCGATGGATAGAACTACTCAACGACTACGACTGTGAAATTTGCTACCACCCCGGTAAAGCGAATGTCGTAGCCGACGCATTGAGCAGAAAAGAAAGAACCAAACCTCTTAGAGTTAGATCATTAGAAATGACAATTCATTCACCACTCCCATCTCAAATACTCATAGCCCAATCGGAAGCTCTTCAGGAAGAGAATCGAGCTCAAGAGAACATTAAGGGCATGATAGAAAGAGAGAACGGACTCCTACGAAGATCCGATGGAATGTTATGCTTCAAGAAAAGATGCTGGATTCCTCTCTATGGAGGTATCCGTGATTTTATCATGCATGAATCTCACAAGTCTAAATATTCCATTCATCCTGGATCCACCAAAATGTACCAAGATCTCAAACAACTCTACTGGTGGCCAAACATGAAAGCCGACATTGCAACATATGTTGGGAAGTGTTTGACTTGTTCAAGGGTCAAAGCCGAAAGTCAGAAACCTTCTGGACCACTTGTACAACCGGAGATACCAGTTTGGAAATGGGAACGAATCACTATGGATTTTATTACCAAGTTACCAAGAACGTCGACCGGATATGACACCATTTGGGTTATTGTCGATCGTTTAACCAAATCAGCTCATTTTCTGCCTATCAAAAAAACTGACGAGTTAGACACACTCGCTCAGTTGTACTTCAAAGAGATCATAATCCGACATGGAGTACCAGTCTCTATCATCTCAGACAGAGACAGTCGATTTACTTCAGGATTTTGGCAATCTTTGCAGAAAGCCCTCGGTACTCAATTAGACATGAGCACCGCTTATCATCCTCAAACTGATGGACAAAGTGAAAGAACAATCCAAACCTTAGAAGATATGCTTAGAGCATGTGTGATTGACTTCGGAAAAGGTTGGGATAAACACTTACCATTGGTTGAATTCTCGTACAACAACAGTTACCAAGCTAGCCTGAAGGCTGCACCTTTCGAAGCACTTTATGGGAGAAAGTGCAGATCACCTATCTGTTGGACAGAAGTTGGTGACATGCAGCTTACCGGACCAGAACTAATCCACGACACAACCGAGAAAATATTCAAAATCAAACATCGTCTCCAAGCCGCTCGTGACAGACAAAAGAGTTACGCAGACGTGGGAAGGAAACCCATGGAGTTTGAAGTCGGAGATAGAGTTATGCTAAAGGTTTCGCCCTGGAAAGGAATGATACGTTTCGGAAAGCGTGGAAAACTCAACCCAAGGTATATTGGACCATTTAAAATCCTCGAGAGGATTGGCCCAGTTACCTATAAGCTAGAACTTGCAGAAGAACTCAGTAGAATACACCCTACATTCTACGTCTCTCAACTTAAGAAATGTCTATCGGACGAGACTCTCGTCATTCCGCTAAAAGAGATTAAACTAGACGACAAACTTGTGTTTACCGAGGAACCCGTAGAGATAATGGATAGAGAAGTTAAGCAACTCAAGCAAAGTCGTATTCCTATTGTGAAAGTAAAATGGGACTCTAAGAGAGGACCAACGTACACATGGGAACGCGAAGACCAAATTCGTGAGAAATATCCCCATCTATTCCCGTAAACCACTCTTAGTAGCCGTTTTAGATTTGAATTCCGGGACGGAATTCGAATGAGGGAGGAGTACTGTAAGATTCTGTGAAAAACCCTTGTAATCAATCTCAGTAATTAATAATAATCTCGTATTACTGTTTTCCAACGCCTATTTTCGCTAGAAATTTAAACTTTTCGTTATTATTGTTATTAGTAGTAGCCATGCATTATATATACGCATATATATATTAAACACATCGACACTAGGATTTATACCTCCTACGCAACAACTCATTTACACAACGACAAGTAATTATATTCGATGAGTCATTCACTACACTTAATCGAAGTTAATATCACCTACATCTATTTAACTAAAACATTAAACCCTAATAACACTAACAATAAACCTAATCCTAAATTACCACTACAAACCCATCGGACCCTTAACTACCCGGCCCAACAACAAACACAAAACCTTAGTTCCACTAAACCATTGAGCTAGCCCAAATCGAATGAACATCACAGCCACTCGACCCACTTATTTTTAATTGTGGCATTCTTTGCTCCCTTGCCCTGCTCACCCGATCTATACAACATATGTACAAAAACTCCCATGCAAAACTTAAAGCTCGACGCATAACAAGTTAACCAATAAAAACTCAACACAAACATCACAACCCACCATCACCTCGACAACAAGACTGTTTCATTAACCCATCTTTAATTTTCTTTCTTTCTTGCCTTACTATTAATAACCACTCGTTACCCACTTTTCCAATGGACTCGACATGTTTATTTATACCAAGCACGACTTTCATTCATCCTTACACATTCAAAAGCATCACGTAACTAACCCACTGTAATATCAAAAATCCAACTAAAAATAGCACTTGGTAACTTGATATTAAACTTGTTTTGGTTATTTCCATTTCGAACCCAGCATATCCTTAAGAACCTCTACGCAAAACAACAACTTCCCATGATATACTAATTATATTACCGACTATAAGCTACATTGCTAATCAAAAATTGACACTCCAAAATGCAAAAGTAAAATAGAAATATAACTTGTGGTTAATAAACTTATACACGTATAAGAACCAAGGAACAAGAACTATACAAATAGCTAACATACAAAAATGACAACTACTCTCACACTCAAATGAGAATACCATCACACAAGTGTCCTATGATAACAGTACAATGCAATCATCAGTCAAGAAGTCAAACAAAATGAAGATATTTTCCCTATATAAGCTCTTCCATTCGCTCATTGTAAATCTCTATCACCATCACCTTCCATCAAAATCAATATATTCCTTAAACACCACAAAGACCCTTTCTGTCGTGTATATTGAAAGCGAACCCAATCCGATCAAGTCTTATAAGAACACTTATAACTCACTAGCCCTTCTTTGTATTTCATTCGAACCCCACAACCACCTTCACCCTTATTTCACTATCACCATACCTTCATTTAAAAACTACCCTTGTTCGACAGTGAACTTACCTAGTGTAAGAGTAGAGAGTCCAAAGCAAGTGGGATTATTTCCTTTTCGTGTTCCATCCTACAAGCATCAAGTCTCCACCACCTTTTCTCAAAGGTGTTGTAAGTTTCTTGTTCTCTCTTAAATTTACAATCCCATGCATGCTCATTCCATGCTACAATTCGAACCATGCCTATCTCATTTCATATCCATACCATACAGTCACAAACTTACTTCACACGTTAACATGTAAACAAACCATGCATTATTGTAAGTCTTACTTAAATCTGTATGTAATGACATCTCATTAGTAGCATGTGCATTTTATTCGAACATTAAGACATTCGAACAACCGGATTAACAAGAACTAGAGGAAACATGTCAAAACTTAATTTGATCGAAACACCCAAGACACGCTTAACATATGACCATCTCATAAATGTCACCCAAATTCAACTTGAGCTTGAATAAGAAACCCCACACTAAACCGGATAAAAAGAAACAGAAAAATGTTCAAAATATTACTAGCTAGGAATCCACTCGATCAAGCCATTTCACGACTAGTTTAATACGAAACCTTTCACACAAAACATAAATATTTTTGTCCTTCTCAATAGTTCGCATGGCAAACTAAATATTTCATTTTCTAAGATCCCTCCCATAACCTCATATCGACACTCAAATTAATCCCTTCTTAACGCCACTCGACTAAGAACCAAACACTTAGAAAAATTGCATGGAATATTTTCCAAAATTACTCCATTCGACCAACCCAAAAACCTTCATTCTATTTTCGAAATCTCGTACATAATATATTTATATTTTTATATCACTCGAATAACAAGCTAGCAAACTATATTTTTCATGTTCTAAATTCAACCCCATAAGATTTTCATCACGCTCAAAACCATGCAGTTTGATCGACCTTCACTAAGAGTTAGCTAATTATTTTTAGAAAAATTATTATAGCATTCGGTTTGGGCCAAAAACCAGGCCCAACAAGGATTTTTGATAATCAGGTCCAACAGGCCCATACGATATATTTTTGGAATCCTAAAAATAGCCCAAATCCAAGCCCAAAACTATTTTCACGCCCTCGCCTCCAAATTTGTTAACGGACCTTAAACTAAATCGTTACTCGGCCCAATAAAGTAAAAATAATCTCAATTCTGGAATAAACACTTGAAATAAGTTAAAATAAACTTAATAAAGTTATAAAAATTTTCAGAATATTTTTCCCGTCATTTTTATGCAAAAAGGACTAAAAATGTAACGCGACTTAACCGAAAAGGACTAAAACTGCCAAAACTGGAAACTAAGGGACTGAAGCTGTGAAAACAGTTGTAAAGGACTGAAATTGACATATTATTGAACTTCAAGCCTTATATGGACTATTGGACAATTATTGGACTATTACCGGACTATGGACTGAATAAGGACTAACGACGTAACGCGAACCACGGTTAGGGTAGAAAATGTAAAACCTGGAAAGATCAAGGACCAACTGTTATAACTTGTCATTCTTAGTTTATTTTCCATTTTTACACCATAACTTTACTTTATATGCACACTTGCATTATATTTGCATATTAGTTAATAGCGATAGAAATATTTCATAGTAATATTTTATTTACTTGTTGAAACTATGATCTTACGAGAGTACGAGCATCATAAGCATATAACCTCTTCATTCTCAACGATTAGATCGTTGAATAATCATCATCCACCACTCATACGCATACACCACTAGAAATTAGTAAGATTCTCAGATATTTATATATATTTACCAGGTTCTATATCGAAGTTATTATAATCATCTCTGAATTTATTTTCATCATCATCAATAGCGCGTAAGGTGAGTCATGGCCTCACTTTTTAAACTCTTAAATTATATTTTTTTACACTTTTTATTTATTTATTATTAATTATTTATTTATTTAATTACTAATTAAACTAATTTAAATTATAAAAAATACTAAATGAACTAAGAAAATTCTAAAACTTTTTCTAAAAATATTACTAAGTAAATAGAAGCTAAGAAAATTATAAAAATGAAACTTGCTTAATTAAAATTTAAAAAGATAAATTCTATTAAATAGAAGCTATCACTATATTTCTATTTTTGGTTTTTCTTAAGGTCTAAAAATAAGATTATATTTTTACTAGATTAAAAATGACAAAAGAAAATTATGAAAATTAGATTTATATTTTTCTGATTTATATTTTATTTATTATAATTTAATTACCACTAGAAATTAATAAAAAAGATTAAAAATATTAAAACTATTCAGAAAATTATGAAACTTTACAGATAATTCTAAAATATAAATTAAAAGATAGGAAAAATAAAATGAAAAGTTTAATAAGCCTGGAGAGCAGATTTGGGCAGACAAGCAATAAGCAAATAAGCTAGAAATAAGCTAATAAGCACAAAACTTAACCAAATGCTCAGGAAAGGTTAAAACAACTTAATTAAGCACAGAACAACTTAAAACTACAATAATCACTAGAAATGAACAAGATAAGCACCTATGCAGTTGAACAATTTATGCAGAAATTTCAGGTTTAAGCAGCCAACTTGCAGAGCCAATTTAAGCAACCAATAAGCAGAAAAGTGGGAATATTATGGGGGAAAACGTTTGCCTATACTACTGGCTATCCTAAAATAGCAAAAGCCCCATCACAAAACACCCAATTGAAGTCCAATTGGAGACTAGATCAGGTGCCAAAAACACTGGGTCTGCTGTGGTGGTCTGTTTGTCTGTGCAGATGTGCACAACACCAAATGGTTCAATCCAACTTTTATAAATACACTATATGGTCTACTTGTGACTCAGAAAAGCCAAGGAACAGGCCAAAACAAGCTTGTGGCTTATTCTAGCTTGTTTGGCCAATTTGAGTGCTGAGATTTGCACAGCCAAGGCAAAACTTGATTTCCTATCTAAATGGCTAATCAGGAAATGGAAACAGCTTATTATGACTACTTTAAGCTAGGTTTAAGTTGGGAAAAAGGTAAATCAACAGTAACAATGGGTTTGACCCCTTGACTGCACAAAAACCAAACACCCCTTCTAGTGGTGTCTGTGGTGGATTTCCAAAGGAAAACACAGTTTTTAAACTAAAAGTCTATATTTTAATGATTGAATAACTTATATTAACACTGATTAACAACTTTTAACACAGAAATAAGCACAATATTAAGCTATACTACTTTTGACTATTTTTGGTCTTTTTTTAAGTTTTTTAAGTAAAATAATGAAAAGCTATTATAACTACTGACAAGATAGATCAATTATACTTAGAAACTATCAAATAGCATATAACAATAACAATAAGCTACTAATAAGCACAAGTACAGTACTATGGGAAATTAAGCAATAAATGAGAAAAAGCTTACAACTGTCAAGCCTATGGAACAAGAGAACAAGGACCAGAAAACAACTCCTAGCTTGTTGTCAACAAGCTAGAAACCAGAAAAACCATCCAGCTTAGCTTCTAAACCCATGAAACAGCTTATTACCACTTCAGTTGACTTTTGTTGACTTTCTTCAAATCTTGAATTCAGAACTTGTTTACACTATAATAAACTTACAATAAGCTATAAGAAGCTTATATAAGCTATTAGAAACAACTGAGAAGTTGATTCAAATACTACTTATCAATGTTCTAATTCTCAGAACATATGAAAATCAGAAATTTGGAATTTAACATTAACTACTGACAAATAAACCAAGAACAACAATAAACACACTAAATTTACTTTGTATTGATTGATTGAAACTTGATATTACAAATTACTGCTACTGAAATGGAAATACGATTACACTAATTTTTACACTACTTGCCAATTAAGGCTACAAAGCTATCTATTTATACTAAATTGAAATGGGAAATACATTGTCGACATCTCTAATCATATCCCCACCATTGAATTGCTTCCATTTGATCTCAGTCATCCATTTTCACTTTTGGTGGGAAAACAGGACAAATGGAATTTTCCTCTGATTTAGCTAGTGGGAGTGGGAGAGATGCATTAATTGCGTTTGGCAATGTTAGGTAACGTGTTTGGAGGGGGATGAGGTGGTGAGTGGTTTTGGTGAGGTGGGGGGATGACTAACTGGTTTGGCGGGATGGTGGTTTTAGGAGACGGGTCAAACTTGTTTGACTGAGTGTTTAACTCAGTCAAAGGGATTGGGCTTATTTCTTTTTGGGCTTGGGGAAATAACTGGGTTGGGTAAATGGGTATTTAATGGTTGGGTAAATGGGATGGGTTTAGATAGGTTTAGTGTTGGATCCGGATTTGGTTTTAGATAATCATAGGGACCATTGTTATCATTTGCTGAAAATCCAAGGACTAAACCTGTAATTATTCCAAAGTTATCACAAGGGTATTTCTTGCTAAGTTTAAATAGTACAAGGGTTTAAAACATAATTTTCCATTTTTAAAACATCCGGGGACTAATTTTGACAACTTTTGAAACTCGAGGGACTAGACTTGCCATTTATGCAAACTTTGTTCGTTTTCACTTGATTTTAATCATTTTGCATCTTGAAACATATAAAAACACATTTTGATGATATTTATAACATTTATTGGCTATTTGTGTGTTTTTGGACGTTTATGTGGGTTTAAACAGGGTAAAACATATGTGTATTTAGACACATATCACTATACATATCTAATAAGCAGCAGAGTAACTAGTCTAGCAGCAGAGTCTTCGTGGGCTAGCAGCAGAGTTACTCCTTGCTTATTCTTCCAACCAGCAGAGTCATTGTGCTAATCAGCAGAGTTACATAACTGTTCAGCAGAGTTATGTTTCTCGAATCAGCAGCATCTTTTAGACCCAACAATCCTCCCCTAAACTTGATATCTTTCTTCAAAAATCATCAAGTTTCTTTTAAAACCCAGCTAACAGGAGGATGCTTCCAAACACTTTACTGTTTTGATGTCTTTGATTCAAGAATCTTCTCATATTTCCTTATCAATTTATAAGCCTGATCATCTGAAAAGAAACTATTTTGCAATGTCAACATTCCAGGCTTTAACATCTGAGTAATCACTGCTGTATTGTTATTCAAAGGATATTCCTTCTCCACAAGCATGTAGACCTTAACACCCTTACAAACTAATTCATGTACTCCACAAGATTGATACAAATACCACCTATCAACTCTGGAGTTCAACAAATCTCTCCATTCAAGATCTCTCTCATCAGGCTCAAACATGTTCTTCAAAAAGTAATAGTGAATTCTTTCATATATCACCTCTGGTCTCAGATCACTATACTTTTCTTTATATAACCTCCACATCTGCATCACATCATCTCTATCCATAAAATGTAGCATCTGAGAAAATCTAACAAATCCATAATACAGATTATTAGACCTCTTAACTTCCCAATAAGCTTCACTTCCATCCCTGACTGTATGTGAATAAGATATGATTGAATACTTGGTATCTAAAGGAACTGCATTCACTATCTCTGGTTCCTTTTGTGGTACATGAGCTGTGAGATCCATTGTTCTTTTCATATCATCAGCAGTCACCTCTTCAAGATAATGCTCATCACTTTCTTCTTTTTCTGAATCACTCTTTACCAATGACTCAGTCTTTCTCTTCTTTCTAGCCACCTGCTTTATTCTCCTACCATATCTCTTTACACCAACAGTAGGTTCAGGCTTTTTCTCTGCAACTACATTCTCTTTCTCTTTCTCTTTCTCATTCTCAGCATCTGATACTTTGGCCATTTTAGCAGTAGACTCAGGATTCATATAAGCATTTGATGCTACTTTGATTCTTGTCAACTCTTTGATCTCAGCATCAGTTAAAGGTTTAAATGTCCTCTCCATCTCTTTCTTAGCAGCCTCAAACTTCTGCTTGACTTCTTCATTAGAGTATGGTTTCAACTCCTTCAATTTCCAACCCTTCATATTCCTCAGATATTGCTCATGAAGAGTTCTCTCTGTCTTGCAGTTGGTGGTCTATTCACCTTTTTATTCTTTCTTGCAACCAGAAGCCTTTTCTTATTCTGCACAATAGCTTGATGAATCCAGTCATTAACACCTTCATCTGTAAAAACATCATCCATTTCTACTTTCACTTTCTCCCAGTCCATAGCAGCTTTACATCTTGCCTGCTCATTTTCCCATGCAGCCACTTTGGCTTCAACTTCAGATTGTTTCTCAGATTGTTGCTTTTGTATCTCCATTGCTTTATCATACTCAACTTTTTCTTCATCAGCAACTCTCTGAGCTTCTTCTGCATCCCACCTTTCTTGCAAATGTCTAGGCCATACCTCAATTGGAACTTCATTAGGATCAGGATAAGGTTCAAGTTCTTCCACCATTTTCATCTTGCCCTTACCCTTGTAGGTAGGTGTTTGAACAGATTTTCTTGTTTGCACAGTTTCTTGGATGACAACTCCTTTAGCTTTAGGTCTTGAGACAGTCACTTGTGTTGGTTTTGTAAAACTTTGAGCAACTGGTTGTGATTGTGATTCATGTTGTGATGGTGTAGGTGTTTTGTTTCCAAGGTTAAGCAATACTTGAGCTAAGGGCATTGTGTCTTCATCAAATTCACCAGCAGAGTGATGTAACCCTTCAGCAGCATTGTTTCTCCCATCAGCAGAAAGTTCTGTATCAACAGCAGAGTCAACCTTTTCATTTGCTTCCATTACAACCTCCCCTGAATTTTTGAGTACCTCCCCTGAACCTGCTGCATCCTTCTGATCATTCCTCCCCTGTTTGGAAGCATCCTCTTCCAAACATGGTTTGGAACCTTTCTTCAACCTCCCCTCAAGATGAGTAACCCTGAGCTTAAGCCTTCTTATCTCAGCACCTTGAGAAGCTTTGACTGTTGATAACTCCTTTCTTAAACCAAGAACCTCCTGTGACAATTTTGTACATTGATCCGTCAATTCCTTAAATTGTTTCATGATATCCTCACAACTTCGGTCTGTGTTACCTGACCCGAGAGGTTGATCACTGGAATTGGCATTTTGTACAGGGGTTTTAACCGTCAAATCCTCTTTTTCAAGTTCAATGCTAGCCTCAACACTTCGACCTGTGTGACCTGGTCCGAGAGGTGTATCATGGGCAATGTCAATATGTACATCAGTGTCCATCAATTCATATGTTTCATTTCTGTCCTCATCACTTCGAGATGTATTACCTTCTCCGAGAGGTGAATCTTTGGACACAAACTCAGTCTCAACCCTAGGTTGAACAGCTGAGCCCCCCAAAGTAGCCATTTGGCTGGGGTTACCATCAGTTGTATTAGGTTCTTGAGAACCTTCTACAAAAGATGTTGCCATGGTTGAGGTCTTAGTTATGTTAGCACTGTCCTGTTCAACTACTAAGTTGGAAACAGTAGTGCCAGCCTCTTCCATCATGGTACCTGCATCACCTGTACCAGCCTCATCTGCATCCATACTGACATTGGCCTGAGGTTGCACAATGTCCTCTTGTTGTGAAGTCCTAGGTGATTGGGTATGATGGGATTCAGTGGATGATGAAACATTCAAACTTGTTGATGAGGATGTGTGATGGGAAGCTGTGGGAGTTCCAGCCTCTTCATCCTCATTCACTGCAGCCACAATATTCAAGATGTGTTCAGTTAGAGGAGTTATAGCACCAGAAAAACCTTTCCCAGGTTTCTTCAGAAAAGCAAACATCTTGATAGCCATCCTGCTACTAGGCTCAATATGGGTATGTTCCAAGGGTTCTCTTAGTTGATTATTGATAATGAGCTGCAAAAACCTTGGATACAAATAAAACCTCTTCTTTACAAACTTTTTCATACCCTCAAAAATCATTGAAGAAAAATCAAATGGTTGCCCAGTAGCCAAACACACTAAGGAAATAGCTTGAGGAGCACTAAACTCATTCCATCCTCCTACTTTGGGAAACAAGCAGTGTTGAAGAGTATGTAACAAAAACTTCCAATGTGGACAGAGCAGACCTTTATAAAAAGTACCAGTATTTTCAGGCCTCTCATACCCAATTCCCTCAAGCTCTGTTAGAACTTATGCACACCATCATCAAATAAGTTCTTGGATCGTTTTGAGCTTTAGGGTTCAACAATAACAATGATAATTTATGCAGCGGAATAAAACAAAACAATTGTTATTGACACAAAGTTTTTCTTCATTATCACAATCAGCCTCAATATAACACGGTTACTCAACAGTAACAGGGATCAAGAGATCCTTGAGGCTACGAACAAACTTGTTTAGGCGTTTATAAGATCACGCCTAAACACACACACACACCTTTAGCTAGACGTCTACATTGGAAGACCTAGACGTCTACATTGGAAGACCTGATATTATACGTACCTTACCTCTCTTTATATACTAGAGAGATAGGGTTTACACAAAGAGATAAGAATGAATAATATAAATATTCCTATAATAATAAATCGATTTCCTGTATCTTGATATCTTTGAAGCTTTCTCTCTTTGTCAATATTAGTCCTTCTTGTTTTCATTCTTCTTGGTTTGTCTCATCAAATTAATAAACCCAACAATCTTCCCCTATTTGATGATGACAAAACAAACTCGTTCTTGTACGAACTTCCCTAGACGAAGTAGCAGAAGTTGAGATGTAGTCATCTCCCTGAATGAAACAAATCTGTCTTCCCCTTAAACCATGCCATGCCATCACAATATTTCTTCCCCTTTTTGTTATCAACAAATAGAGAATGAATAAACCGTAGAAACTTCCCTCGAGTGATGCATGTACATAAAATGATTCTTCAAATCAGTAGGCTGTATATATTGTTGAAGAAAAATATCATTACCAATTTGATGTTGAAGTAGAAGAAACCAACCCTGTGTCTTATGCCTTGTACTAAATACGACTTCGAACGTATACTTAACGTATAGGGAGACCTCAATCTCTTGACAATAACCACTGAGCACAATAACGTAACTCCTTCAAGTGTTTTGTCAATTCTTAGTCACTTGAAAGAACAAACAAGTTACCTTTAAGGTGTAACACCCACCTCAAGATATGCTAAGACACAACCTTGAAAAATTCAACCGCATCATCAAAGAAATAATAAATAATCCTCTCCTCCAATAAGAAAATTAATGCGAGCCTTTAAAACTTTAACGAACAAATAAACCAAAAACAATCTTCTTCGTGTGTGTGAACTTCCCCTGTGTGTGTGTAAACCAATAACCATACTTACTTCCCCTCACTGCTCGTAAATTATGCAAGTATCAATCATGTAAACCCAGCAATAGAAACAATAACATAGCAGCAGAGAGTAAGTCCAGCAGCAGAATCAATATGCGTAGCAGCAGAGTAAATTCACATCGAGCAGCAGAGTCATATAACAAGCAGCAGAGTTATATAACAAGCAGCAGAGTGTATCAGACGTAGCAGCAGAGTAATATATGCAGCAGCAGAGTAAAATATCCATACGAGCAGCACATTAACCAACTGAATCCCACTATCTGATAAATTAATATGATCCCAAATAACCAAAAAAACAGCAAGACGCCAAATTATTCTCGTACATCCGCTGACACCAACTTCATTAAATTCGACCAATCAGAAAAAGTAACCTTCACTGTACTATATTATGCACTAATCGACAACCCATCAATTAATACAGTACAAGGTATGAGCAATTAATGCGTCTGCTCTTGCGTCTGCTCCACAATTGAATATTAAATAAAGCAATAAACGACAATCTCTTCATTAATTCGCAGCAAGTGAATAAATCAATTTAATTACTCACCAATCAAATCGCACAAACCAATTGACAATCCATAATTGTATTTAATTCAGTACGTGGTTTGTGATCAAAATATATGAATCGATAATAAAGAAGTATGAGGTAATTTATTGCAATAAATAAATTTAATAAGTTTACCATGCATATCCAGTTAAACCTTTAAACCATCGATCAGACCATCTTCAAAACTGCTTTTCTTCCACAACAAAAACTTTGTGAATCCCTAGGTAACGAGCTCCCTAAGCTCTGATACCAATTGTTGAAACTTATGCACGCCATCATCAAATAAGTTCTTGGATCGTTTTGAGCCTTAGGGTTCAACAATAACAATGATAATTTATGCAGCGGAATAAAACAAAACAATTGTTATTGACACAAAGTTTTTCTTCATTATCACAATCAGCCTCAATATAACACGGTTACTCAACAGTAACAAGGATCAAGAGATCCTTGAGGCTACGAACAAACTTGTTTAGGCGTTTATAAGATCACGCCTAAACACACACACACCCCTTTAGCTAGACGTCTACATTGGAAGACCTTTAGCTAGACGTCTACATTGGAAGACCTGATATTATACTTACCTTACCTCTCTTTATATACTAGAGAGATAGGGTTTACACAAAGAGATAAGAATGAATAATATAAATATTCCTATAATAATAAATCGATTTCCTGTATCTTGATATCTTTGAAGCTTTCTCTCTTTGTCAATATTAGTCCTTCTTGTTTTCATTCTTCTTGGTTTGTCTCATCAAATTAATAAACCCAACAGTGCCTATTAAATTAAACTTTAAAACAAATGTAAAGAAAAAAAGTTCAATACTTAACAAAATAAAGAGAAAAAAGAAAAATCCAAAACTTATTTTGATGATTTCTGGACGCAATTTCACCGTATTTGAAAGCTTCTAGATCATGTGTAAAGCTACATTTATAAGAAGATATGAGTGTAAGCATACCTGCAGTACATACTCTTATTCAACACCTTCCGCTGCTGTAGCTTTTTGGTGTGTCGACGCTTTCCATCCTCTGATCATTTCCATACACTCGTGAATTGAGTTATAAAAAATTATTATGTTACAATAGTCTCATCTATTTAAAATTAATGGAAAAACACACCAAAGTATATATTTCAGCATCTTCTGATTCAACATTACCATCCTTGTTACTTGAAACTTCAGCTTTTTCATCCAAACACTGCTAAAATCAGCAACTCAAAATAGTTCCGAACACCCCTAACTTGAGGTATGAAAATAGTTCCATACACCCTCAGATCAGCTATTGGCTATTGAAATCAGTTCTAGGTACCTTGAACTCTGTTATTAAAACAACCCCAAACACCACTGAATCTAGCTATTATGGCAGTCCGAAAAACCCTTCAGTATACTACATTCATAAGTCAATTGGTTTCAAAATTATTTATGGCTGGTCAATTCCATACACCACGTGCAACAATCTCTTATTACCCAACCTTTTTTGTTTATCGGCTCAAATTTTGCCTCATATAAGAACGAACATTTCTGATAATATTCCAGGCCAAAAAATGAAGTGAAGGTGAACTTTGCAAGTGTAACAGGTGGGGTTGCTGATCCTCCGTTGCACTCCAATTCACCGGAGCCATAATCCCCTGTTTTGCATGACCCGTGAACTGACCGATTGACCAAACAGGCCTTTGGAGCTTGAAACGACCAGTGACCCATGACCTGTTTTATGTCTGGTCCTACACCTGCTTTTCAAACAGAATGCACAACAATGTAAATTCCGGGTTCACTTTGTAATTTGCAAATGTGTAAAATATAAATTGATAAAGATAATCACATGTTTTGCACGACCCGTTACCTGACCGATGAAACAAACGGTCCTCCTTTGGAACTTGAAACGACCAGTGACCAGTGACCTACATCTGCTATTACATTTTTGGTTACTTAATCGTGAATCTTGATGAGGATAAAGAAGTCCACGCGTAATTCCTTTGATGACGCTGAATATCTTTGTCCAATCAAGGAGTGTGCTTTGCCTTTTATCTGATACTGACCAAACATAAACTCGTCTAAATACCTCTTGTGGCTTGAGCCTCGTTACAAATGTATGCATCCTTTGGTCCCATCCCAATCGTCATACCAATGTGACAGGGATGACAAAACCATACTTAGGAACATAGTATTTTGGGTATCAACGCACACAAATCCTGCGACACAATATTTAATCTATCAGTCAAAATCCAGAGATTAATTCTTTATTCATAGACGTAACATTGTGATTTATGAAAAGTGTTAGGTATTTGTTTCAATCAAAGTGAATTATCGAAATACAGGCAGGTGTATGGAATGTTGGTGCCATACTATTATAAAGAGTATTCTTGTATTTTTCTTTTCCTTACCTGAGGAACCATGTGAATGCTGACTCAAATTTCCATTTTTGATAAATTCATAGACCAAATCTAATGATCCTTTAACACAGTATCCTATCAAACGTACCTGTAAAATCATGAGAACTTTATTTAACTGCAATCTTGAGTGGTACCTAACTCCTTCGATATGTGATTAGTGACTAATAAATCATCAGAATAAGATAGTTTGTTGATTATTATAAAAACTTATAGCCAAAATGACTAATTCTCCTTAAAGCTATAAATTTCACATCCAAACACTCCATTAACATTTAAATGGTTGTAATAGTTATTCAAGAATTTGACTATCCGTCCAAGTTCTTATCCGATATACAAAAAGAAGAAACTAATAAATTGCATAAATCTCAAGATATTACCAGGTTCAAGTGATGAACATGTGTTAACACCTTAAGTTCAGCTAGAAATTCTTTTGATGCTTGCATATCCATCTTTTTAATTGCAGCCTTCTACAGTTGTCAACACCAATTACACCAAATCAACTTCTAGACACAAAAACATTGAGAGCCATTCAGATCCTACATGTTATGGACATGTTCCTCATCTTCAGTGAGATTTATACACCTTAAATTGTTTAGTATTAGAGGTAAGGATTGTATGATTCTCCATTGTTTCAGCACCCACTGCAATTGGAACAGGAAACAATTATAAAACAATGACTAAACAGAGAAAAGAAAGCAATCCTTTGGTCCCTATCTAGATCAGATTCAGGTTGAGCATCATGTTCGTCGTCATTTTTCCTGTTGTCTTTGGTTGGGGATTCAGATCCTTTTGTGTTTTCATCTCTTCCTGCTCCAGCCTAATATTTGTGCTTTTCTTGGTTCTTCTGCTGGCGTTGTTTTTGTTTCTCTTTTTGCTCTGCAAGTTTTGAAATATTTGAGTCAATGTTAGAATTTAACGATAAACATTTGGCTTAAAAGAAGATAACATAACAAAATTTAGAATTCAAAGGTACTTTGAGTCAACGACTCAACATCAAAATAGCAACAAATATAATTATGAAGTCATAAAACTACATAGATAACATGCTAAACTCAATGTCAACATCATTGTTGATAATAAGCAAATTTATAGCGATCATCAAATCCGGAACCATATCTTTATGTAGATATAAATAGGTCGTCTCACGATTGACAAATAAATTTAATCAAGCCATTATGATTTGTAGCTGGGGTGTTAACTGTTCTTACAATATCTGCCCTCTACATGATCAAATTGGGTATCATTTTCATCATGAGAACTGGAAACTCTCTTAATAGTTATTCAAGTCCAAAGAAAAGTAACGGGGTGATAGTATGTGAATACCAGCTACAACAACTCAAGGGAAGTAAATCCATCTGTGAAAATATCTAAATTAAAAATTCCAGTCGGCTGTAGGATTACGTAATACATCCATGGTTGAAAAGAAGATGCTAGAACCTGAACATGCAATTGTTTCATGGAAGCAATGTTCTTTATGTACTTACTTGTGTCCATAATATAAAATCATAAGATGCTCAAATGGAAGTCATATGTTGAGCAATTCCAAAGTGTTAGGGCTGATCAATCAAAGGCTTTACCTTAGTGATTTCAAGTATTCATACATTACCTCATCATTTAGATTAAATAATAATACATGTAATCATAAGAAAACCTAATTAATTAACAATTAATTTATAAAACAAACTAACCTTAGAAGCAACCACTAACCTGTATACTGTCAAAACAATAAACAACCAACATAATTCATTACATGCAAAAACATATACAATTATTGTGGTGTGTACAGATTACCTGATCAATTTATGATGTACATGAAAACCTATACCACCAAGAATTGTAGATACAATATAGTACAGTTTTTTGGTTAATGACATAAGGAAGAATAATAAAAACCTATAATTGGTATGCGCTTGCTATAAGAGATAATAGTTGTTTACCTGCCGGGTAACCTTGTTAAAATCATCAGCACTCCACCCTAATTGAGATTCAGTGGTTGTGACAATCATTGATAGTACATGGCTTTATAATCTTCATAAAAGGCTGCAAGCCTGAAACATAAATGAACAAAATTAAGAAAATCATAACACATAAAAAAACGATATTAGGGTTTTAAGAAAAAGTATATTATGAATGAACCGTGATTTTTTTTACGTATGTTTATATATTTGATTAGGGTTACCTAAGTTGTAGGGATTCTCATATTTATCTCATTAAAATAGTCAATAATTAGTTGCGTAGGCTTATAGATTTGGTTTTGCAAGATATAATCCAAAAATATGTTGGTCTAGTGGTAATCATGTTTGAATGTGGACTAAGAGACCCAGGTTCAAATCCAGCTCCATGATTTTTTTGAAGGAAAAAAAAAACCGAAATTTTAATAAATGAAAATTTTGAAATTTTATTAAAAGATTGCTTAGGTGGCATTATGACATGGCATTACTAGGCAATCAGGCATTTGATGACGTCGTACGCATACTGTTATATATATATATATATATATATATATATATATATATATATATATATATATAATATATATATATATATTATATATTAATACACTTTTTCCCTACCATCCGAAATAATACGTCATTACAAAGGGATTTCTTGCATCCTCCCCACACTTGAACTTTTACATAAATAAAACTAACTAACGACCCGAATTTAAGAAAATCAAAACACGTGGAGTAATTAAACATTTAACGCACATATGGGGGTAATAACATTGATATTCTTCCCCATTACTCCATAACAACTAGTACTTTACCCATGAGTCCCAATCATCCCAAAACTGTATTTACAAGATATGACTCGACTTAGCAACCATGTAACCAACCAGACAACTAACAAATGGTTTTGTTAGTGCACATATTACGATATTTAAACTAAACGGTTTCTTCGGTTTTAATAATGACAAACATGTAACATGTAATGCATAACGTAAAATGCGCAAGTTACTTGTAAACACAAATCATCATTGCATATTTACATCAACATCTCTCAACGTATCAAGTATGCCTCAACAGAGTCGTAGATTTTCATCCCGACGTAAATCACTCAAGGTATGAACAAACAAATTTAAACTTGACGGATGATCAAAGAAATAATTTTTTTGTTCTAAACTTCACATTTTTAATGTGACAAAACATTTTTTCAAAAATACATTTTACAAATTATTTTTGAATTAAAAAAAAAATGTTTTATTTTGAAAAATAAGTTTAAAAATCCCAACAACTATCCCCACCCCCAAAAAACATATCCAAACATCCCCAAATAAACCTTCCCCACTAAAAACAAAAAGTGGAGCATTTTTGTCTGGGACGGTACCACTAAATTTAACGGTACCGTCTGACAATTTGTGGTACCGTCTGAACTTTAGTGGTACCGTCCGTACGTAACGGCTAGTTTTTTCTTTGCCTATAAATAGTGGACCATTTTACACTTCCAACTTGATTTTTCAAGTTAGTTTTCTCTGGTCTAATCCCTTCTTATTTAGACCACTTTCTTTGATCATTTAGAGAGTCTTAGTTTGTTTAAGATTGATCATTTCATCCAACCAAGAGATCACCTTCATTCCTCTACTAGTGCAAGAGAAGAACACATAGTATCACAAAGATACAAAGTGTTATAGTGTTAGTCTAGTGCACTCGTAACATTTGTTACGCGCTTGTTGTATCTTGCTATACATCAAGTTGTCTATCATCTTGTTTAGTTAGTTTGCGTGGATCATTGTGATCTTGTAGAGATCGGGGAGATCTTGTGTAGCTTGTGTTGTTATAGGGTAGATCGGGTAGATCGTGAGTAGATAAGGTGGATCGTGAGTAGATCGGGTAGATCGAGTGTAGATCATGTGGATCTCGTAGCTTGTGTGATATGTGAGGATCGGGTAGATTGTGAGTGAGATTGGTACTAGCTAGATTAGTACTCGACATTTAGCTTAATGTCGAAAAATAATGTAAGCGACGTGGTTTATGTGTTTAGGCCTCAAAACACAAGGTTTGTTATGTTGGGCCATAAAACATAACGGGTTTGGTTGCACCCGAAGAAGAACTCGACATCTAGCTTAGTGTCGGAAAATATTGTAAGCGACGTTGTATGGTTTTCTCTGCCAAGAAGGGAGCTTGTTGATTAGTGAAGTAACTCTCGAGTTGGTACTCGGGGAGTGGAGTAGGGCGAAGAGGAGCTTCGTGACCGAACCACTATAAATCATCGTGTCTGGTTTGCGCCTTCTTTACTTATCTCTTTACTTTTATTTTAGTCTTTATCGCTTTATATTTATATTTTCATTGCGTTTATGTTTGTATGGTTTGTTGCTTATATTATGTTGATTATGTTTGTGTCATGATTTGATTGTGTTTGTGTTGTAGTTTACTTTATACCATCTCTAGATGTTGTATGATAATTGTTGACACTTTTCATATTACGTCACACTTGATCGGGTGTTTGATACAAATAGTTATTAAGTTTTTAAATAGAAACATATTCACCCCCCCCCCCCTACGGTTTCCACAATTGGTACCAGAGCCACGTCGCTCAAATTTTTAAAACAAATGGTTTTCAAAATTGAGTACGATCCATGTATCAAATTACCCATGAAGGGGGATATAATATGAAAAGTATTTACTTGCTTAATACTTACAAGTTTTTTTGTTAAGTATATTTTGTCATACTAGCTTGAAGGTTTTCTTAAACCAATAATAGAATAGAGTTTGTAACTGTCCGGTCATGTCTTTAGAACGAGTCGTAAAGTCATGCGGTTTTGAAAGGAGTGTTTGGACAAACCATTATTTTGTAGTAAAAGTATTATCGTAAATGTCTTTCTTAGTCCTAAACATGTAAATGATGCTTAATATATATTTTATATGCTCGGTGTCTAGTTTATTAAATTTTACATCTGTCCGTCGAGTCGTCGCACTAAAATAATAAACTGAATCAGGAAACAGGTCACGTTACCACTAAATATAGGACGGTAGCGTCATATTTAACGGTACCGTGGGGTATTTAAAGGTACCGTGCATCTGTCTGTCTGTTTTCAGTATTGGTTCATTTTCATAAATTCATATAAAATCAACCATAAGTCCGTAGGAGTCGTGCCACCCATCATTTTAAACGAAGTTGAGTCTACTTTCATTTCAAAAATACTTTTATGAAATAGTTCTAAATGAAAGTATATTAGAGTCCTTGATTTTCAACTAAAAGTCTTTTTGGTCATGCCGTTTGCGTAAATTTTTTGTTAAACTGAAAAAGGGCGGTTCAACTTTTGAACATTGACGTATTTTCAAAGTGACTTGTGTTGGGAATGCTTCTCGCACTAAAATGTGACAACATATTTAGGATTACAATAGTTATCATGTATGACACAAATACAAGGACTAGTAGCGTCAATCATGTAAAGTCTTGTGTTTTTTGCCTATTTATACCCTCCTAGACTTCACTAGGAGGGTGGGGCTTGTGTGTGTAATTTTCACCTTTCATTATTATCAATAATACAACTAGGTTTCCCTCTATCTCTCTACACTTTCTCTCTCTAACCTTTACCATGGAGATGATGTTTTATCATCATCCAAGACCTCCCGATTCACAATAAATCACCAAAACACGATCCATCAATTGGTATCAAGAGCCTTGGTTTTAGTTTTGGTTGATTTGCGTGATTTTTTCTTGTCAAATTCATATTTTTGTGTGGATCTAGACTGATATTGGGGCTGTTAAAGTATTGCTTTTACTTGTCCTTAGTTTCTGTCAAAATGAGTACTTTCAACAGTTTATCAATAGTTTGTATTTTTTAATGTATCTGGTCCATATTCAGTCTGGATACATCGTTATCACTTTTTTTGGTTGTGACTGTTTCTATCATTCGTGAAGATTTATGAGTGTTATGTGGTCAGAAAAAGGGGTCCGATAGGTGGTCTGATGAAACTGGTCTGAATCTGGTCGGAAAACTGGTAAAAATTGAGATGGCCGGAAAAGTTACCGGAAAACTCACCGGAAAAGTCATCGGAAGGTTTTTTTTTTCGCAATTGCTTGTATAAGTAATTGCGAAAAAACCCTTTTGTTTTCTTTTCACAATTCTGGACTGATATCAGAAATGCTTGTAAATCATTTGGAAAAAACCCTTTTCTTTCGCAATTGCGGACTGCTTTTCGCAATTGTGAACTGCTTTTTGCAAATGGTTTTTTCGCAAATGGCTTTTCGCAATTGTGGCTTTTCGCAATTGACCGGTCAACAGTCAACAGTCAATCCGGTCAACGGTCAACAGTCAACTGTCAACTGTCAAACTTATCAAAGTTAAAAAGAAATAAAAGAGGAGAAGAAGCAGCAGACCCATGACCACAAACTAACAAACAACAACAATAACCTCAAACAAATTCACAATCATAAGATAATAATAATAATATCCTCTACTGTCTACAAAATCCAACTTAACTCTCTTCAACAAATCTATCTCAATCAACAAGACTCAAATACAAAACAAAAACAAAAACAAAATAAAGATCTCAGATTGTGTTAGAAATGGTGCATAACAAATCTTCAAAAGATTTTTTAAGAACACAATCTCATCATTGATCTATTGAAACATTGCTTCCTTTATATCCGAAGTTAAAAGAAAGACAATTAACAATTGTGTTATTGTCTATCTTTGATTCGATTCAAAGAAACACAAACAAAACTAATAACCTACCGTGACCCTTAAAAGGATCTTGACGCCTTCAAATATGTTTCTTGATTCGGTATTGTGCAGAAAAGGTAGAGAAAGGTCTGACTGTGTTTGTTGTGTTTATTTGAAAATGAAAAAAGTTTGGTTGAGTTGTGTTGTCTGCGTGTGAGGTGATAAGATAGTTGGGGGCGGATTATTTGATGTGGGTGTATTAGGGTTAAACAAATGAACAAATGTGAATAAGAGGGTATTAATATCGTGTGATTAGGGTTTGGCATGGGCTATATGTTTAGATCGGGCTTATCCTTTGATTGTTGGGTTGATTTGCATTTCGTGTAGACTGGACTTGAGCTGCCCTAATTTCTTTAAGTTAACGTGATGGAATGAATTTCTCATCATGCGTTATCTATCATATTTCTAACCTGGACGGAATTTTTTATCATGGACTGAATTTCTTTAAGGAATGGTATATTGATTGTTACAAAGTTTCACAGGGATACGTTTTTTACTAGAACGGGATAAAACCATTATCATAGTTCACTTAAACCGTCAAAAGGCTAGTGATTGGGTATTGAACCGCAAGATGTGACTACGGGGTTAATCCTTTATTATTTATTTGAGGTTGAAGTGGAATTTCACGGGTGTGTGTACTTAGTATCTTGAAGATATCGGGGTTGGTTGGATGCATGATTCTTCGAGATCCTTGTTCGTGCTTATAACCTGACGTCAGACTTGTTCGAGATATCGGGGTTGTTCAAAATGATTAAGACTTGAGTTATCTAGTTATACCTGATGTAAGGAGTTACGTTGTTGTGCTCACAGAGTATAGCTATCACTTTAAAGGAGTTACGTTGTAGTGCTCAAGTGTCACACAAAGATGTGGATTATTCAAGATGAATTCATATACAGTAAATGATGGTTGGATGGGTATATGAATCGACCTATGCTTTAAGGAGTTACGTTGTAGTGCTCAGTATAGGTACTTAGTCAGACAATAGTGCAAGTTTAAGTCACAAGCTTGGGTTATTTTACTTCAGTCTCAAATTCGTAATACTGGGTTTTCTCCATCAGTGGTCACTACAAAAAGCCATCAGAATGATAATGGGATCGGTAAAGAGTTAGATGAGAAGAGTATAGAAGAGTAGAGATTTTATCAGCAGTTGATTCTCACGGGCTATTTTTGGTACTTCACACATCTTCGACTAATTGGACATACAGGGTTTACGCTGCCTCCGTTTCCATCGTAACCATAGTGTGTATGCTTCCGATTCCGCGAAGACATCGTGGGGGAAGAGAGAGTAGATGTACTTTGACTTTTCTTGCATTTTTTGCGAAAACACTTTTTTTCCATATGTATCTGCATTCAGGGGGAAGAAATGTGCACATCGGGGACGCATAACAGACTCACGTGACCGAGCTTGCAATTTTATTACTACCGGAGGACGTCCGCAGAGATGATCAGTGGTTCAGTTTTGTGATTTTGGTGTACTCGTTTCAACTTTCGCAGGTTGTGAAGTGTGAAGTAGCCTACTTATGTGAGAAGATCTTGCTGATTTCTTGCATGTTACCCCCGAATGGATTTTCCGCATTGAGCATAACCGTTACTGAGTACTAGTCAGATTTGATTAGTGTGGTTTACGATGTCATCTACAAATTCCGCTGCGTACTTACAACCTTCAAAAGATAGAAGACATGTTAACTACATCAAAGTTTCCAATCTGCTGAAGACGGTTGTCAGTTTGGGGGGAAGCTGATTCAGAAACTTCACCAAAAAGAAGTAGATGAAGAAGCCATTAAAGACATGCAGCATGAATTGGGGGGAAGTTAATCCAGTTCATGCATATTACATCGTTTGACTACAAGTGAAGACCTTATGAAGACCTTTCTTTATTTGTATTTGTACTTGTAGGAAATGATGTAAGTAATCCCATATGTTGCCACATTGGGGGAAGATTGTTGGGAATGCTTCTAGCACTAAAATGTGACAACATATTTGGGATTACATTAGTTATCATGTATGGCACAAATACAAGGACTAGAAGCGTCAATCATGTAAAGTCTTGTGTTTGTTTGCCTATTTATACCCTCCTAGACTTCACTAGGAGGGTGGGGCTTGTGTGTGTAATTTTCACGTTTTATCATTATCAATAATACAACCAGGTTTCCCTCTATCTCTCTACACTTTCTCTCTCTAACCTCTACCATGGAGATGATGTTTTATCATCATCCAAGACCTCCCGATCTACAATAAATCAACAAAACATGATCCATCAACTTGGTATAAATCTTTGAAATGGGGAGGAAACCAATTCATTTTCAAATAAAATCAAGCTTAGTATACATTGTTATACTTAATACACAAAATGATGATAAGTATTTTTGTGTGTTATTCTAAATGACTATTTGTTTTTCTTTGTGTCTTAGTATTGTTAGTTAATATTTTTGTGTGCTTATTGTTATCTTTGGTTGAGCTAATTATATCTATAATCACAAGCGTTTTACATGCCTTGTTGCTATGTGTTAATTATTAGTTTTTCACTTTATGCGTTAATAGGACTTAGACTAAACTTCTTGCACTAATAAGTTGCTTAATTGATTTTGCATTGCATATAGGCATAGACCACTTTTCTTGCATATGTGTTTTCGACATCTTGCAAGTTTTAAAATGTTTTAGTAACCTTCTTAGGAATAGAAACTAAGTTGGTTGATCATGTGTGTCGAAAGATATTGTCTTACACAATTATTTTTTCAAAGGTTTAAGTGTAAAAAATATATCACCTCAAAACATTTAACACTTTCATTAAATCCGCAACATGATCTCTAAAACATTACATCCTCTTGTCTTGCTTGACCATGGGTTGTATAAACAAGATAAAAGATCATATTAATACATTAGTATTTAAGTAAAATAAAATGTATTAAACTTGCATTGATCTAACACACACACAAAATGTTTTAAACATTTAATATTTTACGTATGTTGTATAAAAATGATTAAGATAATTATTTTTATACTCATGATATGTCGAAAACTAAAAATATTATACTTAATAATAAATAGTTTTTCGCACATAAAAATAAATGACAGTCTCGAAGTAGTAAGTTAATATGTCATTAACCTCACACATACAACTAGTATTAAAATAAATGGAACACACTCCTTAAATTTTTATTTTCTTTTTAAAAGGAGTGATCGTGAGGGTCAAGAAAGATTTCGAGTACATATCAATTCATTATTCAAATTATGATTGATATCATCATTGAATCTAATTGACAAGTTTTCGAGTATGGACATGAAATTGGAGTCATTATTTGTCTAGCTTCAAGATAACATCAAAATATAACGAAATATATTATCTTGAATCTACATACTCAATCACACTCGGTTGTTATGAAAATAATGACTTTCTCTCAAGACGAAAATAATATGCATCAGATCATAACTCACACTTGTGTTGAAGATGCCATATTGAGTCTTCTTGTCCAATGGTTGTGTTCCAAACATTAAACTAATATGTTTAAAAGATGCATAAAATACACAACTAAGTAGGATTGACAACTTGGATGTTTCATCCGAAATATACAAGTAATTTACATTGCAATGCAATTAGTAAATGTGTCATTTCCGAAAAACCAAACACGAGCAAACAAACAACATATGTAAACTTTGCTCATGAATGAATCAACACTCAAAATCACATGTCTAGTAAAAGTGTCACACATAATATGTTATTAACTATTATGTACATCATCAATCTTCGAGAATATCACATGTATTTCTCTTATGAAAAGATTGACAAAGGATAACTTATATCTTAGGCATCTTATTTTCTTTATAACATGAATGGTTATGTTACAAGAGAATACACTGCATCTTGTTTAACAAATATAGGATATTATATTTGAGTGATAACCCAATACAACATGTGTCATTGCATAAACAAGTAAAATTGATCGTACACTAAAATACGTGTTTTACTAAGCATTCTTAAGAGTGATAAGTTTCCTCTTAGAAAAGCATATTTGTTGAAAGATACAATATGTCTCATTTCAATCATACATCATATAATACTCACAAGATCTATTGAGGTAAGTAACCTTTACTAGATTCTTTTCTCAAGATATGCAAAGGAGCATTCTTGAAACACTCTCGATGTAGTAGATTCTACATTGTATCACATTAGAGCATCTATTGGTTCTAGGAAATCAAATCGTGTTAAAATAACATGTAACAACTCAACAAACAAAGATGTTATCCAAGAGATCATAAAATGCACTATCTCCACCAAATAACCTCTAAATCTCAAACACGATATTAAAACATTTTGCTTGCCTTTGTTAGAAGTTGTGTAAGACATTTCATCTTCGTAACCTACTTTCAAAATATGGTTGGTTGAGTCATATTAGGCCATGTATTATCGAAATAAGCTAATATCATCTTTGCTATACTTCGATAGGCAAATATAGGAATTTGAATTTTTCTAACATGAGAATGACTACTGGAGAACCCATCGCACTAGAAATTCAATTTGACCTAACGGTTGAATTGCTTCCAGGAGAGAAGTTGGGTTTATGGTATAACCCGTAAAAATGGTCGTGTTTAGCCTGAATTGAGCACCACTAGTGATAGTCTCATACTCATTCTCTAACTTGAAATTTTTTTCATTCCTACATTTGACTAAAGATAGTTTACATCTGTGAACTTTATCTCCCGTTAGGATTTCATTTTGAACAAGTAGTAATTAGGATCCTCCTTAGCGAACCTAGATTGCTTGCATCCCACATATGTGTTTCAAAATGATAACATGTTCTCGTAATATATGATTGAATTTCTTCATGATCTTAAATTCTAAATGATTATCATGTTTTGTATGATGTTTGCATTTATTCCTTATGTGCATTTTAAATGATTTTTTTTTTATTTTGCACCCACACTATGTCATTTTGGCACATAATGAATTAGGTATTCCTATCACTATGAACTCTTAGACGTCATATAGTCATACACTAGTGTCAAAATCTATAAGTTAAAGTAGTCGCGAAATTGTCCTAATTCCTTGGTCATCATTTCACCTTCTTCCAAGTAATACACCCTTTTGTCATGGGGAGGTTAGATACAAACCTAGTAGAACTCGGAGTAGGTTTGACAACTTAAATATTTCATCCAAAATATTCAAGTAAGTTTAACTTGCGATCTCAATTGTTAAATGTCATATCCGAAACATCATATTCAAGCCTTTTAACAACATATGTTAAAACGCTGATCCAAAAGCTAAAAGCTAACATCAACCTTCGGGTAACAAAAGACTCACGAGTTACTACATAAGTGATTAGAAGTTCCATTCATCCTCGTGTGAATATACACTTCTTAAGACCAAGTATATTCATTTCCATTAGTTCCTTTTATCCCCATAGATTTGTCATCATGATTTGTGTCAAGCTCACCTCATAGATAATGAGGATCGAACTTATCCATCGGTTTTAGGGTAGAAAACCAACATATCATCCCTCTTATGACTACTTGAATATTTCACTGGAAATATTGAAGTCATTTCTTATGTCTCGTCTCATGACTTTTTAAATATCCTTACTGGAAATATTAAGTCATCCTTCACATCCTTCTTATGACTACTTGAATATTTCACTAGAAATATTGAAGTCATTTATCATGTCTCATCTCATGACTTTTTAAATATTTCACTGGAAATATTAAGTCATCCTTCACATCCCTCTTATGACTACTTGAATATTTCACTGGAAATATTGAAGTCATTTCTTATGTCTCGTCTCATGACTTTTTAAATATTTCACTGGAAATATTAAGTCATCCTTCACATCCCTCTTATGACTACTTGAATATTTCACTAGAAATACTGAAGTCATCCCTTATGTCTCGTCTCATGAGTTTCTAAATATTTCACTGGAATTATTAAGTCATCCTTCACATCGCTCTAATGACTACCTATGTATTTCCTCGGAAATATAAAAGTCATCTCTTCTCGTCTAGTCTCGTTCATCTAGTAAAAAGAATTTATTAGTTATAAATTCTCTCCTCGTGTCAAAAAGTCTCACTAAATCAGCGAGATTTATTCGTAAAATCCTCTTAAATTCCAATGACAACTTAAATATTTCATCCGAATTATTTAAAGTATATTTAATTTGCGAAATGCAATTAAATGTCATCTCTCGTTCTCAATCAACGTTCATCGAATCCCGTTGGATTCATTCATAAAAGAATTTATTTGGTATAAATTCCTTTAATCTAAGGTCCAGAAAAATCACAACATATGTGAAATTTCTTTCTCAAAAATCAAATTCTGGGTCAAAACTGACCTTAGCAGGTCACGACACCCTTAAATAAGGGACGGTACCGCCAAATTTAACGGTATCGTTGGACCATTGTCTACTGAGACAGTTTATTTTGTTTTCAACTCTCACTTTTTTAAAAGCACTATCAAAACCCTCTCGCTGTAGTCTTGAACTAGAACCGTCTCCTATCAGAATAGATTATGCCTATCTTCTGATTCCTTAGCTTTTTCCCCTTTCACTTTCGCATGGTACTAAACACACCATATGTTTGGTTACTTCCATATCCACTATCTTATCAACTTATCTACACTTTTCAACCTTCGTTCTACACTACCAGTGCTTCCGCATCCCACTCATCTTCCACACACTCCAAGCGAAGAACCGCTAGGATAAGTTGAGATAACCCTTCTTCATCAACATAGATAACCCTACTAGAACCTTATCATTAACCCCACAACCTTGAAGATTTTATCTTCTTAGCCCTTAGCATATTTCCACGTAATCACATGCCTCATCATATGAATGTTCTATGAATATTCACAATGATTGAGAAGAGCTACGTAACTTCAAAGGTGAAGTTTATTGTATGCTATCCACCACTTTTCATGACGTTACTAAGCTCATCGCTTCCATCAACGTTTGCTTTCCTCTATATTTTTTTCTTTTTCCAACACATCTAGTCCGAATGGTCATCGATTAAAGGGGAGCGAAAACATACTCATACAGTCTTTCACCAAACACTCTCAAGAACACACAAATGTGGTTCTTATTCCCTAGAATTCTCTACTAAAACACTCACCTCCTAAGTACCCACTACTTAGCAAAACCTCAGTCACAAAACCACAATCGGTTCTAGCTTCCTAACCTCTACTCTTTGTGACCACCTAGATATTTGTTCTATACAAACACCTATAACCCTCAAATCAAACCTCACATTAATATCATTCATCATCACACTCAACCTTTACAACTAAACTTCACTCTTGACAGTGATATTTAATTTAAGAACCTTCAACCCATCGATCATTACACTCAAACCTCACAACTATCCTTCACTCTTGATAGTGATAGTTAGTTGAATAACCTTCAGTTCTCACAATCATTATACCCAATGTGTATAAACAACACAATCACACAAAATCCTTCATACACCAAATCATCTCTAACTCACAACTAGGATCATCCAAAACTAGAATTCTAGAACTTCGTTACCTCAACCCTGTTAGAGATATCCGCCCACAATCCTGTTCGGATCACATGCACATTTTCTTTTTCTCCTTTGAAATATATCATGCATCTCATTGTCAGTGCAAACAATATATTAATCTAAACCGTCTTTTCCCACCTTTTCTCAAAGGTCAAATCCAACACTTCCCATCTTATGGAATCATTTCCATTCGCATCTAGGTGCATATCGTTCTCATTTTCATTTTTTTTGGGTATATCATATATCGAGTCTACTTTATGGCATGACTTGTCATAATAGTAATCATTTAGAGTATGTCTTATCAAAAAACTATCATTAACACCAATCATCTTGGGTAGATGATTATGTTGTTCAAAAGGTTTGTTAGAATTTGCCTTCCCAATGACAACTTGGAAGAAGTCAGTTTATATGTCAGTCAACGAATGAATCTCGTTCTTGTTAGTGTGATTGATTGAACAATTACACCTTAGGTTGTCGGTCGGGTTGTGACTCTCAAGTGTCTTTGTGTAAAACCCAAAAATTTCCCTAATCTGAAATGACCAAAATACCCCTCTAATTTTAAAATTTTGAGAATATATGAAATCATACAAAGTAATATTATTTGAACCTTACCTAAAGTAATTAACATTCTAAGCTACCAAATAAATTAAGCTAATAAACTTTACATTATAAATAAATAAAAAAATCACAAAACCAAGGTTCCCTAAACTATATCTATAATTGGCGACATTCCACATTGTGACCATATCAAAATTTTCGGCAAGGATCATTAAGAGATAAGTATGCATTAATTGATATCAATCCCATAAAAAAAATAGATCCATTCCTTGTTTAAACTCATCACAAAACACGGTTTGTCCCACAATCCTTTTATACCGAAAATCTTTACTCCATTTGCAAAACCCTAAAAAAAAAAAAAAAAAAAAAAAAAAAAAAAAAAACTATAACATAAAACAATCGGCTGCTACTTTTCTCTTTTCCTAGTCGATTCAAAACAAAGCTCGGCTGCTACTTTCTTTCTGTTCCTGTTCGATCCAAAACACAGCAGCAAGGAGGGTCTTTTGTGCTTCTTTTGGTGGTCCTATCGTGGTGTTTCAGCAGCTTCAAGTGGTGGTTTTGATCGTGGGTTTTGGAGGCAGTTCGAAGGAGGTTGGATCATGGTAACGTTAGGGTTCGAGGGTGTTGTGTTCTGATGAACTCAAATAAGTACATTTTATTACTATCATTTATCCTATTAATTTGACTTGTTTTATTATATTATGTATGAGGATTGATACTTAATCGTTTACTTTTGTAATTCTCAGGTAAAAACAAGCATTTGGTGAAACTTAGCGATTTTGGACTAATAATGGAGCAAAACATGCATAAAGTGAAGAGTCTACTGAAATGGACAAGATCAAGTTAAATCTGCTCCAGATGCGCCGCATCTCACTTATGACATGCGCCGCATCTCTATCAAGATATCACCAGATACGATCCAAGATACAAGAGGACATGCGCCGCATCTAATCATGGAGTTACGCCGCATCTTCTGGCGGTGTACGAATATTCCTGAATATTATAATCTTGGACCCCACGCGAAGTTAAGTCAATGCGCCGCATCTACTTACTAGATGCGCCGCATCTTCCCTCAGACAGAAACTATAAATACCCCAAAGACCAGACGAGTTCGAGGTTCCAAAGTTTTAACCTAAGACCGAAGACCAGAAACCAAGGACGAATTCAGTCAAGGAGGCAGCACAAGACACACCCAAATCAAAGATACAAGAGCTGTAAGAAGGTGCTGCATGTGTTTAATTCATTAAGTAGTTTTGTTTTATTGTGTTAACAAACTTTAATTCATCAGGATTGGTGGCTTGTTTAATGTGACAACGAAAGATTGCACTCCCTTTAATACTTGCTTTCCCATCAATTAAAGTTTATATGTTGATGTCTTTGGTTACTACTTATTAGTGCATTGATAACCTCTGTGTTTATTAGTGGCTTGCGGGCATTTGACTGCGGAAAATAATGTGGCTCCCACGGTTGTTACTAAATTGATCACTTAGGAATAACTTTTAGACATAAGTAATCATTAAGGGTTTACTCGCCGATAAGATTAGGACCAACGAGAAAGGGTTAACTACATACACTTCATATAAAGCTATCAATAAAACAAGTGACAATCTACTTAATCATAAGGACAGCCCTCTTATTGTCTCGAGTATTTATCTGTGTACGTGTGTGCTACTTGCTGATTCGTGCCTATTGGTTTATTTTATTATTTAATTGCAAACAAATCGTGCCAGTCTCTCAGGCTGAAACCCCCTTGCGTTAGGATATTAAAATACTGATTAGAATAACGAGATAATACGTTCCACTCTTAGTGATCGACACTCTACTTACCATTATATTCATACTGACCGGGTACACTGCTCGTTAAGTGTGTGTGTGTTATTGATAAGTCGGCTAAATATAAATTTAAAACTTGAGTAGGCATTAAAACTGCTAAACCGCAACGACACATCACGCGCATCAAGTTTTTGGCGCCGTTGCCGGGGAGTGAATTGTTATTATCTGTTAATTTGATTAGTATTTTAATTAGGTTTTT
The DNA here is from genome assembly GCA_021014915.2 of Artemisia tridentata subsp. tridentata. NCBI lineage: Eukaryota > Viridiplantae > Streptophyta > Magnoliopsida > Asterales > Asteraceae > Artemisia > Artemisia tridentata. The sequence goes on along the minus strand of CP139503.1, from coordinate 147,547,199 downwards.
CTTTTTATTAGATTAATTGCATCATTGTATTATTTTGCATATTTGTTGTATTGTGTGTTAATTGTTTTCATTTATTTTTGTGTGTTTATTTTTGTTTGTGTGTTTAATTTTTGTTTTTATTTTTCGTATTTTTCTGTTCTGCTATCGTTGTACTGTGCTAAATCAAACGATACGGCGCATCTGATCTCTCAGATACGGCGTATTGCGTTTAATTTTTTTTTTTAAATACAACGCGTTTAATTAATTCGATACGACGCATCTTTTCCCCAAGATACGGCGTATCTGTTTTTAATAAGAAAATTTTTCTAAGCGATAAAGTAATACGACGCATCTGCTTTAGCAGATACGGCGTATCTATTATTTTAATTAAAAACAGTTTGCGAATTATTAAACAGATACGACGTATCGATCTCTGTCGATACGGCGCATCCTCTGAATCAAAAATCGATATTTATTTTTAAACGTAACGAAAATACGGCGCATTAACTTTCGTTAATACGACGCATTTAATTTTAATTAGATAAGCTGATTTTTGATTAATTAATTCGATACGGCGCATTCTTAAATTCTAAAGCGGCGTATCTATTTTCTGAATAAAGTCTGATTAAATTTTAACGATTATTAGATACGGCGTATCCAACTTTTTGGATACGGCGCATCGTCTGCAGATATCAGTAACTTTAATTTTTCGTATTCCGTTTTCGTTGTTGATTTTCTGATATATTACTTTCTTGGGCATACCCTACTGATGCTTTTGTGTTGATTTCAGGAAGTGCATGACCAGGAGTTCGACGAAGAACTTGATTCAACCTTTCGAAGATCCTGAACGAGCCCTACATTCGCTTAAAAGGCTTTTCAACACAAAAAGCTTTGATCTTTCAAGTTCACTCGAGCTTGATTACTTTTCTGAAGAAAAAGAGGAAGTTGAAACAGAAACAATGGGCGAAAACACTACTATGGAGGAATACATGAACAGTACCCGTGCTGATTACACTTCAGGAGTTGCTAGACCTAAGTTTGATGATAAGTCAAAATTTGAATTGAAGGGTCAGTTTCTCAAGGAACTAAGAGAGAATGCTTTCAGTGGGACGGAACATGAGGATGCTAATGAGCATGTTGAAAAGGTCCTGGAGATTGCAGATTTGTTTACTTCAGAAGGAGTGACTGCCGATCAACTCATGCTAAGAATCTTTCCAATCTCGCTAAAAGGAGCCGCTAACAAGTGGCTAAGGAATGAACCTGCTAGTTCAATCACTACATGGGGAGATTTGAAGAGCAAATTCCTGAAGAGATATTGTCCACCTGCTAAGACTGCTAAAAAGATGGAGGCTATCAATAGTTTCAAGCAAGAGCCTGATGAAACTCTTTATCAAGCTTGGGAACGATTTAAAGATTTATTGATTAAATGTCCTCAACACTATCTAACCCCTATGCAGGAGATAATATTGTTTTATCAAGGATTGGACGTGCCTACAAGACAAATTTTGGATGCTAAGGGAGCTGTACCTCAAATGAGTGCAACTAATGCTAGGAAAGCAATCCAAGAAGCTGCCGATCATTCTCAAAAATGGCACGATGGGACCTCTACTAGATCTAAGAGCAGCACTAATTTTGACGGGATTGCTGCTATTCAAGCTCAATTGGATAAAATTAGTAGAGAAATGAAGAAGCGTGATGAAAGAGCGTATGCTGCCCAAGTTGGATGTGAAAAGTGTGAAGGACCTCACTACACTAAAGATTGCCCGAACAAGAATGAAAGTGAGACGTTTGAAGAAGCATATTACACCCAATTTGGACAACCATTCCGACCTTCAGGAAGATTTAGGGAAGCTACACCGGGATTCTATCAAAAGAACAACTTCAATCCCGCTTATCAAGAAAGGAGGCAGACTTTAGATGATACTTTAAAGCAAATTATGACCGATGCTGCTAAAAGACATGAAGAGAATACTGCTATGATCAAAGAAATCCGAGCTTCAACGGACACTACTACAAGAAATCAAGGAGCTTCGATTAAAGCATTGGAACAACAAATTGGTCAAATGAGCAAGGTTCTTCAAGAAAGGGGATATGGAAGTTTACCGAGCTCAACTGAAACCAACCCAAGAGATCATGTCAAGGCCATAAGCACCACTGAAGAAGTCACTCCTAATATACCTAGAAGATCGATGAATGGTGATGATGGTGCAAGACCCAAATTTTTCTTTAATTCTTCAATCAGCTTAAGGAGACTACTAAAAGAAAAGACAAAGATTGAAGAGGAGATCAAGGCAACAATGAAAGAAGAGAGCTCTGCAACCGACTTAAGTGCCTTGCCTCATAAAGAAAAAGACCCAGGAAGTTTTACTCTACCTTGTTCTATTAATGATATATCTTTCAATAATGTGTTAGCTGACTTAGGAGCTAGTGTTAGTGTTATGCCTCTTAAGACATTCGCTACCCTAGGACTAGGAAAATTAGCACCGACTAAGTTACTTATTGAATTGGCTGATAAAACGGTAAAATGACCTGAAGGGATTGCTAATAATGTGCTAGTTAAGATTGAGCAGTTTATTTTTCCCGTAGACTTTGTTATACTAGACATGCCCGAGGATGTTAAGATTCCTTTAATCCTTGGAAGACCTTTCTTGTCTACTGCCCATGCTAAGATTGATGTGTTTAAGAGAAAAATTTCATTAAGGGTAGGGAATAATAAACTAGTCTATAAGTGCCAAGATCCGGTTAAAAGCATAATTAGAGGTGTTTATGTGCTAGGATTAAGAGAGCGTATGGACCTCGATCTTGAAGCTAGACTTATGGGAGAAACATTGATTCAAAACAACTCAACTAATCCTAATCATGAGAACTTTGAGGAATTCATTGACCTTAATGTACCTACCGAACTTAGACGCAATGTTGTTAATGATTCTGATGATGAGTGGTATGATTGTGTAGTAATTAATAAACGTAGGAGAGTAGTTGAGAAAACGAATTTGAATAATGATGTGTTTATTGAACTACCACCCCACCTTGCTTATTTGTGCCTATATGATAATAAGAATTTCCCGTCTATCATTTTGTCATCTCTGCCCGAAAGGGACAGGACTTTGTTTATACAGATATTAAAGAAGAATGGCGTGGAAATTAAGGACGAGCAAGGAGTGTTCAATATTACTGAATTGGCGACGAAGGAGCGCGATGTTTCCGACTCCTTCAATGATCGATATTAAAGAGCTGAACGTGAGTCTAACTTGAAGACTCTGGAATAAAGACAAGTGCTTACCGGGAGACAACCCGGATTTATCTTTTACTATTCTGTTTTTGTGTCGAGTCAGTCAGGCCCGCATGAGATACGGCGCATCTCAATTCTGAGATGCGACGCATCTCCTGCAATGGTCATATCTTATTTTAATTTTTCTGCATTTTTTATTTTCGACTTTAAAATTATTTATCAGTTTATTTTAATGCGGCGCATCCCTGGTTAAGGATGCGGCGCATCTTTATTCTGATCCGTATTAATTCCAGGCTCGATACGGCGTATCTTCTTCAATAAGATACGGCGCATCGACTGACCTGATGATTTTCAGTTTTAATTTTTAAGTTTTATTTTTTCCTAACTACTAATGTATTATGCAAGTTTGAACCTTTCTTATCTTAGGTGTGTTTTAAAGTATTGGTGGTATTATAGTTTCCTGGATTTCCTGTGGATACATCAAGTATGAAGCTTTAACGTTCTCATCCACAAGAAAGATGATTTTTGCTCTTATACTAATGGAGGATCATACCGAGCAAATCTCAGGGGAGTTTTCCTGTTCTAATTCTTTTATTTTCCAGTTTTTAGCCTTTTATACAAACAACGAGGACGTTGTTTAACTTAAGTGGGGGGATTGGAGAATTAGAACACTTAACAATTACTTGTCCTAAACTTTTTCAAAAATTATGCTTAAAATGTGCTTAATATATCAAACTTAAAATTTTTTTAGCATGTTTTGTTTAAGATCTAAGTTGCATAGCTGCACACATGACGTTATTTTCAAAAATTGTAATTTTTTCAAAATTCACAAATCTATGAGTGTGCCGGTGACTTGTAAACTTTAGAACTTGGCTTGTATACTATTCGAGACCACCATAATGAGTATTATTTATATAATTGGAATGACTTGTCTAAATTGGTAAAATTCTAGGATTACACCCAAATAGCCTTTATATGTTATGTGTTATTAGCTAACTACACTGGTTAGTTAACCCCCGTATAAACCCTTTGTTACTCTCACTTTTAGAGTAAGATACCCCTAGAAAAACACTCAGAGCCATTCCTTTCGTTTCTTACACCTATGTTTAAAATGTTTCGTTACACCCTTACACCTTAGCCTACCCTGTAGATTAGAATCCGTGGTTGGTTAATTGCTATAGGCAAAGTGTGTTTCCTTACATTACCTGTGTTCGCGTGCGTAATTCATTATCTTTGGTTAGGTCGGGAAATTGCACAATGCAATTGGAGTGAAAGTAAATATTGTATATCTTTGAGTTTATTTTTCGTGTGTTTACTACTTTCACTATTACCGTTATTTTTGAAGTATGAAAAGTATAGAAAAATTATCCAGAATTATCATTATAGTGATGTGGTGAAATTTTACACATCTTTTGTTTAAAAAAAAAAAAAAAAAAAAAAAAAAAAAAAAAAAAAAAATCGAAAAAATGAGAAAAGAAAAAGAAAGAAAGAAAAGTTGGAAGTTTGTTTTAACCAACTTATGTAAAGTTATGTAAGTGGTCGATATCACCACTATTTGTTGTACTATATCTATGGATTGAATGGGAATTGGCAGTTATGGGAACGCCAATTAAGGTTTATTCTTTGATTAAGATCTTGTTGAGTATAATTCGTGTCTACCTAAAGCGTGTGTTTCAAGTGTTAAAGCGTGAGTTATTCGATGATATGAGTCTTATTCATGGGATGGTTGGGATAGTGATTAACCACACTTAGGATTTTAATTTATTTGTTTTGTTTATTTTTCATTTTACACCAATTTATATCCCAAATGTTATCCATACCCTTTATTATTCTTTATCCAACCGAACCTTTGATTTATTGAGATTAGGGATTTGAGCAATCTTAAGTATCGTAGTCGTGGATTCGGCTATGTATTTATGATTTTGTCGCCCTTTTTGATATATTATTATTGGTGAAGTTTGGACCTATCTTTAGCCTATTCGAGTTAAGGATTTGAGCAATTGCAAGTATCGTGTTCGTGGATTCGATCATGTATTTGTGATTTTGTCGCCTTTTTTGGAATCTGAGATCGATAGTGAAAAGAGAATAATTAACCCTTAAGCCTGAAAAACCCTTTTTACCGCTTTAGACTTGTTATTCCTTGGCTTTAGTGGAGGAGATGTGTATACTTGCCAAGCTTATGATAGAATATTCGTCGCGACTGGACAGTTAAACGATTAGATTTGCTTTTATCGAATATTTTATTCTACTTCTAAATCGTTAAGTGTTTAGTTGTGTGATTATGAAATAAACGAATACATGCTTAAATATAAAAATAAATCCTAACATCTTTTAGGATACATTTTCATAAAAGAAATTCTAAGGTTTACTTGGGGACAAGTAAAGTTCAAGTGGGGGGATATTTGATGAACTCAAATAAGTACATTTTATTACTATCATTTATCCTATTAATTTGACTTGTTTTATTATATTATGTATGAGGATTGATACTTAATCGTTTACTTTTGTAATTCTCAGGTAAAAACAAGCATTTGGTGAAACTTAGCGATTTTGGACTAATAATGGAGCAAAACATGCATAAAGTGAAGAGTCTACTGAAATGGACAAGATCAAGTTAAATCTTCTCCAGATGCGCCGCATCTCACTTATGACATGCGCCGCATCTCTATCAAGATATCACCAGATACGATCCAAGATACAAGAGGACATGCGCCGCATGTAATCATGGAGTTACGCCGCATCTTCTGGCGGTGTACGAATATTCCTGAATATTATAATCTTGGACCCCACGCGAAGTTAAGTCAATGCGCCGCATCTACTTACTAGATGCGCCGCATCTTCCCTCAGACAGAAACTATAAATACCCCAAAGACCAGACGAGTTCGAGGTTCCAAAGTTTTAACCTAAGACCGAAGACCAGAAACCAAGGACGAATTCAGTCAAGGAGGCAGCACAAGACACACCCAAATCAAAGATACAAGAGCTGTAAGAAGGTGCTGCATGTGTTTAATTCATTAAGTAGTTTTGTTTTATTGTGTTAGCAAACTTTAATTCATCAGGATTGGTGGCTTGTGTAATGTGACAACGAAAGATTGCACTCCCTTTAATACTTGCTTTCCCATCAATTAAAGTTTATATGTTGATGTCTTTGGTTACTACTTATTAGTGCATTGATAACCTCTGTGTTTATTAGTGGCTTGCGGGCATTTGACTGCGGAAAATAATGTGGCTCCCACGGTTGTTACTAAATTGATCACTTAGGAATAACTTTTAGACATAAGTAATCATTAAGGGTTTACTCGCCGATAAGATTAGGACCAACGAGAAAGGGTTAACTACATACACTTCATATAAAGCTATCAATAAAACAAGTGACAATCTACTTAATCATAAGGACAACCCTCTTATTGTCTCGAGTATTTATCTGTGTACGTGTGTGCTACTTGCTGATTCGTGCCTATTGGTTTATTTTATTATTTAATTGCAAACAAATCGTGCCAGTCTCTCAGGCTGAAACCCCCTTGCGTTAGGATATTAAAATACTGATTAGAATAACGAGATAATACGTTCCACTCTTAGTGATCGACACTCTACTTACCATTATATTCATACTGACCGGGTACACTGCTCGTTAAGTGTGTGTGTTATTGATAAGTCGGCTAAATATAAATTTAAAACTTGAGTAGGCATTAAAACTGCTAAACCGCAACGACACATCACGCGCATCATGTTCGCGGCTTGGTTCATTCGTGATACGTCTCTCGTCCTTGTCTTCCGTTCATAAAACCGATCAAGGTATCTCCACCAAAACTGTTTTGATGCTCTTTTGCTTTGTCTCATGCCCACATGTTGTTTTCGTTTCATAAAAAGGGTCATACGAATATGAACTAACCACGTCACGTTAAAAGGCCACACAATTAGTAAGATATAATCGTATATGAGAATAGTTGATAAACTTGTTTTACATAATGTTCGACCTATGTTTTACTACAACTAAACCTGATGTTAAACCCTTTTGTTTCTCGAGTAATCTTGTTATCCATCTCGACTTCGTCACATGAGTCAAGTATGAAATTACATGGTGTCACATTAAAAATATATATGCGTACATATGTGCATGAGAATCAAAGGTTATAAGGGCTAGGTGTGGTGTCGTTATTTGTTTGAATATGGAGGGTTTAACAGTGCTGCTATGGATTTACACATGGGGTTAATTCATGCAAAATCAATGGTAATAAAATCTTTGTTGCTTGCTTGGTGTCGTGCGAGGGTATGCTAAGGTTCAACCCGAGTCTTGTCATTTGTTCTCGCCAAAGTGTATCGCGGTACGAGTCTATTACCGAGGTTATGTTATGGGGTAACCAATGTTATTTTAAATGAATGTGATGCGTATATGTGTGTGTATTTCATGTTCGATATCGAGTCGATCTCGGCTTTACCGTATTGAACGAATGAACAAAGAAGACGAGTGCATGAACTCTTACGTGAACGAGAGAATGGAAAAGTGCATGTTAAAGGCTAGATAGCGTACAACTATAGGTCAAAGGAATTTAAAATTGACACCTTTAACCCTCATCAATGATAAGCTTACATGTTAGACCCTGAACCTTGTTATATTAACACTTTTAACCCTAAACTATACTAAAGAGGCATATTAAATTTTAAACTATAATAATTGTCATATTAACTCCTATACTAATTATATTTCTCACATTAAAACCTTTAAGCTATTAAATTGTCATTTATGGCCCTAAAACATTTTGATTTGACATAATTAACACTAAACCATTATAATTGTCATTTTGACCCTTAAATATTATTAATTGTCAATTATAATCTTAAAGTAATAAATTACTATTCCGGGAAATTCCTATAACAGGAAAGTTACTATTTTTGGAAAGCTGCTAAAAATGGAAAGCCGACTAAAATAAGTAATCTGATTTAAAATAAGTTATTAATAATAAGACGATCATGAATTCATGTAGATTCGCTGAAGATGGAGTTTGCTTCCGATCTTTTCGTTTCTAGTTATGTTTTTCACTGGCGGTCTAAGGTACAGATATTCTACCCTTTTTCAGTAAGGGTATTTTCATCCTCATGACTCCTTGATATTGATCTTTGATTCATTATAAGATTCCCTTAAGCCATTGCTATGATCCCCTGTACTTTGATTCATTCGTTTGATATACTTCGTTTTTATGATGATCTATTTGACATTCGTTCATTATGACCCTTGTGATATGATACTTGGCATAATTCATTCGTTACCCTATGACATGAGTATTCGAATCACTTGATGCTTGGAAGGTTCATTTGATATTATAACTGGATGTGAAAACCTTTCTTAATTGTATCATGGAAATGTTTTGAGAAAAACTATTTTTAAAACGATGTTATGAGCATGATGCGCTACCATTTTTATATAGAATCTTACTAACTTTTATGAAAACTACTTTTAAAGACTATCTTATGAAAACCGTTTTAAAGATCATTTTATGAAAAGCATTATTAAAAGATTTCTTTAAATGAACATTTGATAGAAACCTTTGAATTGAACCTTGCTATGAACCATTTGATTTCGAACCTTTGATTATGAACCTTTGAGATCCTATGCCTGATATGATTCCCTTATTTGACTCATGACTTTCATTGCATGATCGCCATTCACATTGATTCATTCTGACATTTATTTAAATGTCTCTGCTATGCTATGCTTATGTTTTGCCATGCTTATTGAGTTACTATCTTGTTTCTCTTGCCATGCTATTTTGTTATTGTGTATGCTATGATAGATCCGTGCCTGAGCTTAACTAGTTGTGGAGGTACCATGACCATGTCTTTGATGGCACCCTAGACATGACACTCCCGTAGAGGTGTGATAGATCTACGGCGTTCCCCTTATGATATGATTTATTTTGCGTGCACTATTGGCCAACTTTATATATGTGTGACCAGTCTAGTACTGGCATCCATATTTTGTTTGGGAGCGTATGGATGCATCCTAGGTTTATGTATGTGTATGTATGGTGACCAGGTGGTGTGTGCCTTACACTCCTTCTCACACTTTTAGTACTTAGAGGTCTCCCCTCTTCGTATACTTGTTATGCTTTAGTATGATTTGACGGATTATGTATGGAGTTCTTATGGCACATCCTTATATGAACTTTTCCATTATTTCATTATTCTCTTGGTTCATTCTCTATTCAGTTCTCATGCATTCTTGATTCTTAGTTCTCTTTAAAATTCGTATGACTTTCATGATTATGCTTTTCGTTTTGTATTCTTATTCCTTCGTTGCTTATGCTTATTTACCATTATGTTATGTTATATATATCTGTTCACTGGGCTTTTTAATCTCAGCCGCATTTCTTTTCCTGCAGCAGGTTTTAGTTTGGAAGCTGGGTTATGAGTGGAGAGTACTTTGGACTTAGAAGACCTTACTAGCTAATCTGGATTAGAGATGACTAGAACGTTTACAAATTGTAGAACTTAGAAATTATTATTGTTCCCTTTGTAACCTTGTATCTTCAATTCTTCCTTTGTAACCTTTGAAATTCATTTTGTATTATTTAGTCATATGCTTGTGTTTGCTTTGATATGTCACCATAACGTAATACTTCTACCCTTATCGGGTTGGGGTGTTACACTTTGAATTGCAATATGCGTTCATTTTTTTGGTCGCTCAACTTTCTTGGGCTTTCTTCTTTGCTTTTATCCTCTTAGCACACTTTCATCACGTGTCCAACCTCTAGCATACTTTGATATGCTCACATACCTCATCAAACTCTTTTTTTTTGTAGCTACACTTTAATCTAGTTTAACCTTTGCATGTCTTGCTAAAAGTATTCTATCCCAATAATGTTGCTCCTATTATTTTATATATTATGTTGCACGGAGCTAACCCTTGATGTAGGAAAAGCCTTTGTAAGAATTTGATCCATGGATCCGCTAGATGTTAATTTAAATAAACAAGGGGACTCAATCACCATAGGGAAGCATTAAGCTAGGGGGAGCTCAGAAGTATTTGAATACATAGCATGGAGTCGTCTTAATAGTGTTGATAGAAGACTTCACTGGGATGATGCAAGCTCGCCTTTCTGGGGAGAAAGGAAAGTAGTGTAATAAGGGGAAGTAGGGAGTGAGTTCAAGGGAGAGCTCAACTACCTTTTTGATTCAACAAAAGGGGGAGAAGGGAGTGTAAACAGGTAACTTTTACATTTTACTGTGTGTTATGGTTTACATATTTGTCATCATCAAAAAAGGGGAGATTGTTAGTGCAAATATTACGATATTTAAACTTAACGGTTTCTTCGGTTTTAATAATGACAAACATGTAACATGTAATGCATAACGTAAAATGCGCAAGTTACTTGTAAACACAAATCATCAACGCATACTTACATCAACATCTCTCAATGTATCAAGTATGCCTCAACAGAGTCGTAGATTTTCATCCCGACGTAAATCACTCAAGGTATGAACAAATAAATTTAAACTTGACGGATGATCAAAGAAATAAATTTTTTGTTCTAAACTTCACATTTTTAATGTGACAAAATATATTTTCAAAAATACATTTTACAAATTATTTTTTAATTAAAAAGAAATGTTTTATTTTGAAAAATAAGTTTAAAAATCCCAACAGCTATTTTTCCACCCAAAATAGCTCCAAACATCTCCAAATAAACCTTCCCCTCTAAAACAAAAAGAGGAGCGTTTTTGTCTGGGACGGTACCACTAAATTTAACGGTACCGTCTGAACTTTAGTGGTACCGTTCGTATGTAACGGCTAGTTTTTTCTTTGCCTATAAATAGTGGACCATTTTACACTTCCAACTTAATTTTTCCAGTTAGTTTTCTCTGGTCTAATCCCTTCTTATTTAGATCACTTTCTTTGATCATTTAGAGAGTCTTAGTTTGTTTAAGAGTGATCCTTTCATCCAACCAAGAGATCACCTTCATTCCTCTACTAGTGCAAGAGAAGAACACATATTATCACAAAGATACAAAGTGTTATATTGTTAGTCTAGTGCACTCGTGACATTTGTTATGCGCTTGTTATATCTTACTATACATCTAGTTGTCTATCATCTTGTTTAGTTAGTTTGCGTGGATCATTGTGATCTTGTAGAGATCGAGGAGATCTTGTGTAACTTGTATTGTTATCGGGTAGATCATGAGTAGATCAGGTGGATCGTGAGTAGATTAGGTAGATCGAGTGTAGATCATGTGGATCTTGTAGCTTGTGTGATATTTAAGGATTGGGTAGATCATGAGTGAGATTGGTACTAGCTAGATTAGTACTCGACATTTAGCTTAATGTCGGAAAATAATGTAAGCGACGTGGTTTATGTGTTTAGGCCTCAAAACACAAGGTTTGTTATGTTGGGCCATAAAACATAACGGGTTTGGTTGCACCCGAAGAAGAACTCGACATCTAGCTTAGTGTCGAAAAATATTGTAAGCGACGTTGTATGGTTTTCTCCGCCAAGAAGGGAGCTTGTTGATTAGTGAAGTAACTCTCGAGTTGGTACTCGTGGAATGGAGTAGGGCGAAGAGGAGCTTCGTGACCGAACCACTATAAATCATCGTGTCCAGTTTGTGCCTTTTTACTTATCTCTTTACTTTTATTTTAGTCTTTATCGCTTTATATTTATATTTGCATTGCGTTTATGTTTGTGTGGTTTGTTGCTTATATTATGTTGATTATGTTTGTGTCATGGTTTGATTGTGTTTGTGTTGTAGATTACTTTATAGCATCTCTAGATGTTGTATGATCATTGTTGACACTTTTCATATTACGTCACACTTGATCAGGTGTTTGATACAAAAAGCTTTTAAGTTATTAAATGGAAATGTATTCACCCCCCTCTACGGTTTCCACAGGTTTAACACATAAATTGTAACAATAATGCACTAAAAATAAGTGCGTACACGGTAGGCTAAGGCGATTTGGGTGTACATTTGGGGGTGGATTTTAAACAATGATGTTCATTAATATTTCGGAATCCATCAAAATATCACGAGAACCGCGAGAAGGATAGGCTCTGAGGGGTGTACTGGGGTATCGTGTACTAAAAATTAGTACCTCGCATAGGTATGGGAAAATTACTTGACCAATGAAGCCAACATAATTATAAAACAAGTGTAAAACAAGGGTTATCCTAGTGCCTCTTATCATTTAGTTAATCCTAACTACACGAATGTAGTCTCACTAGCGATCTAGGGATGCATCAGAAACGCAAGTTCTAGAATCTATATACTACCGGTACACTCATAAGCATTAAAGGTGAATGCTTTTTCCTAAAGATCTAAAGGCGAACCTCACATTTTTGGGGTGGAAATTTTTGAGTGGAAGGGTTTTTTGTGCTAGCTATATAATTCCTATCTATGAGACGCTTATTAAAACTAATGTTTCACTCCTATATGTTGTAAAAAAAATTAAATTTGGTGCTAAAATCCCCTAACAAGTATCTCTTTTAGTTTATTACACATTTACTAGAAAACAAAACAAATATCAAGTGAGTTATAGTTTCTAAGGTATCCATTTTACCCTCCCTACACTTAAATTGAACATTATCCCCAATGTTCTTAAAAAGTATCAAAGTTATGATAAAGGGAAAAATAAAATAGACGAAAGAAACTAATACTCCCCTGATTTGCTTGGCATGGGCGATGTGAAATAAGGTTAAATCCTCCTCCAAGAAAATAAACTTCAATAAATGCTCATCATACTTCATCTTTTATCTTCTTGTCCAATATAACATGTAATTCACTAAGAAAACAAACACGAAACCTCGCATAAAATCGGTGGTAAACACTATATATATAAAAACTAATTCCTAGAAAGCAAATAAGATATAATGCTTGCAAAATAAATGTTTACAGATTCTTGGAAAATTAAAAATTCTGAAAATTTTCAAAAATTAAGTTCCAGCAGAAAAACAAAATTCTGGAAAACTGTGCTGCTACAGTGCGTGACACCATCAGGTTGTAAACCCTAACGCCGTCAGGATTGACCTGACAGTATTTTTGCGTTTTGTTTCTGAAAAAATTTTGGAAAAATCTGAGTATTAAAACCTGGAAATTCTGCAGAACATTCATTGTGACTCCATACAAGCATTTGACTCAAACAAACACACAAATATATGCTAATCATCAATTGTTAAATTTCATGTTTGAATTTGTTCTTTTAAACAAATATGATCTTCCGTATACATATCTTTTTGTAAAATACCTTTATATGTAATTAAGACGAGGTTAAAAACAAAATAAAGCATTTTCACAAAGTATATTAGAAACATGAAAGATTAAGCAATGATGATAAGACATATATATGACACAAACAAAAATAAAATTCAAACAAACAAAAAGCCTGGGTTGCCTTCCAAGAAGCGCTTTTCTTTTTTAACGAGTCTTGTAGCTAGACTCAAAGTCATGGCCTATTATGTGACTCCATCCTCCGTCACGTTCTTACTATCATCCCGGTCTTGGCCATATAAGAAATAAGTATGCTCCGCTAAGTATTGTTCCGTAAAATCACTACTTTTCCATATTTCCCTCCTCGTCTCATGTTCTTTAAAACTTTTAATCCTTGCCTCCCATCCAATAATCTTTTGCTTAACATGATCACGGGAGGTCGCTAGATCAATGCTTACTTTTCTCTTGTTCTTATACTTACTTATGTGATGAGGAACCATATACATTCTAATTTTGCTTCTCCTTGCCTTAAGTATCATTACCCCTTCTCCAAAATCAACAGTTGCTCTAGCCGTAGCCAAGAATGGTGTTCCTAAGATTAGGGGCATATACTCATCTTCTTCTATGTCAACAATTACAAAGTCAAATGGATATATATGACTTGCTGCATCAACTAACACATCTTCCGCAATTCCTATAGGATACACATAAGAATGATTTGCTAAGGAGAGCCTAAGGTTAATTTTAGATGGCCTATCACTGGTTAACTTATTGTAGATTGACAAAGGCATTATGTTCGCATCGGACCCTTGATCGGCTAATGCGTTCATGTACTCTAAATCACCAATGCTACAAGGTATCTCGAAGTTCCCATAGACGACAAGTTTCTTAGCTACGCTCTTTTTGAGAAGGCTTTCGTACAAAGGACCTGCGGGTAGTGTATCATACACCTCTTCATCCATTTCTCCCTTAAAGGTTTTCCGTAATGAGTCGTTATATCGATAATTATTTATCATATTATCAATGGTTTTCTTGTTAATGTCATGCTTCAAGTAATATTCGATTGGATAAGATTTGGGTGCTTCGATAATCATTCCCTTAAACCCTTTTAATTCTCCTTGGGTTAAATTTTACTCTTCTTCTAAACATGACTTATCATTCATGACTTCATTACGTTTGTTATTCTCAGCATTGATCGTGTTTTCATCGACGTATTCATCATTCACCATATTACTACCTTATCCCTTGACTTCATTGTCATCTTCTTGAACAATAGATTTAGCATTAACATGCTTGGTGATGTGAGTGTGACTTTCTTTTCTCATTAACACTCTTTTCATAGTTTTTGTTTTGGTATATTCCTTCAATAAACTCATCATCTCCGCCTTCTTCTATTGCATCTCTTCACAATGTCTATAGACGAATTCTTCAAATTTCGCCAATCTCTCAGAATGTGCCGACATATATTCTCTCATTTGAACTTCAAAATAGGGATTAAGTTTGTGGGGAAGCGAAGAAGGGCGTAAGTATTTTCAAAAAGAATCCGCATTTTCCCTATGAGGTGACTCGGATAAAGGGATGAGTTTGTGGTTCAAGATGGACTTGACCGTTGCATGATTGGAGTTAGACGGCTTCATTCATTTTTCAAGTAGTTAATCAACCCGTTTTTCAAGTTCACAATGTTTTCCTCGGAGAGGTTGGAGATTTTGTCAGGCGATGAGATTGCATTGACCATTTTGTCCAAATCACGAGGATCATCCCACTTTTCGTTACTATAAAAGGCTAGTTCATCGATGATGTCCCATGATTCCTCCGCATTCTTCTCTCGTAATTTACCTCCTGCCGCTTGGTCAATGGCTCGCTTGGTGAGATAGTTGACATGATCGTAGAAAATTTAGATTTGAAGCCAAAGATCAATGCCATGATGAGGGACTTTTTGGAGTAAGTCCTTGAAACGAGTACATGCTTCGTAAAGAGTTTCACCTTGACGTTGTTGGAACATCAAGATGTCATTCCTTAGCTTGGTAGTTCTCCCCGGTGGGAAAAATTGAGTGAGGAAATGAGAAGTAAGATCATCCCAAGTTGAGATAGATCCCACGGGTAAACGCTCAAGCCAATGACTAGCTTGGTCACGTAGAGAGAATTGGAAGAGATGCAAACGCGTTGTCTCTTGAGTGGCAACATCAAGGTCTATGGAATCTATGATTTTAAGGAAATCCTTGAGATTGGTTTGGATCTTCGGAACGAAGTCCATGGAATGCACATCCGCTTTGCACCAACCGGATGGTGTCGGATCGCAAGGGAGACACATTGGCTCTTTGGGGGAGCTCAATGGTGTTTTGATAGCCTTGGTGGCTTGGTTTGGAGTACTCACCTAGAGTATGGGCTCGAGGTGGGTCTTGGTGTGGTTGTTCTTGGTGGGGTTGCTCATGGTGTGGTTGGTGTGCTTGGTGTGGTTGGTCAATGGTATCATAGATGCCTTCATTCACCATGATGGCAAATGAAGAGAATTACAAAAAAAAGGAACGAAGAAAAGATAGACTACACGAAAGCTAATAAAAAGAAAATAAAATCTCACTTGATAGGAATCTAGTGAGTAGACCTAAACGAGATAGAAATCGAACATAAACTATTAACTATTCCCCGGCAGCGGCGCCAAAAACTTGATGCAGCGGTTGCAAGACCTCACACGAGGTTTTACAATCCTCCTAGGCAGTGTACCTAATCGTTATAGTGTACTATAGGTAAGTCTCACGGGATTGATCGTTCTCTATGGGAATAATTTTGTTAGGTCAAAATGTATGTCGAGATAAGTCTAGAGGTGAGGGATAATTCTTTTTTGTGATTTTATATTTTATGAAAAGCAAGTAAAAATCTCGGGTTTTGAAGAGTGGGCGGAATTAGTTACTAATTAACTAACCCAAAACTACAATTAAACTAAAATTAAACTAATAAGAAGAAAAAGTAAATTGGTGACTTCTTATGATAGGGAAAAGCGTGTTCACTTAGATATCCTTACTCCCTAGTTATCTCCTACTGGTTTGTCGAATTGTCACGTCCTTTTTTTAATTGAATCATTGTATTCCTTAATATTGGTCGTGGGGAGGTGCCGAAGTCCCCAACTCTATGAACATTAGTCTCCCCTAAAACCCTTAAAGTCTATTAAGTTTTCTAGGATCTACATGCCGCAATTCACGCAATAAATACAACGAGAAAAACCAATAGTGCACTCTATGGTTGCGTTTTATAAGACGTTAAAGCTAATACATATAAGAGCTTAGCCAGTTTTCTTATCCTAACGCGAGGCAATCAATTAAACAAGGGACAACAAATCAATATTGAATAACTAGGTTTCATTAAAACTAAGCAAACACTAATTAACTTAAGCTAGCATGTTAAAGTAAAGAAAAGATAAATAAGTAATCAAACAACACATAGACATATTGAATGATTAAAAGGATAACTTATCTTCAATGAAACGTGTGTTTGGAGGGCTATAAAACCCTTATAATAGACGAGAAAATTGTTCTTAAAACGCTACTCCAAGATGTTACACCAATTATGAAAAACATGCGAAAGTATATATAAGTTTACACTTGTGACGGCATCACCTTATAGGTTGTGACGCCGTCAGCTCGCCGTCATTAGGGTTTCGTCTTGTGCAAGTCACTGTTATGACGGCGTCACTTTGGATGTCTGAGGCTGTCATGGATGTCTTGACGCCGTCCCTTGGTAAATCATCTGGGCCGTCTCTTGTTAAACTTTGTATGCGACTTTGGTCTTCAAATGCACCTTACGCTGTCAGGTTATGAGGCCTTCAAATTCTTCTGGGGCGTCACTGGTTAATTCTCCACCAAAATTCCATATTCAGTAACAAGTGACGGCATCACTTAGTATAGTGTGACGCCATCAGGACTCCTTTCCTAACAGATTTTGAGACTTGGTCGTTTTCTTCTCTTTTCTTGTCGTTTTAAGCCTAAAACATGCCGTTTTCCAGATTTTCTGTCCCAAGTACCTAAAATGTAAAAAGAAACGATTTAGGGAAATATTTGATCATATAAATACGATTTTGGCCTTAAATGACACCTTAAAAAGGTACCAAATAAATCCTTATCATATACCAAACCATGTTTCATTGTCGATCATGTGGTTTATTGCAGCCACAACATGTTTACATGGTATTCCAGTCAGCTCCCACTTCCTACAACAACACTCCTTTGTATCCATGTTAACAACACACTGATCCTCGTAAGGCACAGTTACTTGATATAAAGAACCTTCAATCCATTGAACAACGCAATCAGTAGCTTCTTTTTTTATAGCATCAAACATGGCTTTCACAGTAGGAGTAAGTTGTCCAATAGTCTTTTCTATTAGTTGCTAAACTACTACAATCCTCTTTATTAAGTAATGATGGGTCGATCTTTGACATCAATTAGCTGCCTATTGAACACCTCACATATGTTGTTTAAGAGTAGACCACATTGGGCTCTGCCTGTTAAACAAATCACACACTATATAAGTATATGATCAATTATCAGTATGCTTTTGTCCAGTGCAAGTTAATGAATTACCTGAAAAATGTGATCTGCTCCATTGTTCAGCTGGAATCTTGATCAACCAATCATAAGCAGCAGAATTGTAATACTTGAGATGAGCCATCTCTTTGTTGAATTCAACAACAGTAGTGGCTCTAGCTGCCTTCCAAAGCATGTCCTTGTAAACACCTCCTTTAAAATGTGACTTCATATCCTCATGAATATGCTTAACACAGAACCTATGTTCCTTTTGCCTATCAGAAATGAAAGTGAACTTGCAGTTGGTTTCTATACCAAGATCCTCTCCAAGTAGTTTCAAAAACCAACACCAAGATGCCTTATTTTGTGCATCAACTACAGCATATGCTACTGGATAAATCCCATTGTTTGCATCAATCCCAACTGCTGTTAGTAATTGACCTGGAAAAGGACCTGACATGAAGCATCCATCTAATCCTAAGAATTCTCTGCCACAAGCTTTGAAACCTTGTTTCAGAGCTCCCAAACACACATACACCCTTCTAAAAGTTCTTGTTGAAGACTCTGGATTTGGTTCTAGCTGTACATCAATCCTAACAGTTGTGCCTGGATTTTGATTAACCAACTCATGGGCATACTCTCTAAGCAGTGCATAATGTTTCGTAAAAATAGGTATACTTAAATCATGTTTACAGTCTTTAGTGCAAATCATATTAGACTTACTTACAGGAACATCTTCAAGTATATGCTCATCATCATCATCATCAAACACTTCATAATTCTTTGGATTATAATCCAAATCCTCTGAACCACTCTCACCACTCTTTTTTTCTATTTCAGTATCCACCTCTACTTCTTTCACATTTCCCATAGGACCACCTACAATTATAAACCCATAACATTAACAACAGATTTACCTTCTTTAAAAACCAAGAACAATATTTAAGTAAATAGGAAAATCCACTGTGTTCTTACCGTATTGTGAAAAGGCAAGGACGATCGATGTAATATAACCGGAACTATAAGTCAATGAGGATTGTATCTGAATTGGTTGTCGGGATAGTGTGGTAACGACTTAGGGCGGCAGAGCCAATGAGGATTGTATCTGAAGATGAAGGGGTATATTAGTCATTTTAGATGTATTTGACCTTGACTAACGAGAAAACTAACGGGCGTTAACAAAAAGTAGCTCTCGGTGGCTGTTTTGCAAAAAAATGAAACATTAATGTCGTTTTTGCAACAAATTTTGTCTCGGTGTCATACTTGCGCATTTGGGCTACTTTAGGAACTATTTTTTGCAATTTACCCATTCTTTAATTAACAGACTAAACTAAATTTGTTTTCAAATCACTTAATTACATGTGGAAGTCATTGTAATATGGGGAGGGATTTGCACACTCATACAATTTTTTTCAGGTCAACAATTTATTCAAAATAACTCATAAGTGAAGGTCATTAACCTTATTTATTGGGTTTTATTATAATTTTACCCTTATGCAATTATTGAAAGCTTTGATTAAAGTTTGTAATTTTTAATACCATTTCATTTCGTGCAATATGATAAACCTGGTATATTATTCACAACTGTATTTGAAAGGGGACAATAATTTTAGAACAAACCAAAATGCAAATAAGGACTATTAATTTGGGACAGAGGAAGTATTAATCTAAATCACTTTCAGTCAATAAAGTTATACTTAAATATTGGCTAGAACTGATATTTTACATTCCAATAGTTATTTGTATGTTTTAATATGTTATATTTAGCTTTGTTCTTGTTGTTTTAAAAACTGTCGAGAAAAACCGAAACTGATATAAACAAAAATAAAAGCATAATGAGTTAGTTTTAATAAATATGTGCCTTAAAAGATTTGTATGGGTTTTAGCCATTTAGGTTGAAGTCCCTGTACGCTATGAAAAAGTTAAGTGCAACATTATACTAAAATTTGAATCATAATTTTTTAAAGCTAAATTGAATTAGCACATAAATGTTATGTGAGGTTGCACGTAAAAAGACATTGTTCGAAAGAAAGAAAAAACACTTATGTGATTCAAAATCAGTTGTGATCCGTACCACACCTGACTCTCAAGTGGTTTGCCCATGTCGCTACACTAATTTTACCAAACATACTAATAAGCTATTGGTAAATAATAATATACTATCGATGTTTATGTATTACTCCTCCGTCTCAAAATATATACTTTTTATATGTGAAAGTTTTAGAAATACGGAGTACTCATTAACTACAATATTTATCAATCAAATATTATATTTACTCATAGGTTTTTTTTATTGGTTGAAATGTGAAGTCGATGCTTACTTGAGAACAACTCAAAGACATATTTTACAATGAAAAAAGTAAGTTATATAATTTGTGTTATAAGTAATTAAAAAAAAAAAAAAAAAGAAAAAAAAAAGAAAAGAATAACGCTGTTGTTACACAATTCAACTCCGTAAGTGATAATGATTTATTTGGTACCTTTTTAATTGGTCATTTAAGCCAAAAATCGAGTAAATATGATCAAATATTGCCTCAAATTGTTTCTTTTTGTATTTTAGGTACTTGGGACGAGAATTGTGAAAAACGACACTTTTGGAGCATATTTGGATGATAAAGTGAAGAAAACGACGAAGTCGCGAAAAGTACGTCAGACATGGAGGTCTAACGGCGTCACTAGACACAACGTGATGCCGTCCCTTGTAAACTCGTGGAAGATTTCTAGTGTTGAGCTAACAAGTGACGCCTCAGAAGATTTTGAAGGATTTATAACCTGACGCCGCCAGGTGTAAAGTAGAGATGGGCGTCACGCTTTATGCTAACAAGAGACGGCTCAAAAGGATTTTACAAGTGACGGCCTCATCAGATCTCTTTCTGACGCTGTCAAAGCGGCGATTCCACAAACGAAACCCTAAACCACAGCGAGTTGACGGCGTCAGAGGCTATAACCTGACGCCGTCAGAACTGTATTCCTATATATATTTTCGAAAGTTTTCATTGTTAAAGGGTGACATCTTTTGGAGAAAAAACCCTAGTCGAATTTCAGCAGCTTTGTAAGGGTTTTTCAACCCTTGAACCTTATGCTTTATTGAAGATAAGTTATTCGTTTAATCATTCAATATGTCTATGTGTTGTTAGATTAATTGTTTATCTTTTCTTCTATCTATCATGCTAGCTTAAGTTTGTTTGTGTTTGCTTAGATCTAATGAAACCTAGTTGTTGAATATTGATTTGTTGTCTCTTGTTTATTTGATTGTTATCGCATTAGGTTAAGAAACTGGCTGACCTCTTATATGTAACTAGCTTGAACGTCTTAAAAACACAACCGTAGAGTGCACTATTGGTTTTCTTCGTTGTATTTATTGCGTGAGTTGCGGCTTGTAGATCCTAGAAAACTTAATTGATGTTAAGGGATTTAGGGGAGACTAATATTCATAGAGTTGGGGACTTCGGCACCTCCCCACGACCAATAATATGGAATATGACGCTTCAACTAAAACAAGGATGTGAGAATTCAACGAACCAATAGGAGATAACTAGGGAGTAATTAAATCTAAGGAAAGACGCTTTTCCTATCATAAAAAGTTCACCAATTTACTTTTTCTTGTTTTTAGTTTAATTTTAGTTTTATAATTAGTTTTTGGGTTAGTTTATTAACAACTAATTCCGCCCACTCCTTCAAAACCGAGATTTTAATTGCTTTCTAAAAAATATAAAAATACAAAAAGAATCATCGTTCACCTCTAGACCTATCTCGTCATACATCTTGACCTAACGACACTATTCCCCTAGAGAACGATCAATCCCCCGGACCTACCTATACTACACTACAACGATCAGGTACACTGCCTGGAGGATTGCAAGCTTCTCAAGATCCCTTGAGAAGTAAAACCTTTTGCGTGGACGCAATCCTTGCATCATGTTTTTGGCGCCACTGCCAGAGAATAGTTATTGTCCAGGTTCAATTTCTATCTCGTTTAGGTCTAGTCACTAGATTACTATCAAGTGAGATTTTTATTTTCTTTTTATTAGCTTTCTTTAGTCTATCTTTTTTTCATTCCCTTTGTTCGTATCCCTTCATTCGCCATCATGGTGGGTGAAGCCATCTTTGAACCTATCAACCAACAACACCAAGCTCCACCAAACCAACAACAACCACACCAAGACCCACCAATTAACCAAGATCCACCTCGAGCCCGTACTCTAGGTGAGTACTCCCGACCTAGCCACCAAGGCTATCGAAACACCATTGAGCTCCCCCAAAGAGCCAATGTGTCTCCCTTGCGATTCGACACCATCTGGTTGGTGCAAAGAGGATGTCCAGTCCATGGACTTTGTTCTGATGATCCAAATCAACATCTCATGGATTTCCTCAAAATCGTTGATTCCATAGACCTTGATGTTGAAACTCAAGAGACAACACGCTTGCGTCTCTTCTAATTCTCTCTACGTGACCAAGCTAGTCAATGGCTTGAGCGTTTATCCGCGGGATCCATCACATCTTGGGATGATCTCACCTCTCATTTCCTTGCTCAATTCTTCCCACCGGGGAGAACTACCAAATTAAGGAATGACATCTTGATGTTCCAACAACGTCAAGGTGAAACTTTTTATGAGGCTTGGACTCGTTTCAAGAACTTACTCCAAAAAGTCCCTCATCACGGCATTGATCTTTGGCTTCAAGTCCAAATTTTTTACGATCATGTCAATCAATCCACAAGGCAAACCATTAACCAAGCGGCCGGTGGTAAGCTACGTGACAAGAATGCGAAGGAATCGTGGGGAATCATAGAAGATCTTAACCTCTATGACAACGAATGTTGAAATGACCCCCGTGAGTTGGGCAAAACGGTCAAGGCAATATCCTTGCCTTCGAATAACTCAAGCATTCCTAACTGTAGGATCATGGAAATCGACGACCAAGTCAAGTTTCTCATGAAATCCTACGAAGCTCCTAAGCTTTCAAGTCAAGTGAACAAAATCACTTCTTCATGTGAGTTATGTAGTGGTCCCCATGACACTCGTGATTGCTTGGAGCTCCCCGAACAAGCTTTTGCGGATTATGCATCCACGCGTACCGACGGAGCGGGAGACAAGTGGTTCACTTTCAAACCTGAGCAAAACACTTATGGTGATTCATACAACCCATCGTGGAAGAATCATCCAAACTTTAGGTGGAAACAAAACCAAAATTCTTCTCAAAACAAATTTTCAAATCCACCTAATCGTTTCCAATCAAACGGTTCGTCTTCGAACCGTACCTTCAACAACAATCCTTCCAACAATTCCAATAATTTTGAAGGATTAATGTCCAATTTTAAGGCATCTTAAGAAGCTCGTTTGTCTAAATTTGAAGCCGATTTCAAACAACAACAAAGCGAGATGACCAATAAGATTGACAATTTGTTGAAGGCACTCAACAACCAAGTGATAACCCCGTCAAGTAGAGTTGCTAGAAACACAAGTTGGGGTAGCGAGGTTAAGGATCCTTCATCATCTAAACATGTTCACTTTGTTAATGCCATTACCCTAGTGCCACCAAATAGGAGTAGTAAGGAAGAAGACGAGGATGTCATTAAGAACAAAAGTGATCCTAAGGAGGAAATTAAGAATGATGATGAGAAGGAAGTGGAAGAAGTAGATGAAGATCACTTTAACAAGTTTCCTACAAAGGATGAATGCGCATATCATAAGTATTTATTTGAGGATCCTAAGACACCGTATTGCATAAGTTCACCAATCCTAAAAATGGGTGACCCATCTAACATAAACCTACCATGTAACATCGGGCACGTGCATGTGTGGAAGGCTTACACTGACCTTAGATCCCCCGTAAACATCATGACTAGGATCCACCACAATTGGATAATGAAAAAGCAACTTGGGCCTAGGAAAGATCCCGACACGGGTAGGGTGAATAATTTTGTAGGGAGAGTTAAGGGAATGCAGGTATATGTAGGAAACTTCACATATGTTAATGATTTTGTGATTATTGAAGATATTCGGCTGGTGATTGATAGTTGTTTATCTAACGTAGTGTTTGGAAAACCATTTGTGGAAGTTTCTAAAATGACTTATGACCCAACCTTAGGGATAGTTAGATTTACGGATGAAACCGATGTGATTGCCTACCAAATGCCATATAAGATTGAGCAATTCCGTCTTTTTCCAAACCTAGAAAAGGAACTTAAGCAATCAGTCTACTATAGGAATGATGAGGATAAGAGAAGAGGAGTAGACCATGTGATGAGAAAGATATTTAGTTTTTATAAAGAATGCTTACAATTAGGACCGGAGTACAAAACCAAGATAGAAGATGACGTTGAGAACGTGACGGAGGATGGAGTCACGTAGTAGGGCATGACTTTGAGTCTAGCTACAAGACTCGTTAATAAAGAAAAGCGCTTCTTGGGAGGTAACCTAAGCTTTTTAATTGTTTGTGTATTTGTTTTTATTTTGTTTGATTTCATATATATGCTCCATCTTTCTTTGTTCATATTTCATGTTTCGAATATAATTTGTGAAAATGATTTATTTTGTTTTTAACTTCGTCTTAACTACATACTCCCTCCGTCCCACATTAAATGTCTTGTTTTGACTTTTGCAGTCCATTTTTTTCAACTTTGACTATAAATATTTTTATTTTTATTATATAATACTTGATGAAAATTATACCAAAGAAAATACATTTAAAACTCAATCTATTCATATATTTTGATCAAGTATTATATAATACAAAATAAAATAATTAAGGTCAAAGTAGAAAAAGATTGACTTCAAAAAGTCAAACATGACATTTAATATGGGACAGAGGGAGTATAAAGGTATTTTACAAAAAGATAAGTGTAGGGAAAATCATATTTTGTTTAAAAGAACGAATTCGAACATGAAAGATAACAAGTAATGATTAGCATATATTTATGTGATTGTTTAGAGTCAAATGCTTGTATCGAGTCACAATGAATGTTCTGCAGTTTTTCCAGGTTTTAATACTCAGATTTTTCCAGAAATTTTCCTGAAACAAAACGTAAAAATACTGTCAGGTCATACCTGACGGCATCAGGCATTTTAGCAGCACAGTTTTCCAGATTTTTGTTTTTCTGCTGGAATTTAAATTTTTGAAAAATTTTAAGAATTTTAAATTTCCAGAAATCTGTAGACATTTATTCTGTAAGCATTATATCTTACTTTTCTTTCTAGTTTAGTTTTAGTGTATATAGTGTTTACTGCCGATTTTATGCGAGGTTTTGTGTTTCGTTTTCTTAGTGAATTATAGGTTATATTGGACAAGAAGACGAAAGTATACATTGGAAGTGAAGCTTATCATGTTTGTTTTCTTGGAGGAAGATCTAATCATGTTTTCACATCGTCCATGCCGAGCAAATCAGGGGAGTATTATTTTATTTCTCTATTTTATTTTCCCGTTATCATAACTTTGATACTTTTTAAGAACATTGGGGACAATGTTCAATTTAAGTGTAGGGAGGGTAAAATGGGATACCTTAGAAACTATAACTTCGCTTGATATTTGTTTTTGTCTTAGAGTAAATGTGTAATAAAACTAAGAAAGATACTTGTTAGGGCAATTTTAGCACCAAATTTAAATTTTTTTACAACATACAGGAGTGAAACTTTAGGTTAATAAGCGTCTCATGGATATGAATTATATAGCAAGCACAAAAACCCTTCTACTAAAAAAATTTCCACCCAAAAAATATGAGGTTCGCCTTTAGATATATAGGAAAAAGCATTCACCTTTAATGCTTAGGAGTGTACCGGTAGTATATAGATTCTAGAACTTGCGTTTGTGATGCATCCTGAGATCGCTAGTGAGACTACATTCGTGTAGTTAGGATTTACTAAATGATAAGAGGCATTAGGATAAACCTTGTTTTAAACCTGTATTATAATTATGTTTGCTTCATTGGTCAAGTAATTTTCTCACACCTTTGCGATGTACTCATCTTTAGTACACAATACCCCTAGTATACCCCTCAGAGCCTAACTTTTTCGCGGTTCTCATGATATTTCGGTGGATTCTGAAATATTAATGAAGAACATTGTTTACAATCCACCCCAAATGTACAACCAAATCGCCTTAGCCTACCTTGTATGCACTCATCTTTAGTGCATTATTGTTACAACATATATGTTTAAACTCCTTTGTTAATTGTCTAATCGGTAACATGGTTGCTAAGTCGAGTCATATCTTGTAAATACAGTTTTGGGACTCATGGGACTCATGGGTAAAAGTACTAGTTGTTATGGAGTAATGGGGAAGAAAGTAATGTTATTACCCCCAAATGTGCGTTAATGTTTAAAGTACTCCAAGTGTTTTAATTTTCTTAAATCGGGTCATTAGTTAGTTATGTGTAAAGTATGTAAAATTCAAGTGTAGGGAGGTTGCAAGATCCCTTTGATGTATTATTTTGGATGGTAGGGCAAGAGTGTATGAAAAAAAAAATCAAAAAATTGATAAAAAGAAAAAAAAAAAAGGAGAATAAAAAATCGAAAAAAACATACGGACTACCATCCCGTTTCTTTTATGTTTAAGTCAAAGATAGTGTCAAGAAAAATACAAAAAGAGTTACTATTTAGCGAGTCGAGTCGAGTCTTGGCTTAGCAACGCCTCATTGTACATGTAATTGACCAAGATAATTGACTTGCCACCAGTAAAATTCCTTATATCCAACAAACCGTGTTTTTCATACCCTTACACCTAACGTTACAACCCTTGAAAAGCCCTCTTTGATAGTTTATCATAGGTGCTTACGCCAAAGTGGTGGAGGTTTGATTAGTTCCCAAGCCTATGGTAATCTATGTACTATGACAGGTAGAGAGTGTTTCAATTTCAATTTTCCATATGTGTTATATGATGCGTGGTTTTGCAACCTTACAACAGGTTTTACCTCTCAAGGGATCTTGAGAAGTTTGCAATCCCCACCAGACAGTGTACCTGACCGTTGTAGCATAGTAAAGTGGCAAGTACCGGGGGATTGATCGTTCAACTCAAAGAATAGTGTTCGTTAGGATTGAAATTATTCTAACTAGGTCTAGAGGTGATGGATGATTCTTTTTGTACTTTTATATTTTATGGAAAGCAAGTAAAAATCTCGTGTTTTGGAAGAAGGGGCGGAATTAGTTGATAATCAACTAACCCAAAAGCTACTAACTAAACTAATATGCAAGAAAAGTAAACTAGGGTCCTACACGGGAAGTGAAGCATGTCTACCTATGATGTATTACTCCTTGCTAGCTATCCAATTCTACCTATTGAATTGTCACACCTTGTTTTAATTGACGGGTTGTATTCCTTAATACCATTCGTGGGGTGGCGTACGTACTTCCCCAACTCTATAAGCTCCTACTTCACTCCTATGTCGAGCCGGCTAAGAAGCTCCTAACATGGGATCACTAGAATTCGCTCATGGATTAAATACAACCAAATAAACCTAGTACGCATTGGTTCATGTTTCTTAAGACGCTCAAGCAAGTTACCGTATAGGAGGTTAGCCAGTTTTCTTAAGCCTAACATCGATATCACCCAATCAAACAAGAGACAATAGGAAACAAGAATTATAAGCTAAACCAATAAGATCTATTGAAGTTGTCACGCCCTAATTGATGGAGATGGACACACACATCAACAAGAAATCAATAAGATCTAATTGATTATATACAAGTTTCATACAATCATAAGTAGACACAAGGTGATTTAGCCAAGCATAATTAATGAAGAGCAATCAACAATGATCATAATTGAAGACATAACATAAGATTGAATCGATAAACAAACCATTACAAGATGTTTATGGCATGATTAGGACCCTCTAAGTTGCTGGAAAAACACCTACCTAAACCCTAGAATTGGACTTAGGGTTTAGGGCTTACAAATAATGAAGTTATGATGTTGTATTTATAGGCAGTTTGCTGTCCGAGGGGTTCTGACGGCGTCAGCCTTAACAAGTGACGGCGTCAGCTCCCCTTTTTCACCAAATTGTAGATCTTTTCGTCCCGATTCCGTGGCCTCTTGAATCACCAAAATCCGAGTTCGTATGAAGATTTTATGGCCAAAACAGTAACAGCCACTTCGCGCGCGAGTTGTGATTGTCTTGATTAACTTGTGGCGGTTTCACTAAGGTTCCTTCTCGTGTAAGAATACTTTGACGCCGTCACTCTATATCTTCCGACGTCGTTAGGATGAGTCCTGACGCCGTCAACTTCAAGATCTTCTGGGCCGTCTCTTTATAAATTAAACCGTGACCACCTATGGCGTCACAAAGCGTGACGCCGTCAGACTTCCAATGCAAATCTCACTGGCTTATCTTGTGTATTTTTCATATCCACCTTTTTGGCCAATACATGACGCCGTCAAGAGCAATACTTGACGCCGTCACATGTACTTTTCCAGCCAAATTTGAGACTTTGTCGTTTTCTTCACTTTTATGCTCCAAAAACGTCCAAAATGCTTCCTTTTCCAGATTTCTTCTCCAAAGTACCTAAAATGACAAAAGGAACGATTTAGGGCAATATTTGATCAAATAAATACGATTTAGGGCTTAAATGACCCCCTAAAAGCGGTACACTTTTCGCTTCATCAAATACCCTTACACTTGAGATTTGCTTGTCCTCAAGCAAATGCGCTTTTATTCTAATCAAAATACAAGTTAGGGGTCATTTAATGCTAATATAAAAGTAATTACAACAAATAATCGTTCCACTTCAATCATAATAAGCACGGAGATTACATACTAGCACCTCACAAGTAGTGTTTAGATACTCACATCTCTCAGGTGTCATCAAAATAAATCTCATAAATGAAAACGGATAATATCTCTCACTACCTGTCATAGCAAATAGATTACCATAGGCTTGGGAAAGGATCAAAAACCTCCTCCACTAGGCGTAAGCACCTAAGATAAACTATCAAAGAGGGCTTTTACATGGGTTATAACGTTAGGTGTAGGGATATGATAAACACGGATTTGTTGGATAAGGGATATTTTACTGGTGGCGAGTTAAAGATCTTGATTAATTACATGTACTATACAATGTTGCTAAGCCAAGACTCGACTCAATCTTAAGCTAATAAAAGAAAACAACAAAAACATAAAATAAACATAAAATAAAACGGGATGGTAGTCCGTATGTTTTTTTTTTCTACTTTTCTTTTTCTCACTTTTTTTTTGTATTTTTCTTGATTTTTCGTTTTTTTTTTTTTTTTTTTTTTTTTTTTTTCATACACTTTTGCCCTACCATCCAAAATAATACATAATAGGGGCATTGCATTCCCCTTACACTTGAACTTTTACATAACTTTACAAATAACTATTCTAATGACTCGAATTAAGATAATTGAAAAACTTGGAGTACTTTTAAAATATTTAGCACATATGGGGGTAATAAATGATGTTCTTCCCCATTACTCCATTACACTAGTACTTTATCCATGAGTCCCAATCGTCCCAAAACAATATGTACAAGGATATGACTCGACTTAGCAACCATGTAATCAACTAGATAATTAACTTGGGTTTAAACAAATGTTGTCACAATAATGCACTAAAAATGAGTGCATACAAGGTAGGCTAAGGCGATTTGGGTGTACATTTTAGTGGGGTGTAACAAATTCTTCCTTTAAGTAAAATGCTTAAAGGTCGAAACGAAAAGATAGGCTCTGAGGGGTGTACTAGGGGTATCGTGTACTAAAAATGAGTACAACACAAAGGGTGTGGGAGAATTACTTGACCAATGTAGCCAACGTAATTATAACAAAATCACAGGTGTAAAACAATGGGTTAATCCTAATGCCTCTTATCATGTAGTAAATCTAACTACACGAATGTAGTCTCACTTGTGGCCTCGGAATGGTCCTAACGCAAGTTCTAGAATCTAAGTACTACCAGTACACACATCATAGCATAAATGCTTTTCCTACCAATTCTAGGGGCGAACCTCACATATTTGGGGGGTGGAAAATTTTTTAGTGGTACGGTTTTTGTGCTAGTCATATAACTCCTATCCATGAGACGCTCATTAAGACCAAAGTTTCACTCCTATATGTTGTAAAAAATTTTAAATTTGGCACTAAAATTGCCTTAACAGGTATTTCTCTCAGTTTTATTACACATTTACTATTAAACAAACAAAAATCAAGCGTAATAGCATTCTCTAATCGTACTTTTACCCCCCCCCCCCTTACACTTAAGATGAACATTGTCCCCAATGTTCAAATAACAAGATGTAAAAGAAAAAAAGTAAAAGAATGAAATCAAATACTCCCCTGATTCGCTCGGTGGATAATGAAGTAACATGGTTAGATCTTCTTCCAAGGTAATGTAGAAGCTTCAAGACTAATGCATCGCCAAAAGCTTGATTCCACATACATCTCCTTGTCCAAAATAACCTGTTAATCCTGAGAAAACAAACAAGAAAAACCAAAGCATCAAACCGAACAAAGACAACTCACAACTAGGTGTAATTCCAGACTTAGAAATAAAACAATTAAAGATATAATGCTTGCGGAATGAATGTTTTGCAGATTCCTGGAGTTTATAAGTTAGAGATTTAATAAAAACTTTTTATGATTCCGGTAGAAAAACAAAACTTTCAAAAATTTCAGAAAATTAAAACCTGACGCCGTCAGGTTGTAAGGCCTGACGCCGTCAAAAATGATCTGACAGAATTCTCATGTTAAGTTTCCGGAAAATTTCTGGAAAAACCTATACCTTACTTCCTGGAATTCCTGCAAAACTTCATTATGACTCGATACAAGCATTTGACTCAAACAAATACTAATATGCATGCTTATATCTCATTGTTATCGTTCATGTTCAATCTTGTTCTTAAAAACAAATTTGGATTTCCCTTACACTTATCTTTTGCAAAATACCTTTATATGTAGTTAAGACGAAGTTAAAAACAAAATAAAGCATTTTCACAATTTATATTTGAGACATGAACAGTAAACAAAAAGAATAAGAAATGCATACGGAAACAAATAAAATTAAATAAACAAACAATCAAACAAATAAAGCAAATAAAGCTTGGGTTGCCTCCCAATAAGCGCTTGTTTTTGTTCGAGTCACGAGCCTGACTCTACCCTTATTTAACAAAAATAGGGGAGGTTTTCACTACACTTAGGATTAAGTGCGGGTGAAAGTAGCGATACACACCCTTAGGGTGTGAATATGCCATGTGAGGTGAAGGGGGTGAGTGAATGGCTTCCTTCATCCTAAAACTACCCGGATAATATTGGTTGATGGGTGGGTCGGTTCCTCTTTTTTCTCCTAGATGTAAATCTAAGGATGAAAAGTTGTGTAAAGGTTGAGGTTCCAATTCATCAACACTAGGAAATTCCCTAGAACTATGAGTAAGGTCATCACTAAAAGTGTACAAACCTATATCCTCTAGTTGTGCTTGGTCCAAGGGTTCTACCTCCATCGGGATTCCTAAAGTCTCTTCTACTTCTTCCGGGTAAGTCACGGGCGGTGTGGGTGCCTCAAATGATGGTTGAGTATTTTGTGGGCTTATGGTGTTTACCTCATTATTCCACGTGTCAAGATCACCTATATCCTCGTCAATTATTTTCTTAGGTAGTGATAATAACAAACCTAGTGCTTCATCCAACTTATGATTTATTGATACGGCTCTATCCACAATTCCTTGGCAAACTAGGTCGCTTTTCCTATTAGCCTCACTAAAACAAGATCCTAAACATGGAGGTTGTTCATAAGAATCTATCCTAGGTGAAGGCTCATATGATTCATAAGTGTCTAATCGGTTACATGGTTGCTAAGTCGAGTCATATCTTGTAAATACAGTTTTGGGACTCATGGGTAAAAGTACTAGTTGTTATGGAGTAATGGGGAAGAAAGTAATGTTATTACCCCCAAATGTGCGTTAATGTTTAAAGTACTCCAAGTGTTTTAATTTTCTTAAATCGGGTCATTAGTTACTTATGTGTAAAGTATGTAAAATTCAAGTGTAGGGAGGTTGCAAGATCCCTTTGACGTATTATTTTGTATGGTAGGGCAAGAGTGTATGAAAAAAAAATCAAAAAATTGATAAAAAGAAAAAAAAAAGGAGAATAAAAAATCGAAAAAAACATACGGACTACCATCCCGTTTCTTTTATGTTTAAGTCAAAGATAGTGTCAAGAAAAATACAAAAAGAGTTACTATTTAGCGAGTCGAGTCGAGTCTTGGCTTAGCAACGCCTCATTGTACATGTAATTGACCAAGATAATTGACTTGCCACCAGTAAAATTCCTTATATCCAACAAACCGTGTTTTTCATACCCTTAAACCTAACGTTACAACCCTTGAAAAGCCCTCTTTGATAGTTTATCATAGGTGCTTACGCCAAAGTGGTGGAGGTTTGATTAGTTCCCAAGCCTATGGTAATCTATGTACTATGACAGGTAGAGAGTGTTTCAATTTCAATTTTCCATATGTGTTATATGATGCGTGGTTTTGCAACCTTACAACAGGTTTTACCTCTCAAGGGATCTTGAGAAGTTTGCAATCCCCACCAGGCAGTGTACCTGACCGTTGTAGTATAGTAAAGTGGCAAGTACCGGGGATTGATCGTTCAACTCAAAGAATAGTGTTCGTTAGGATTGAAATTATTCTAACTAGGTCTAGAGGTGATGGATGATTCTTTTTGTACTTTTATATTTTATGGAAAGCAAGTAAAAATCTCGTGTTTTGGAAGAAGGGGCGGAATTAGTTGATAATCAACTAACCCAAAAGCTACTAACTAAACTAATATGCAAGAAAAGTAAACTAGGGTCCTACACGGGAAGTGAAGCATGTCTACCTATGATGTATTACTCCTTGCTAGCTATCCAATTCTACCTATTGAATTGTCACACCTTGTTTTAATTGACGGGTTGTATTCCTTAATACCATTCGTGGGGTGGCGTACGTACTTCCCCAACTCTATAAGCTCCTACTTCACACCTATGTCGAGCCGGCTAAGAAGCTCCTAACATGGGATCACTAGAATTCGCTCATGCATTAAATACAACCAAATAAACCTAGTACGCATTGGTTCATGTTTCTTAAGACGCTCAAGCAAGTTACCGTATAGGAGGTTAGCCAGTTTTCTTAAGCCTAACATCGATATCACCCAATCAAACAAGAGACAATAGGAAACAAGAATTATAAGCTAAACCAATAAGATCTATTGAAGTTGTCACGCCCTAATTGATGGAGATGGACACACACATCAACAAGAAATCAATAAGATCTAATTGATTATATACAAGTTTCATACAATCATAAGTAGACACAAGGTGATTTAGCCAAGCATAAATAATGAAGAGCAATCAACAATGATCATAATTGAAGACATAACATAAGATTGAATCGATAAACAAACCATTACAAGATGTTTATGGCATGATTAGGACCCTCTAAGTTGCTGGAAAAACACCTACCTAAACCCTAGAATCGGACTTAGGGTTTAGGGCTTACAAATAATGAAGTTAAGATGTTGTATTTATAGGCAGTTTGCTGTCCGAGGGGTTCTGACGGCGTCAGCCTTAACAAGTGACGGCTTCAGCTCCCCTTTTTCACCAAATTGTAGATCTTTTCGTCCCGATTCCGTGGCCTCTTGAATCACCAAAATCCGAGTTCGTATGAAGATTTTATGGCCAAAACAGTAACAGCCACTCCGCGCGCGAGTTGTGATTGTCTTGATTAACTTGTGGCGGTTTCACTAAGGTTCCTTCTCGTGTAAGAATACTTTGACGCCGTCACTCTATATCTTCCGACGTCGTTAGGATGAGTCCTGACGCCGTCAACTTCAAGATCTTCTGGGCCGTCTCTTTATAAATTAAACCGTGACCACCTATGGCGTCACAAAGCGTGACGCCGTCAGACTTCCAATGCAAATCTCACTGGCTTATCATGTGTATTTTTCATATCCACCTTTTTTGCCAATACATGACGCCGTCAAGAGCAATACTTGACGCCGTCACATGTACTTTTCCAGCCGAATTTGAGACTTTGTCGTTTTCTTCACTTTTATGCTCCAAAAACGTCCAAAATGCTTCCTTTTTCAGATTTCTTCTCCAAAGTACCTAAAATGAAAAAAGGAACGATTTAGGGCAATATTTGATCAAATAAATACGATTTAGGGCTTAAATGACCCCCTAAAAGCGGTACACTTTTCGCTTCATCATTATATAACTTTATACACCCGAGAGATGTGAGAATCCAAACACTTTATGTGAGGTTGTAGTATATAATTTTCGTGCTTATTTTGACTAACGTGGAACGATTGTATGTTGTAATTACTTTTAAATTAATATTAAATAGCCCCTAGCTTGTAAATTGATTAGAATAAAAGCTCATTTGCTTAAGGACAAGCAAATTCCAAGTGTAGGGATATTTGATAAGGATTTATTTGGTACCTTTTTAAGGGGTCATTTAAGCCAAAAATTGAGTAAATATGATTAAATATTGCCTCAAATCATTTCTTTTTGTATTTTAGGTACTTGGGACGAGAATTGTGGAAAACGGCACTTTTGGAGCATATTTGGACGATAAAGTGAAGAAAACGACGAAGTCGCGAAAAGTACGTCAGACTTGGAGGTCTGACGGTGTCACTAGACACAACGTGATGTCGTCCCTTTTAAACTCGTGGAAGATTTCTAGTGTTGAGCTAACAAGTGACGCCTCATAAGATTTTGAAGGCTTTATAACCAGACGCCGTTAGGTGTAAAGTGGAGATGGGCATCACGCTTTATGCTAACAAGAGACGGCTCAGAAGGATTTTACAAGTCACGACCTCAGATCCCTTTCTGACATCATCAGATCGGTGATTACAAAGACGAAACCCTAAACCACAGCGAGTTGACGGCATCAGAGGCTATAACCTGATGCCGTCAGAACTGTATTCCTATATATATTTTCGAAAGTTTTCATTGTTAAAGGGTGACATCTTTTGAAGAAAAAACCCTAATCGAATTTCAGTAGCGTTGTAAGGGTTTTTCAACTCTTGAACCTTACGTCAGACTTGGAAATACATCACCTCCATGGTAGAGGTTAGAGAGAGAAAGTGTAGTGAGAGAGAGTGGAAACCTGGTTGTATTATTGATAATGAAGAGTAAAAATTACACACACAAGCCTCACCCTTCTAGTTAAGTCTAGGAGGGTATAAATAAGCAAACAAACACAAAACTTTACATTAATGACGCTTCTAGTCCTTGTGTTTGTGCCATACACAATAACTAATATAATCCCAAATATGTTGTCACATTTTAGTGCGAGAAGCATTCCCAACAATCTACCCCCAATGTGGCAACATATGGGATTACTTACATCATTTCCTACAAGTACAAATACAAATAAAGAAAGGTCTTCATAAGGTCTTCACTTGTAGTCAAACGATGTAATATGCCAAATATGCCAAATACATAATAACTAATATAATCCCAAATATGTTGTCACATTTTAGTGCGAGAAGCATTCCCAACAATCTTCCCCCAATGTGGCAACATATGGGATTACTTAAATCATTTTCTACAAGTACAAATACAAATAAAGAAAGGTCTTCATAAGGTCTTCACTTGTAGTCAAACGTTGTAATATGCATGAACTGGATTAACTTCCCCCCAATTCATGTTGCATGTCTTTAATGGCTTCTTCATCTACTTCTTTTTGGTGAAGTTTCTGAATCAGCTTCCCCCCAAACTGACAACCGTCTTCAGCAGATTCGAAACTTTGATGTAGTTAACATGTCTTCTATCTTTTGAAGGTTGTAAGTACGCAGCGGAATTTGTAGATGACATCGTAAAACCACACCAAGAAAATCTGACTAGTACTCAGTAACGGTTATGCTCAATGCGGAAACTCCGTTCGGGGGTAACATGCAAGAAATCAGCAAGATCTTCTCACATAAGTAGGCTACTTCACACTTCACAACCTGCGAAAGTTGAAACGATTACACCAAAATCACAAAACTGAACCACCGATCATCTCTGCAGACGTCTCTCCAGTAGTAATGAAATTGTAAGCTCGATCACGTGAGTCTGTTTTGCGTCCCTGATGTGCACATTTCTTCCCCCTAATTGCAGATACATCTGGAAAAAGAGTGTTTTCGCAAAGAATGCAAGAAAAGTCAAAGTACATCTATTCTCTCTTCCCCCACGATGTCTTTGCGGAATCGGAAGCATACACACTATGGTTACGATGGAAACGGAGGCAGCGTAAACCCTGTATGTCCAATTAGTCGAAGATGTGTGAAGTACCAAAAATAGCCCGTGAGAATCAACTACTGATAAAATCTCTACTCTTCTATACTCTTCTCATCTAACTTTTTACCGACCCCATTATTATTCTGACGGCTTTTTGTAGTGACCACTGATGGAGAAAACCCACTATGACGAACTTGAGACTGAAGTAAAATAACCCAAACTTGTGACTTAAACTTGCACTATAGTCTGACTAAGTACCTATATTGAGCACTACAACGTAACTCCTTATAGCATAGGTCGTTTCGTATACCCATCCAACCATCCTTAACTGTATATGAACTCATCTTGAATTATCCACATCTTTGTGTGACACTTGAGCACTACAATGTAACTCCTTTAAAGTGATAGTTATACTCTGTGAGCACAACAACGTAACTCCTTACATCAGGTATAACTAGATAACTCAAGTCTTAATCATTTCGACGGTTAAAAAGCTCGAACAAGGATCTCGAAGTATCATGCATCCAACCAACCCCGATATCTTCAAGATACTAAGTACACGCATCCGTGATATCCCACTTCAACCTCAAATAAATAATAAAGGATTAACCCCGTAGTCACATCTTGCGGTTCAATACCCAACACTAGCCTTTTGACGGTTTAAGTGAACTATGATAATGTTTGTATCCCAATCTTGTCAAAAACGTATCCCCGTGATTATTTGTAATACCAAAATAATATCACACTTACTACCAAAATATTAAATAAAATTGTATCCAACATTTTGTAAGAAATTTCGGACAATACAATTTTATTCGTGTGATAATTCAATGAGCAGCCCATCCAAAAGTCCAAATATTTATCACATAACCAATAAGCCAACAGGAACCCTGGCCCAATGTGAGGAAAACATAAGCCCGATCCAACACCAACCCTAATCATACGGGTATTAATACATCATACCCTAAATCAACACATTTTTTAACCCTAATCACATATACTCATCCGCCTCTCTTCATCTTCTCTCCTCAAAAAAATTCGCCCCCACATCACATCTTACACACGGTTTGCAATCCAAAAACACAACAGAGGAAATAAAAACTTATTTTCTCTTTACCAAGCAAATCAATACAACCATGCCACTTTCTTTAATTTTATTGCTCGGTTTCAAATCAAGAAGGTGTTAAAGCTTCAAGATCATTGAGTGGTCTCTGGTAGGTATTAATGTGTTTGTTTGTCTTTGTATTCAAAGAACGAATCAAAGATTGATTATAACATAATTATGATCAGTAAAATCTTTATATTCGGATATCAACAAGAAGCTAAGCTTCAAAAAGCTTGATCGATGATGAGTTAGTATTTCTCGTGTTTGAATATCTTTGTGGTTCAGCGAATCTCATATGAGATACGAATGAGAAAAACAAACTGAGATCTTGAGTTCTTGTAAATATTCGTGTAATATTAGGTATGTGACGACTGACGAGAGGAGTTGGGGATGAGGTTAGGTTATTTGTTGGATTTGTTGTAGTAGTGGTATGAATTTGTATATGATTAGTGGTCAACTAGAGTATGGTATATCTGGTATTAGACAAACAGTCCTTCATCTCCTTCCTTTTTTTTTTCGTTTTAATTTCAATAACTTAGACTGTTGACCGGTTTGACTGTTGACCTGTTGACCCGTTGACGGGCAATTGCGAAAGGTTTGACCGTTGACCGGTCAATTGCGAAAAACATTTGCCAAAAACAATTGCGAAAAGCAGTCTATAATTGCGAAAGAAAATGGTTTTCGCAATTACTTATTGATGAACTCAAATAAGTACATTTTATTATCATCATTTATCCTATTTATTTGACTTGTTTTATTATATTATCTATGAGAATCGATACATTAATGTTTACTTTAGTAATTCTCAGGTAAAAACAAGCATTATGTGAAACTTGGCGATTTTGGACTAATTATGGAGCGAAACAAGCAAGATGTCAAAAGCCTACTGAAATCCAGAAGATCAAGCTCGTTCTACTCCAGATACGCCGCATTATACTTCTAACATACGGCGTATCACTATCAAGACTTCACAAGTTACAATCCAAGACAGCTTAAGTACATGCGCCGCATACAAAGATCAAGATACGCCGCATCTGAAGACGGTGTACGAATATTCCAGAATATATTAATCTTGGACCCCACGCGAAGTTAAGTCAATGCGCCGCATCTAATCACTCAATGCGCCGCATCTATCCCTGAGACAGAAACTATAAATACCCCAAGGCCAGACGAATTTCGAGAGCTTAGACTTTGGAGTCTTAGACTTTTTGCATAACCCTAGAGCCGAATTCAGACGACCAAGCAGCACAAGACACACCTAAATGAAGATACAAGAGCTGTAAGAAGGTCCTGCATGTATTCAATTCATTAAGTAGTTTTGTTTTATTGTATTAGTACACTTTAATTCATCAGGATTGATGGGCTTGTGTCATGTGACTACGGAAGATCATGCACTCCCCTTAATATTGCTTTCCCATTAATTAAAGTTTATATGTTGATGTCTTTGGTGACTTTTATTAGTGCATTGATAACCTCTGTGTCTAGCTGAGTCTTGCTTGGGTCGCCATGCCCCTTCCTCGCCTATCTATTCTAGCGTATACGAGACGTGGGCATCACAAATGCCCAATACTCTAGAAAAGAAGGATAGACATAAGTAATCATTAAGGGTTTACTCGCCGATAAGATTAGAGCCAACGAGAAAGGTTTAATTATATACACTTCATATAAAACTAGCAATAAAACAAGTGACAAGCTACTTAATTATCAGGACAGGTCTTCTTATTGGCTCGAGTATCTATCTGTGTACGTGTGTGCTAATCGCTGATTCGTGCTCATTAGTTTAGTTTTCTATTTAATCATAACCAAACCGTGCCAGTCTCTCAGGCTGAACACCCTTGCGTTAGATTAGG
The DNA here is from genome assembly GCA_021014915.2 of Artemisia tridentata subsp. tridentata. Classification (NCBI taxonomy): domain Eukaryota; kingdom Viridiplantae; phylum Streptophyta; class Magnoliopsida; order Asterales; family Asteraceae; genus Artemisia; species Artemisia tridentata. Next base: position 147,508,112 of record CP139503.1, on the reverse strand, counting down.
TTGTATAGCTAACTTAGGATATTAAAATACTGATTAGAATAACTAGATAATACGTTCCACTCTTAGTGATCGACACTCTACTTACCATTATATTCATACTGACCGGTACACTGCTCGTTAAGTGTGTGTGTTATTGATAAGTCGGCTAAATATAAATTTAAAACTTGAGTAGGCATTAATACTGCTAAACCGCAACGACACACTCGCGCAGCACTTATACAAGCAATTACGAAAAAAGCCTTCTGATGACTTTTCCGATGAGTTTTCCGATGATTTTTTCGGTGATTTTTTCCGACCAGATTCAGACCAGTTTTATTCCACCACCTATCGGGCCCTTTTTCTGACCAATAATCGACCAGCTTCGGACCACAATTACCAGTTTTCCGACCACTTATCAACCACTTTTTTTGACCAGTAATCGTACATCATTAAGACTATATTATTTGACCATTTAATCTTTACGGGAGATCCAAAAACAGTCATAAAAATAAAAAAATGATAACGATGTATATGGACTGAATAAGGACCAGGTACACTAAAAAGTTGATAAACTGTTTATAGCAATAGAATATTGACCAGTAACAACACTGGTGCAACAGCTTCAAAAAAAATCAGATCCACAGACAAATAGCATTCAAACAGTTCAGATCCACAGAAAAAATATGATTTTGACAAGATAAATTCACACAAATCGACCAAAACTACAACCTTGGCTCTGATACCAATTGATGGATCGTGTTTTGGTGAAGTGATTGTGAATCGGGAGGTCGGGGATAATGGAATTACATCATCTCCATGGTAGAGGTTAGAGAGAGAAAGTGTAGTGAGAGAGAGTGGAAACCTGGTTGTATTATTGATAATGAAGAGTGAAAATTACACACACAAGCCTCACCCTCCTAGTAAAGTCTAGGAGGGTATAAATAGGCAAACAAACACAAAACTTTACATTAATGACGCTTCTAGTCCTTGTGTTTGTGCCATACATAATAACTAATATAATCCCAAATATGTTGTCACATTTTAGTGCGAGAAGCATTCCCAGCACGCTTTATTGAAGATAAGTTATTCGTTTAATCATTCAATATGTCTATGTGTTTTTTGATTAATTATTTATCTTTTCTTCTATCTATCATGCTAGCTTAAGTTTGTTTGTGGTTGCTTAGATCTAATGAAACCTAGTTATTGAATATTGATTTGTTGTCTCTTGTTTAGTTGATTGTTATCGCGTTAGGTTATGAAAACTGGCTGACCTCTTATATGTAACTAGCTTGAACGTCTTAAAAACTTAACCGTAGAGTGCACTATTGGTTTTGTTCGTTGTATTTATTGCGTGAATTGCGGCTTGTAGATCCTAGAAAACTTAATGGATGTTAAGGGATTTAGGGGAGACTAATATCATAGAGTTGGGGACTTCGGCACCTCCCCACGACCAATAATAAGGAATACGACGCTTCAGTAGGAGATAACTAGGGAGTAATTAAATCTAAGTAAACACGCTTTTCCTATCATAAGAAGTTCACCAATTTACTTTTTCTTGTTTTTAGTTTAATTTTAGTTTTATAATTAGTTTTTGGGTTAGTTGATTAACAACTAATTCCGCCCACTCCTTCAAAACCGAGATTTTAATTGCTTTTTAAAAAATATAAAAATACAAAAAGAATCATCCCTCACCTCTAGACCTATCTCGTCATACATCTTGACCTAACGACACTATTCCCCTAGAGAACGATCAATCCCCCGGACATACCTATACTACACTACAACGATCAAGTACACTGCCTGGAGGATTACAAGCTTCTCAAGATCCCTTGAGAAGTAAAACTTTTTGCATGGACGCAATCCTCGCATCAGTAAGTAACTACAGATATTAAAAAAGAAACTATAAATTCACTCCATACGTAATTCCCCTTTCTATTGCCAACGGAACATAGATAAAAAATTATGACATGGCATTACCTATCTACCATTCGATCATCCAAACAATAAATCTTGGACACATAAATTAAAAGTCAACATTGTTTAAAAAACTTTCCAAACTTTTAGGGATTGAATTTCAGTATTATGCACGTTTCTCAATTAACAATTATGATAAGAACATATCTATATTTGCTAACAAACTTTGAACATTGATTTGCTACTTTTGACTTTTAAAAAGTGGCGCCATTTCTCTGGTATAGTGACTCTATATAAAGCATGACAACCTAAAGTTATTGCATTGTCACTCTCAATCTCATTTGTCACTACCGATCTCAATATATCTATACTTGATATCATTATAATGTCAAAAAATCAAAACTGTCCCTTCTTATTTAATCTTCCAAACAACTTCCTCAATGAAATCACAATTGCACTCAAGAAACGAAAAAGTGAAGATAATAGTTGCAATGTCTTCAAGGTTTGAAACCATAATTGCACTCAAGAAGTGGGATATTCTTGAAACTTAACAGAACTTAAGCAAACACTTTCACTACATTCGAAAATAGTTATGAAAAAGGAAAAGAGACTTCATGATGGTCAAAATCCAAAGCATGTGTTCAGCTACACCTGCTGCAGCTTACTGCTGAGCACTACCACCCAACGCCGAGTTTAGTAGCTGGTTAGAAGACATTTAGATGTCATGACTCTTCATTAAGCATCAAAACAATGACTTAATGATTATAAACTGTGTCACTTTTAAACAAAACGACTAGAGATGAAAATATAGAATCCAATAAACGTACACAAAACCTAAAGAGGTAAGTCCGAATAAGCTTGCAGTTGTAGAGCGTTGTTACAGAAAAGAAGATACATCCACATACAAGCTCATCGATGGAGGAAATCATGCATAGGTTAAATGAACATGCAGCAATGTAATAGCATATAAGGGAAAAATGGCTAAGATGGATATATGGCATTTTCTTCACCTGCTCACCCTGTTCTCCCGAGTCTCTTATTTTGGGTTACAAGTCTTTTATTTTAGAGACCATTAAGTGCATTTTGTCATTTCTGTGGTATTATCTCATAAAAAGAAATCAATGGTTGCAACAAAATTTTATATGCTTTTTATGTCTTTGAGGTTTAGAATTTGAAAATCCTAATATATACACTTACAATATCAAATAGCACAAGTATCAATAAAAGTGACTTGGCATCCTTATACTTATTTATTGAAGGTTGAATATTCAACAAAAAGTTATGGAGTACTTGGCATCCTTATACTTATACTAAACAAAAAGTAACATACTAACATGGCTTTCTATGTGGCCAAGGTTTGAAATTTTGCATTATCATAAGCCTTATTTATACCTGGTCTAAATCATAAGTGTTGGAACACAAAAAGTGTAAATCATTAGAGTAGTGACTTCTATTTATCTTTTGCTATAGAATAGGGTATGTTATGTAATATGTAGTACGTTGTGATAGCATAATACTCTCGCAACACTTGTATAGTTGCGAGAGGATGCTAGATGGTTGTAAGGGTATAAATACCCCCTACCTCATGGGTTATGAGGTGTGTGTCTATTTCATGTCTTGCGAGACTTTCTTCTTTCTCTCTCGTTTCTCTCTCTAGGATAAACTGCTCACAACCACTTTATCTCACTAAGATTATAATAGTAACTTGATATTATTGGAACAACAATTGGTATCAGAGCCATATATGATTTGTTGTTTCATTTAGTAGTGTTTTAGTTTTGTTTAGATCTTCATTAGTAGTAAAAGTTTTGAATTTGTAGACGCTAAAAACTTTCTCTCTCTAAAACATCTTTTTCTATCGTACAACATTATAAGATCATTCATAGCGTGTTTAATCTTATAAAACGTGTGTTAGAAAAACATATTTTGAGATTAAGGAAGAGTTTTTATCATTCTATACAAAAAATTTATGATTTTGGTGAAGATTTGTGCTTAAAAACGTGGTTTAAGAGTTTTAGAAAAAGTGTACTTTTGTTCGTAAAAATAGGGTTTTCATTTTGCTCGTAAAATTTTGCTCGCAAAATTTGTTAGCAAGATTAGGGTTTTATTGCGATAGTTTGGCTGAGAAAGAGTTGCGACACTGGTTTTGTGTGCGATAGTTGTTAGTTGTAAGTATTGGGTTGCGATAGTCTTTATGACTTTGGTTTACGAGAGTTTCTTGTGATACTGGCTTTGCGAAGTTTTTTGTTACCCACTGTTTACGAAATAAAATTCTGCCCAACTCGCAAGAAGTAGTTGCGATAGCTTCAAGTATTGTTGTGATAGAAGAAGTTTGCGACACCTGCCTTTACGAGACTTACTGTTACCCACATTTTTGCGAAAGAAAACTCTGCCCAATTTTCAACAGATTGTTGCGATAGTTACTGTTTGCAAGACTTTGTTGCGATACCTTGATTAAAAGACCTTTACCCACAATTTTTAAATCCTTTAAAAGTTTGAAAATTGTTAAGAGAATTTAATCATTTAAATATCACTACATCAAATTCCAAACACTTAACCATCTCAATACAAACAAACTAAAACATCACTTTCAAACAAAAACAACATCTCATATCAAAGATCCACCATCACAATGTCTACTCCCTATCATACTAGCTATGCAACAATGATGTTAGGAACAAAAGCTAGACCACCCATGCTACTCCCAGGAACCTATACAAATTGGGCATTCAGGTTTAAGGCATGGCTATCAAACTTTGATGATTCTGAATACATGATCAACTTAATCAAAAATGGTCCATATGTCATGAAACAAATTACTGACCTAAGTCATCCATAATTCATAAAACCTCAAACACAAGATGATTTAAGTGAAGATAAGCTTAATCATTACCAGGCTAACTTTCGGGCAAAGCACTTCATCATGTTGGCTATTCAAAATAACCTTTATTTGCATGTGGATCACCATGACAATGCTCATGATATGTAGCAAGCACTAGCATCATTGCATAACAAGGAAGAACATCAACTCATCAAAAGAGATCTCGACAATGGAACTTAGTTTCATATGGATCATATTCGAACAATTCTCTCTGAATCATCATCACCAGATCTGTCACTTCCTCCTCACACTAATTTACAAGGCACCATAACATTCAAAAAGGATGAAATCTTCTTCACACCAAATTATGATGATAGTGATAGTGAGCAATCACTAATTGAAGACTTGGTCAAGCTTGGAAATGACATTCAACAATACTCTATCAATGACAAAGGCAAAAACAAAATGAGTGATATTTATGAATGCTCAAGCAACAATACCAAGTGTAAGATTCGTGACTTAGAATATTACAAGAAGAAGATGCAAATTGCCCTAATCGTGAAATCTGGCTATGAGCTAGACAAAGAGATACTCAATTTCATGGAGACTACGGGTGATGAAGCAGAATACTTAGGACCAAGCATGGAATTCATGGCACACGTTGAAGATGTGGAAGATATGGAAACTACAATGAAGGATGATTGTGAAGCTCAAGATGAGGATGCAACTCCAAGCTATGACACAGATACTAAAGAAGATAACACACTTGTCAACAAGGTACACACATCCGATGCTTGTGATAATGATGATCTTGATCAATTCATACATGGTCACATTCATACTATTAGTAAGACAACCGAAGTTAACATAAGTAACGTAAAACCTACAAGTGCTACTCCTCAGTTATCTACTAGTATAGACTGCAATCATGCATCAACAAGTCAAGATCATGTCGATATGCTTCAAAACTATGCCACTAGTCAATCTCAAATTCAAAATTATGCTAACTTGATAAAACTGGAACAAGATAAAAGTGCTTCTTTAGAAAAGAAAATCAAGGACATTTTATATGAAGAGCAGTCTGAACCACCACTAGTGCTTAAATGTCAAAATTCGTGAGTTACAAAATGAGATTTTTCTTTTTAAAAGAAATATTTCAACTTTTGGTACCATTAAAAAGAATTATGAAAATGAAGTTTCCAAACTTAAAGAAGACAAAGCTAATTGTATTCAACAATTAACAAAAGCAGAAACAAAACTTTGCACTACCGATTAGACTTCTCAGACTATGTACATGTTAATGCCTAAACCTGATTCATTTATGGATCTAAAACAGGGTCTTGGTTATACTAAACCATCTTATCTTGACATGGTTAAACGTAAAAAACCAGATTTGTATAATATTGATTACATGAGACGTGATACCTTCAAAGATTACATGTTTGTTCCTAATGACATAGCTCAAGAGGAAATCCAAAAACGTTTAAAAGTTCAACAAAAGAACACCAATTTCTCCTAATTTAGTGTCGATTATGGTTTGATAAATAAGGAAAATGCTCTTTCAAGAAAACCAACAAATGTGCAAAATCATGTGGATAAGATTTTTGACAACCCATATGATTCAAACAAATTTAAGAGATTAACGAGAAAAACTTCTTGCAATATCAAAAATCAAATAAATGGTACTTTAGCTGCTATTCGTGGAAAGTAAGAGTTTCAATTGGCTGAATTTTTGAAATCCAATTCTTATGAAATGGACGTCTTAAGGGAAGTCAAGAAACTATTAAAAACATTTATCAAGCCTCCCATGAATAGAGTTAATGATCAATTTAAACCCATTGAAGAGGCATTGATTTCTGAAATGCAAACTGATTTAACTTACGTCACATCTCTTGAAGATGGATATGACATTCTCAGCTTAAACTCTGATATTCAAACATAATACTTTCTAAATCAAATTGAATCTATCAAACCACAATTTTCTATAAATGAGGAGAAAATTGAAGGATTGGAAAATACACAAACGTCTTTAGAAATGGAAAACCTTTTACTCAAAGAGAGTCTACGAGAATGTTTGCAAAAGAACGTTGAGTTGAACGAGGAATTGTCTTATCGTACTTCCAGATTTGAAAACTCTTGTGCTAAACTAAAAAAATAATCTTTAATGTTTGAAGCAAACTGGCGGCGAAAAATTGAAGAAAACAAATACGAGAAGCTTTCCTACGAAGCTTCTTTGAAATTAATCTTAAAAGGGAACGAGGAACTCAAATATAAAGTGCTTGATTTGATGAAAACCAAGAACCATGAGTTTGTGGAATCATGCCAGTTGGAAAATCAAAATTTTTCATATTTTTCAAACCAACCAACTTTTTTGGCAAATCAAAAACAAAAAACTCATATTCTTGAGCCAAAACAAAAAGAGATGTTATCTAATCCTAAAGTAATTGCTCCAGGTATGTATCAAATTGGATCTACTTCCGTTAGAGAACCATATGGTTCAAATGATATGATTCATAACAAGGAATTAGAAATAGCTAGGAAGCAAGCATTACTTAGTAAAGATATGCCTCTAGATGCACCAATGTGTTCTTTGACTCCCCCTTATAGAAAAGAAACCCAAAGAGTCAAAGAAACAAATGAACAAGAATTATAAGAAACAGATATTAGCTCAACATGATCAAACTACACAATCTCCTAAAGCAGATTTGCTTTTTGATCCAGGTTTAGACACTACTTGTATGTGCGTTGAAGACTAGTGCCTCTCAGCCTTCCACTGCAGTAGTAGCAAAACCTAGACATTTTAAAGCTTTCAATAAAAAACGCTCTAAGTGAATGGATGAATGTATGTCTGTTGGGAATTAAACCAACAGTTAGTACTGCCAGGCTAAATGTTTCAACTGTTGAAGAATAACACAAGCAGTACTAACTGCCAGTCCAAATACTTTGTACTGCTTATGTTCTGATAACGTGTAATAGAATAAGTATAGAAAAGATATTGTGTATATCTTCTAGATATAGATTGACACGAATTATAGTTATCTTGTACAGGAATCCTTGTTCTATAAAAGGATGTCCTAGGTTAGGTTTTGACATAGAGAAAAACTTTTGTCGTACGAATAGATTCAAGGTTGTAAACCCTAGTGATAGGAGATCACTCGTATTATTGATAATAATATTGAATCTTTGGTGTTAAACATTGTCTTCATTGTTTATACATATTATTGTTACATTCATTCAACACACAAACAATATCTTCTAAGTATTAGCTAGTAAATTCCGCGTGCTAGTTAGTATTAACTCAAAGTATCTCTAACACAAGGAGTGTGTTTAGATCTGGTCAAGTGGTATTAGAGCCAGGTTCTGGTACTTTGAATTAGAAGATCCTCTTTTGATTAAGAAGAAGAGATGGACATGGAGACTTCTACAACCAATGTTGCTGCAAAGTTACCAATGCTCAAGCCCAATGAATTCGACATGTGGAGGTTAAGAATTGAACAATTCTTCCAAGTGCAGGACTATGCACTTTGGGAAATCATAGAAGAAGGGAATTCATTCAAGCCTACAACCACAACAACAACTGTAGAGGGTAAACTTGTGACAACTGTGCAGATAAAGCCAGTGACTGCAGAAGAAAGGGTTCTGATGAAGAATGACATCAAGGCAAGAAGTATGCTTATGATGACAATACCTAATGATCAACTCTTGAACTTTAGCAAGTTCAAGGATGCCAAATCATTGTTTGAGGCCATTGTTGCAAGATTTGGTAGGAATGAAGCCACCAAAAAGAATCAGAAGACACTTCTCAAGCAACAATTTGAGAACTTTTCAGCAAGAAGCAATGAATCATTGGATCATATGTTCAACAGGCTTCAGAATCTTATAAGCCAACTTGCTATTCTTGGAATTGAGATACCTCAGGAAGATCTCAACTCAAAGTTCCTGAGAAGTCTACCATCAGAATGGGCTATGCATGTTGTTGTATGGAAGAACAAGCCGGATATTGAATCTATGAGCTTCATGGATTTGTATAGCAATTTCAAGATAGTGGAGCAAGATGTGAAGAAGGTTGCTGGAACAAGCTCAAGTACTAGGAATATGGCATTTATGTCAACTCCTAGTAACTCAAGTTCTGAAGAAGTGAAGGTTGGTGCAGCAGTTGGTACTGCTAGTTCAAATATTGGTACTGCTAGCACATCAAGCAGTACTAAAGGCATTATGGATGAGACAACTTGTTGTGCTTTCTTAACTACTCAGCATAATGGTTCCATGTGGACATATGAAGACCTTCAAGAGATCAATGATGATGATCTGGAGGAGATGGATATTAAATGGCAAATATCTCTTCTTAGCTTGAGAGCAAGGAAATTCCATTGGAGGACAGGGAAGAAGATTACCATAAATAGCAATGATACTACTGGTTATGACAAGTCAAAGATTGAATGCTATAATTGCCGTAAGATGGGTCATTACTCAAGGGACTGCAGAAGGCCAAGACAACCAGATAGCAGGAATAAAGGCAATGGAGGCAAGACCAAGGTAGTAGAGATTACTGACTCAAGCTCAAAAGCTATGGTAGCAATTGATGGATCAGGATTTGACTGGAGCTTTATGGAAGAGGAGGAAGCAGCACCTACTGAGATGGCACTCATGGCTTTCTTTGACTCTGAGGTACAAGTTTCTAAATGTTCTAAATCATGTGATGCTTTAAAAGAATTAGAAACTCTTAGGAAACATTATGATGAACAGAGAATAGAGCTAAACTAGACTATTTTTAATTTGGCAAATCATAAGAGAGGTCTAGCTGTTTTAGAAGAGCAAATTGTTCATTATAAGAGTAATGAGTCTAAGTTTGCTGATGACATAGGTGTGCTTAAGAGGGATATATTTTTAGAGATGCTGAAATTGAGTTTTTAAGAGAAGAGTTTGAAAAACTTAAACAGGATAAAGAGAACATTCAAGTAAGTGTTGAGACACTAGAGTACACATCAAAAGGAGTTCAGAAATTAATTGAATGTTAAATAATCAACAAGGCTAAATCAGGTCTAGGTTATAAGTCTGTTCCACCTCCTTATAGAGGAATACCTACACCTCCAGGTATAGACCTAGAACACACAGGATTGCCTGAATTTCAACTACCCAAGCTAGAATATGGTCCTCAACAAAAGGAAAATGGAGTAGTTGAAAAGCCTATAGAAGTAAGTGTAAGCTTTGAGAGTGCAAGTGATAAATCACTCTCTGAGGACAAGGTGTCCTCTGGTAGAGATTCAGATGCTCCAACCATAGAGGATTGGACTTCTGATGATGATGAAGATGATCAGGTTAAGGTTAAACTGATATTGTTAAGGAAGAGGAAACAAAAGTTCCTAAGGTGGTCAAAGTTAATACTGTTAGGCCTAAAAACAATGTTAGAAAAGTTAGGCAACCAGTAAGATACTGTGAAATGTATAGAGCCACACACAAGCCCAGAGGTAACCAAAGGAAGTGGAACAACCTCAAGTCTCACCAACTAGGTGATGACTTTATCTTTCATAAGAAAGCTTATTTTAATTGTGGAGAGTTTGACCATCTTGGAGCTTATTGCAACAATAGGGTAACTAGGTATTCAAACAATAGGGTGAACTCAGAAAGACTTACAACTCACCCTTCCAATGCTAGAATGATACCTAGAGCAGTTCTTTTAAGGTCTGGACCAAGACCAGTTCATACTGCTAGACCAGCAGTTCATACTGCCAGACCATTTAGACCTGTTTACCCAAGACAAGCAGTTCAAAGTGCAAAAACATTTTTCAAATATGCACCATCAACTGCTAGAAGGCCATTTCATAACAATGCAGTGATAAATAAACAAATTTGGAAACCTAAGGTTGCAATTGCAAACCCAGCAGTTCATACTGCTAGGCAAGCAGTTAATACTGGTAGTTTTAAAAACACTGCTAAGGGAAAGATAGGCAATGGTATTAATGCATCAGCATCATGGGTTTGGAGACCACTTCAATCCAATGGTGCACCAACTGTTCTAAAAAGGTTTAATTATATTGATGCAAGAGGAAAGCCTAAGTCAGTAATGGCTTGGGTTCCCCAAGGAAATTAATTCCTTTTTATGTGCAATGTTAGTCATATGCTTATAATGTTATGAGACAAGTGCTTTGCACTTTGTTTTCTTGTTTTTGGACTAACAATTACAGGTTGATTGGAGTTTGTGAATTGAATGCTTTATGTTTTGGATGGTGAGATGCTTTGGAGATTTAAGTGTGTGATCTGTGCACACAAAAAATGGTAATTGGTTCACCATGTCTAACCCACATCAAGAACCAACTAGTCCAGAGCAAACGGTTTCTGGTAAAGACTTCTCAAATCCGTTCATGGTTGATAGTTTACCAAAAACTATATGGCTATCAACTCACCATATCTAACAGTGAAGAGTTGGTTAGTCCAAAGCAAACGGCTATTGGTAAATGATGAAGCGAAAAGTGTACCGCTTTTAGGGGGTCATTTAAGCCCTAAATCGTATTTATTTGATCAAATATTGCCCTAAATCGTTCCTTTTGTCATTTTAGGTACTTTGGAGAAGAAATCTGGAAAAGGAAGCATTTTGGACGTTTTTGGAGCATAAAAGTGAAGAAAACGACAAAGTCTCCAAAGCTGCTGGAAAAGTACACTTGACGGCGTCAAGGATTGCTCCTGACGGTGTCATGGCTTGGCAAAAGAGGTGGATATGAAAAATACACGTGACGCGCCAGAGAGTTTTACAATGGAGATCTGACGGCGTCACCCTTTAAGGTGATCAAGGCCATCACGGTTTAAGTTAAAGAGAGACGGCGTCAAGCACATTTCTGACGGCGTCAACCCTTGACGCGCCAGAGTGGATTTCGGAGGATTAAAGAAGGACGGCGTCAGGAAGACCATCCGGGAACCCTAGCCACGGCGAGGTGACGGCGTCACCTCCTACAATGTGACGCCGTCAGCCCCTAAACTCTATATATAGTTTTGCAATTTTTAGTCATGAGTGTGCAACTTTGTGAGGAGAAACCCTAAGACGAATTTTCTGCCATTTTTAAGGGTTTTATACCCTTGGATCTCCCATGTTTAATTGAAGATAAGTAATCATTTAATCATTCAATATGTCTATGTGTTGTTTGATTATATCTTGTTCTTGTCTTTTAATTAACATGCTAGGCTAGATTTATCTTGTGTTTGCTTAGATCTAATGAAACCTAACTATTGATTATTGGTTATTAGTGTGTTATTAATTGTATTGGATGATTGTTTATCGATGTTAGGCTTAAGAAAACTGGCTAACCTCCTATACGGTAACTTGCTTGAACGTCTTAAGAAACATGAACCAATGCGTACTAAGGTTATTATGGTTGTATTTAATGCATGAGCGAATTGGTTTGTTGTATTGGATGGTGTCGGATTGCAAGCCTCTTATTAGGTCTACTCACTAGATTCCTTTCTAGTGAGATTTTTATTTTATTTTTCTAGATTTTCTTTAGTCTATCTTTTTTCTTCGTTTCTTTGTTCGTAACCATTACCATCCGACATCATGGAAGGTGGTAATATCCTCGATCCCAACAACCCACCACCACAACAACACCCACCTCCTAGAGCCCGTACCTTAGGAGACTACTCCCGTCCTAGCCACCATGGCTATCGAAACACCATTGAGCTCACTCAAGGAGCCAATGTCACTCCCTTGCGATCCGACACCATCCGGTTGGTGCAAAGCGGATGCGCATTCCATGGACTTCGTTCCGAAGATCCTAATCAACATCTCAAGGACTTTATCAAAATCGTTGATTCCATAGACCTTGATGTTGCCACTCGAGAGACGACCCGACTGCGTCTCTTTCAATTCTCTCTGCGGGACCAAGCTAGTCAATGGCTAGAGCGTCTACCCGCAGGATCCATCACCTCTTGGGATGATCTCACCACTCATTTCCTCGCTCAGTTTTTCCCACCAGGAAGAACTACCAAGCTAAGGAATGATATCTTGATGTTCCAACAACGTCAAGGCGAAACCCTCTACGAGGCATGGACTCGATTCAAGGACTTACTCCAAAAAGTCCCTCACCATGGCATAGAACTTTGGCTCCAAGTCCAAATCTTCTATGACCATATCAATCTCTCCACGAGGCAAACCATTGAACAATCGGCCGGTGGTAAGCTACGTGATCTAAGTGCGGAACAATCATGGGCTCTCCTGGAAGATCTTGCTCTTTATGACAACGAAAGTTGGAGTGATCCCCGTGATTTGAGTAAAACAGTCAAGGCAATATCTTTGCCTTCGAACAATCCAAGCACTTCCGACCGTAGGATCATAGAACTTGAAGACCAAGTCAAGTTTCTTATGAAATCCTACGAGGCTCCTAAACCTTCAAGCCAAGTGAACAAAATCACTTCTTCATGTGAATTATGTAGTGGTCCTTTTTTTTTTTTTTTTTTTTTTTTTTTCCACGACACTCGTGATTGCGTGGAACTCCCCGAACAAGCTTTTGCGGACTACGCATCCTCGCGTACCGACGGAGCGGGAGACAAGTGGTACACTTTCAAACCCGAGCCAAACCCCTACGGTGATTCATACAACCCCTCATGGAAAAATCACCCAAACCTTAGGTGGAAACAAAACCAAAACGCACAACAAACCAATTCTTCCAACCCACCTAATCGTTTCCAATCAAGCGGTTCCAACTCGAACCGTACTTTCAACAACAATCCTTCCAGCAATGGTAGTACCAATAACTTTGAAGGATTGATGTCCCAATTTATGGCATCTCAAGAAGCTCGTTTGGCCAAGTTTGAAGCCGATTTCAAACAAAAACAAAGCGAGATGACCAATAAGATTGACACTTTGTTGAAAGCCCTCAATGACCGAGAAATGGGAGCACTCCCTAGCAACACAGTCAAGAACCCGAAATTAAACGTCAACGCCATTTCGTCGGTTTCGTCTCCTAGTTCTTGTCCACAATATTATTCGGTCAATTCCATGAGCTCGTGTTTCAAACAAACCCAAGTCGTTCAAAATGACCAAGAAGTTATGATATCCAAATTGGTCAACAACATAGTTGAAACACCTCCCACTCAAAACCTTGACAATGAATTCAAGGAGCTCCACCTTGAAAGTCCGGTTATTGATGTGTTGGATGAGAAGAAGCTCAAGTTAGGCGAAAAAGGGACCGCCTTTGTTCAAAACAAGCTACCTAAGAAGTTAGATGATCCGGGCTTATTTGTTCTACCTTGCAAGATCGGTAATTCGGAGGCTTATGACACATTAGCCGATCTTGGATCAAGCCTTAACCTACTTTCGTTACCTCTCTATACCTCTCTAAAACTAGGAAAACTTGAAGAAACCGAGGTGATAATAGGCTTAGCGGATGGGAGTGTTGCTTACCCGGTTGGAGTAGTCAAGGACGTGTTAGTACACATAGGAAAACTAACCATTTTAGCCGATTTCCACGTCCTTGATATGGTTAGCGACCCTACATGCCCCTTGTTGATAGGTAGAGGATTTTTGGCGACCGCTAGTGCTATGATTGATTGTAAGGAATCTAAGATAGCGGTAGGTGAAGGTGATACTTGGTCAGTCTATGATGTAAAGAAACATGCTTATGATACTAGTGATGAACCAACACCCCATTGGTTAGAATTAAATAGGAGACCATCTAGATATGGACCTTGGATCGATAGAGACTTCATAGGACCCCAACGCCCATTTTACCTAGAAGAGGACTTTGTGAACCGAACACATGCGGTAGAACAACTCTTGGCTAGGGACACCGAATTGGATCCATTTGAAGACCCTCTAGTTTTTAGGAAGATGATTGATTTCCTAGGAGTTTTGCAAATTAACCTAGGGATGAATAAGTGGACTTGTGAGGACGATGATCATAAGTGGGATTGGGACAAACCACCCAAAGATGGAGATGGGTCATGGCATATTAAGATGACATTGTATGACCCGGATGGAGAGAAGTTTGAAAAGATATATTGTACTAAGCGGACCAATAGGAAACTTCAATCCAAGCTTAACCCTAAAGACGTCCTCGATGACGAGCTCACTTACATAGGTAGAAGGACTTTGAGTCTAGCTACAATACTCGTTAATAAAGAAAAGCGCTTCTTGGGAGGCAACCCAAGCTTTATTTGCTTTGTGTGTTTATTTATTTGTTTGTTTGATTTTATTTGCTTCCGTATGTATGTTTAATTTTTATTATTATTGATTCATGTTCGAAACTAAATTGTGAAAATGCTTTATCTTGTTTTTAACTTCGTCTTAACTACATATAAAGGTATTTTGCAAAAGATAAGTGTAAGGGAAATCCAAATCGGTTCATTAGAACAAATGAACATGAATCATAACAATATTAAATTAACATACATATTAGTAATTGTTTGAGTCAAATGCTTGTATCGAGTCATAATGATATTTTGCAGGAATTCCAGGAAGTAAGGTATAGGTTTTTCCAGAAATTTTCCAGAAACTTAACATGAGAATTCTGTCAGATCATTTCTGACGGCGTCAGGCCTTACAACCTGACGGCGTCAGGTTTTAATTTTATGAAATTTTTGAAAGTTTTGTTTTCATAAAAAGTTTTTATTAAATCTCTAACTTATAAACTCCAGGAATCTGCAAAATAATCATTCCACAAGCATTATATCCTTATATAGATTTATCCCGCCGATGTTATGCAGGTTTTCGTGTTTGTTTTCTCAGGTTTAACAGGTTATTTTGGACAAGTAGATGTATGTGGAATCAAGCTTTTGGCGATGCATTAGTCTTGGAGCTTCTACTTTCTCTTGGAAGAAGATCTAACCATGTTACCTCTTTATCCACCGAACGAATCAGGGGAGTATTTGATTTCATTCTTTTACCTTATTTACTTTTACATCTTGTTATTTGAACATTGGGGACAATGTTCATCTTATGTGTAAGGGGGGGGGGTAAAGTACGATACTTTAGAGAATACAATTACGCTTGATTTTTGTTTGTTTAATGGTAGATGTGTAATAAAACTGAGAGAAATACATGTTAGGGCAATTTTAGTGCCAAATTTAAAATTTTTTACAACATATAGGAGTGAAACTTTGGTCTTAATGAGCGTCTCACGGATAGGAGTTATATGACTAGCACAAAAACCGTACCACTAAAAAAATTTTCCACCCCCAAATATGTGAGGTTCGCCCCTAGAATTGGTAGAAAAAGCATTTATGCTATGATGTGTGTACCGGTAGCACTTAGATTCTAGAACTTGCGTTAGGACCATTCCGAGGCCACAAGTGAGACTAAATTCGTGTAGTTAGATTTACTACATGATAAGAGGCATGAGGATTAACCCATTGTTTTACACCTGTGTGTTTGTTATAATTACTTTGGCTACATTGGTCAAGTAATTCTCCCACACCCTTTGCGTTGTACTCATTTTTAGTACACGATAACCCTAGTACACCCCTCAGAGCCCATCTTTTCGTTTCTAACTTTAAGCATTTTACTTAAAGGAAGAATTTGTTTACACCCCACTTAAATGTACACCCAAATCGCCTTAGCCTACCTTGTATGCACTCATCTTTAGTGCATTATTGTGACAACATTTGTTTAAACCCTTAGTTAATTATCTAATTGATTACATGGTTGCTAAGTCGAGTCATATCCTTGTACATATTGTTTTGGGACGATTGGGACTCATGGGTAAAGTACTAGTGTAATGGAGTAATGGGGAAGAACAACATTATTACCCCCATATGTGCTAAATATTTTAAAAGTACTCCAAGTGTTTCGATTATCTTAATTCGAGTCATTAGAATAGTTATTTGTAAATTTATGTAAAAGTTCAAGTGTAAGGGGAATGCAACGCCCCTATGATGTATTATTTTGGATGGTAGGGCAAGAATGTATGAAGAAAAAAAAAAAAAAAAAATCAAGAAAAATACAAAAAAATGAGAAAAAGAAAAGTAGAAAAAACATACGGACTACCATCCCGTTTCATTTTATGTTTTTGTTATTTTGTTTTTAGCTTAAGTCGAGTCTAGTCTTGGCTTAGCAACGCCATATTGTACATGTAATTAATCAAGATCTTTAACTCGCCACCAGT
The DNA here is from genome assembly GCA_021014915.2 of Artemisia tridentata subsp. tridentata. Classification (NCBI taxonomy): domain Eukaryota; kingdom Viridiplantae; phylum Streptophyta; class Magnoliopsida; order Asterales; family Asteraceae; genus Artemisia; species Artemisia tridentata. The sequence goes on along the minus strand of CP139503.1, from coordinate 147,491,309 downwards.
AAAATATCCTTTATCCAACAAAACTGTGTTTATCATATCCCTACACCTAACGTTATAACCCGTTTAAAAGCCCTCTTTGATAGTTTATCTTAGGTACTTACGCCTAGTGGAGGAGGTTTTTGATCCTTTCCCAAGCCTATGGTAATCTATTTGCTATGACAGGTAGTGAGAGATATTATTCATTTTCATTTATGAGATATACTTTTATGACACCTGAGAGATGTGAGTATCTAAACACTACTTGTGAGGTGCTAGTGTGTAATCTCCGTGCTTATTATGATTAAAGTGGAACGACTATTTGTTGTAATTACTTTTATATTAGCATTAAATGACCCCTAACTTGTATTTTGATTAGAATAAAAGCGCATTTGCTTGAGGACAAGCAAATCTCAAGTGTAAGGGTATTTGATGAAGCGAAAAGTGTACCGCTTTTAGGGGGTCATTTAAACCCTAAATCGTATTTATTTGATCAAATATTGCCCTAAATCGTTCCTTTTGTCATTTTAGGTACTTTGGAGAAGAAATCTGGAAAAGGAAGCATTTTGGACGTTTTTGGAGCATAAAAGTGAAGAAAATGACAAAGTCTCCAAAGCTGCTGGAAAAGTACACTTGACGGCGTCAAGGATTGCTCCTGACGGCGTCATGGCTTGGCAAAAGAGGTGGATATGAAAAATACACGTGACGCGCCAGAGAGTTTTACAATGGAGATCTGATGGCGTCACCCTTTAAGGTGATCAAGGCCATCACGGTTTAAGTTAAAGAGAGACGGTGTAAAACCCAAAAATTGAACATAATATGAATTGACAATAATGCCCTCATTTTAAAATTTTAAGAACTTAAGAACATCATGCAAGTAACACAAATTATATTTAACTTAATGTACGTTATATACTAAGACACATAATGAATTAACTACAAACTAATACTTATATGCTAATTAAATAAAAATGTCCTAACTTATCACTTGTACAAAAAAAAAAAAAAAAAAATGCCACAACTTGAACCTTAACTAGGATTATGACTAAATTCATTGTGTAACAAGTTAACTTGAATAAAAGCCCAAGATCTCTCCTAATGAGGACACAAATTTCGGTCCATTATCCCTCCCAAAAATACCAATCGGTTTCCTCCTTTTATTGTACCGAAAATCACAAAAAAAAAAAAAAAAAAAAAAAAAAAAAAAAAAAAAAAAAAAAACCTAAAGAACCCTAACTATCAAAAGTGCCGCCTTCTTCTTGGTTGCTGCCATTGTCGACCCAAGACCAACCACAAGGAGGTCTAATCTTTGCTCATACTAGTCAAGGTAATCTTGTTCTTGTCCCCTTTGATCCATTCGAATTATCCTTGAACCCTAAATCGACCTATTGATTTTTTTTTCCTCTTGTTCTTATTGTTGTTCGATCCAAAAGAGAAGGAAGGAAAGAATCCGTGTTGTGGTGATTTGATTTTGTGTTATTCGTGTTCTTGTGGTCTACGAGGGTATTGTATCTTTCTCCTTGTTCAATCCTTGTCGTTATTATTCTTGTTCTTGGTCGAATTGATGTTACATGAAATAATAATTGATACATAAAATCATGAATCATGAAAACCCGAAAAGTCTATATGTATAAATCGACCAGGAGTTTTGTGAGGTAATGATTCGATTTAATTATCTTATGACCTGTATTAATTCAACCTAATCATGGATGAACTCATCTAAAAACGTTTTATGTCAATAATTAGTGATTGGAATGGCTAAAACCCTAATACAAACATGTTTCTGTGATGGCTGTTTCTGAGTTGGATTTTTTTTCTACTTTAACCGGTTGTAACTAAATGATGTGTTCGAGTTTTTGGGTGTTTTAAGAGTCTACAACTAAGTTCAATGAAATGGCTACCTGGGAAATTTTAGTTTGTAATTTTTAGAGGCCTGGAAGGTTACTTTTTGATTTTTAGAAAATTATGTGTCTGATCGGATTTGTGAGTCTGGAAAATCAGTCCGGGTTTTTGAATTTTAGTTTCCAAACCGTGTCGAATTAGGAGGTTTCCTTTGAACTGGGAAATCTTTAAGATGTCTATTACTTCCTGGAATTTTTGTAGATTTTTGTGAATTTTTCTTAAAATGTTTCTAATTAATAACTTTTCGTATAGCAAAATTAATCAGAAATCTGGATGAGTTGGTTTAAGTGAATTTTAATCTATAGCTATGTTACTTAATAAAATCTGGAAAAATTAGATAAAATACTTAAGATATTAAAGTATCTCTGGGAATTTTTGGGGAATTTATTTCTGAGTTCTTATATAAATTTCGATTTATAGGAAACCTAACAATTTCAAGCTTAAAACTGTTAGAACCTGATGAAAAGTATAAAAAGGGTTTTGAAAGGTGTTTCATGTTATTTTAAAAACTAAAGGGACTAAATGTGTAATTTTATGAAAATTGAGGTTTGATTCGTGCCACACTTATATTTGAGAGTATAATCTGTAATTTAGTAAATATGAGGATTAGTTGTGTAATTATGAACATAATAAAGGTTGAAGTGTAATTTGTATAATTATAAGGTTTATTTTGTGATTTTGGTAAATCAAGGGTGTAAGGTGTAATCTATGAAACTTAAAGGACGGGAGATGTGATTCTGAATAAATGATGCACTTAAATTAGTAGTTTGCAATATTTTCATTCAAGACCCTTAACTTTGGGATGTTTGCAATTAAAAACCCTAACTTATAGAAACTTGTCATATTTAACCTTGAACTTATGTAAAAGGCATTATGAACCTTAACCTACTAACATGGTCATCTTTAATAAGTTGATAAACAGGAATGATAATAACTAAAGTTACTGAATGTGTAAAGTTACCTAAGATGGAGAGAAACTAAAATGAAACTTTATGATTAAGAAACTATGAAATCATAAAGCTATGAAACTTATAAGTACAATTATAACTCATGTAGATTCGCTGAAGCGGGAGTAATCCGGTGTTTTGTGATCTGCCTTTGGTTTGTTTTGCTATCGGATAAGGTACAGATACTCTGCCTTTTTCAGTAAGGGTTCTTATATGCCATACATTGATTTTGAGTTATGATTCAGTTAAGATTTCCCAAGCCATTGCTATGTTCCCTTCGAGTGAACCTTTGATATTCCTCTTGATTATGATCTGAGCTTCGTATATCTGACCTATGCCTTTGCCAAGTTGCTCTAAAGTTCTGAACTGTCCTTGTGAGAAACTAAGATTTTGAAATGGTTTACTAAACTAAGGTTTTGAACTATCTTTTACGGAGACTATTTTAATGATTATCTTTATGAAACCAATTTAAAGACCATTTTAATTAAATACCTTGATTAAGCTTTCTAAAATGAATCTGTTGAATAAAGACTTTGAAGATGGACCCTTTGATACAGACTTTGAACTTTAATTATGATTCCCTCTGTTTTTAAAACTATGATATGAACTTTGGAAGACCTTGGTGAACCACTCTATTATGAACTATTCGATATGAACCCTTTTCTATGGACCTTGTGATATGATTTTGAGATGCACCTTTTGATATATGATCTTTTGTGATGACTTTGAGACCTGACTCTTAGTTTGATACCCGAGCCATTTTATGTTACCTAGCCAGGAAGGTAACCTGGCCATGTCTGTGATGCACCACTGGCATGACTCCCGTGTGGGGGAGTGATTTCTCACACCGTCCCTTTTATGATTATCTGCCATGGCTACTATGATTTTGGGATGACTTTGAGTTTGGGGCGTATGGGTTGCAATCCTAGATTTGTATGTTTAGTGGATTTAACTATGACTTTGAGTTATGACTTTGAGGTGACTGGTACTGTGTGCAATACATGCCTTTCGCACCCCTGGGAGCTGATCACTCCACTATTATGATACATGAGGACACCCCTCATATTATCTGGTTGCCTAAGAGGTATCCCCTCTGATTATGAGATTATGACTTGGAGATTATGATGTTGAGATTATGACTTTGAATTCTGGGCTCGTGGTAGATGACTATCCTACTCTTCTCTTATTATCCATTTTTTTCTTTTATACCTTCTGACATTCCCATTGCCCATATTATATTTCTGTTTCGTTATTCTTTGTTTTGTATATGTATCTGTTCACTGAGCTTTTTAAGCTCAGCCGCACGTTTTCTTTTCGTGTGCGGCAGGTAATAAGCAGGACGACGGGTTTTGGGTATGAGTGAAGAGACTTTTGGACTTAGAAGACTGTGATAGTTATTCTGAAGTAGAGACCATTAGAAGGAGTTGCTTTTGCAGACTTAGTAATTAGCTTTTGTTTCCCTTGTATCCTTGTGTATTCAGTATTTCATTTGTAACCTTTGAGAATCTTTGTATTACTATTGAATGTATGTTTTGTTTGATCTGATATGAAGCCATAAATGTGATATCTTTACCCTTGTCGGGTTGGGGTGTTACAATTATGGTATCAGAGAGACAGGCTGCGATTTCGTAATACATTTACCCTTGACCTGTGTAAGTTAGGACCACTAAGCTTTCCCTGTAGGCACTCGTAAGTCAACCTTTGAAAATTGCTTTAGGATTTCCCATAGGAACCTAAGTTTTGACCGGTGAGGAATGGGTAGACTATGAGGCATTAGTTTAGGCATCATTGCTTCCGTATCACTCTGATTCGTGCCTTGCTTTTGGTTAGATCCTGTTGATATCACTTTTGGAAAGCGAAAGCTTATGTTTTGCACCACCTAAGATTTGAACCTGATTAAATTTGGAAGGCATTGAGAAATTTCATAATAATTGCCGACACTGTTTGGATCCTTATCTTCAGATTCCTTTCATTAATCATTTTGATAAAGGCCCACGTTGCACTCTGATCATTTTGTTAATCACTTTGATGCCTATTCGGGCATTCTGAGAACCTTCATGGCGATGACGTATTGGATATGTTTTGGTTATTTGTCTCTTGCTTTTGATAAGTATCTAAAAATCTTCCGACACTATTTGATTTCGTTTCACCCATCTCTGTCCTTATAAGAAGCCTTGTGGTGTGTAACCACGAGGATAAGAATGTTTTCCCTCTCACTTTTAAATGATAAAGATTTGACTTGTGATCCGTCTATCTTGGGATAGTTAACTTCAATTTTATTCTGACAAGGAATCGGCTGATTGAGCATTCAAATATGGACAATTTCCCTTCTATGTCTCACCTTTAACGTTTGCAACAATTTTGAACTCCCTACCATGATTATCGATTGATAAACCCTCTGCTATCACTATTACTCTGGAGTCTCTTGTGTTAATTTAGCGTGTATGAAGTTTTTCCTAGAACCCATTTCGTACGCTAATGAATGAACCTTATCTTGGGAGCTATTTGGCACTTGAATCGTCTGAGCATGAACCTTGTATTGAACGCTATTTGGCACCCTGAATTTTCTGAAACACGATTTCTGATTGAACCACCAAGTTTCCCACCGGAGTGTAAAGTAAGTTTACTTAAGTGCATTCTCTTGGCGTAATTCAGTTTTGTTCGCAATAAAGAAGAATGATGACAGGAGATATGTATTGATTTCTGGAAGCTGAATCGTAATACTGTTAGGAACCAATATTCCTCCACCCTGAAACGACTATATGTTTGTTTAAATTCAGAGCGCGAAGTTTTCCTTTCGGATGAATTGATCTTATTCTTGAAATCGCCTTCCGTATTCATAAACGACTGCTATGACGGTTGGTGACGCTAATAGTATTAGCTAAAGCTCTGACAATCTTGGTGAATTTGATAGATGATATTTTCTCATGAGTACTGGGCATATGGTCATTGTATGACTTAATAATACGTTCAGAAATGAGGAAGAGCATGGAAATCCTTTCTTTGCACCTTCTTAGAAATTTGACGATCAATTGTACATTCTGGGAGATTGATAATTGTTGATAACAGCGGTGGCTACCCTGAAGAGTGAAGACATTCCTTTCAAGACAGAAGTGTTGGCGATGCAGAAGAAGAAGTCTAGTCAAGACGGCGAACCTGGAGCTGACGAAGACATACAGTCTTACTTCCCTATTCATCTTGGTTGTACTAAGATGAATTGAGAGCGGAAACAGACTGGATGATGAAGAAGATTAAAGATCGTGCCAAAAATCCGCAATACTCCATCACATTCCAAGAAGAACTGCAGGAGGCTCGACGAACCAAACACCAGTTCCCGATCTTAATTTCACTTTCCGACTGATGGACAGACAAAAACAGATTAACCGGACTTGAGGAGATTGGATGTGTTGAATGAACGGATTTTGAAACAGACCTTTTATGATTGGAAGAATTGATTCTATGAAGGCCAAAGTTCTTGGCGACTAACTTTCATTTCGTTAACCCTCTTAAATTTCGTTAAACAGTAATAAGATCCTCTTATGATTTAAGTTCCCTTGAAGCATTTCAGTTCGTATTTATTTTTCGTATGTTCGGTGATGACTTTGTTTTGAGAGATTTTGGTAATTTGTGGAAGATGTGATGCTCGTGACGGCGTACCTCACTTCTGCTAGGCAATCTGGGATTTTGAGACTCTTGCGAATAGTTTTGGCTTCTCTCTTGACTGTGGCAATTGATTTTGTTAATCTATGAGACTGTAGAAGTACTAGGTGGATTAAGATAGGTGGTTTTGATTACGATTTGAGATAAAGTATGACCATCATGAGGGCATATTTATATGATGCCAGTATTATGACGTCTGGCCAACGTGATAATACTTACATCATATGACGTGCACTTGTTGTGGGCATAGGATATCTTGGGAAGTACCTAAGAAGTTTAGAATTTGAACTCCGTTGGATAATCCGCGAATAGTGAGGCATTAGGATTATTCTACCTGTGTGCGTACCCTGTTTTCGTTCATTAGATATCTGATTGAGTTTGAACTCTCGATTTGAATTCTGTTGACCTCAGTTATAAGTCCTGAAACTCCTTTTAGAACTTCCTACGGATGATGCGATTAATTCGATTTGAAATTCGTGTTCGTATTCTATATGAGCTTTCTAAAGATTCACCTATCGTCCAGTTTATATTGCATGGACCTTTCGATCAGAAATCAGCTTATTTTGTCTCCTTCTGAGAAATTTTGAACCCACCTCATTTTGATTCGAGTCATGAGAAACTATTTGGTCTGAAGATCTTTTTGGAAGAACCTCCTCGAGCGTGAGAATATTTGTAATGACCTTTTACGACTTGCTGCAACTCCGTTTAGCTTTGCGACTTCAATTTTCGAGGACGAAAATTTCTTTTTAAGAGGGGAAGAGTTGTAAAACCCCAAAATTGAACATAATATGAATTGACAATAATGCCCTCATTTTAAAATTTTAAGAACTTAAGAACATCATGCAAGTAACACAAATTATATTTAACTTAATGTACGTTATATACTAAGACACATAATGAATTAACTACAAACTAATACTTATATGCTAATTAAATAAAAATGTCCTAACTTATCACTTGTACAAAAAAAAAAAAAAATGCCACAACTTGAACCTTAACTAGGATTATGACTAAATTCATTGTGTAACAAGTTAACTTGAATAAAAGCCCAAGATCTCTCCTAATGAGGACACAAATTTCGGTCCATTATCCCTCCCAAAAATACCAATCGGTTTCCTCCTTTTATTGTACCGAAAATCACAAAAAAAAAAAAAAAAAAAAAAAAAAAAAAAAAAAAACCTAAAGAACCCTAACTATCAAAAGTGCCGCCTTCTTCTTGGTTGCTGCCATTGTCGACCCAAGACCAACCACAAGGAGGTCTAATCTTTGCTCATACTAGTCAAGGTAATCTTGTTCTTGTCCCCTTTGATCCATTCGAATTATCCTTGAACCCTAAATCGACCTATTGATTTTTTTTTTCCTCTTGTTCTTATTGTTGTTCGATCCAAAAGAGAAGGAAGGAAAGAATCCGTGTTGTGGTGATTTGATTTTGTGTTATTCGTGTTCTTGTGGTCTACGAGGGTATTGTATCTTTCTCCTTGTTCAATCCTTGTCGTTATTATTCTTGTTCTTGGTCGAATTGATGTTACATGAAATAATAATTGATACATAAAATCATGAATCATGAAAACCCGAAAAGTCTATATGTATAAATCGACCAGGAGTTTTGTGAGGTAATGATTCGATTTAATTATCTTATGACCTGTATTAATTCAACCTAATCATGGATGAACTCATCTAAAAACGTTTTATGTCAATAATTAGTGATTGGAATGGCTAAAACCCTAATACAAACATGTTTCTGTGATGGCTGTTTCTGAGTTGGATTTTTGTTCGACTTTAACCGGTTGTAACTAAATGATGTGATCGAGTTTTTGGGTGTTTTAAGAGTCTAAAACAAAGTTCAATGAAATGGCTACCTGGGAAAATTTAGTTTGTAATTTTTAGAGGCCTGGAAGGTTACTTTTTGATTTTTAGAAAATTATGTGTCTGATCGGATTTGTGAGTCTGGAAAATCAGTCCGGGTTTTTGAATTTTAGTTTCCAAACCGTGTCGAATTAGGAGGTTTCCTTTGAAATGGGAAATCTTTAAGATGTCTATTACTTCCTGGAATTTTTGTAGATTTTTGTGAATTGTTCTTAAAATGTTTCTAATAAATAACTTTTCGTATAGCAAAATTAATCATAAATCTGGATGAGTTGGTTTAAGTGAATTTTAATCTATAGCTATGTTACTTAATAAAATCTGGAAAAATTAGATAAAATACTTAAGACATTAAAGTATCTCTGGGAATTTTTGGGGAATTTATTTCTGAGTTCTTATATAAATTTCGATTTATAGGAAACCTAACAATTTCAAGCTTAAAACTGTTAGAACCTGATGAAAAGTATAAAAAGGGTTTTGAAAGGTGTTTCGTGTTATTTTAAAAACTAAAGGGACTAAATTTGTAATTTTATGAAAATTGAGGTTTGATTCGTGCCACACTTATATTTGAGAGTATAATCTGTAATTTAGTAAATATGAGGGTTAGTTGTGTAATTATGAACATAATAAAGGTTGAAGTGTAATTTGTATAATTATAAGGTTTATTTTGTGATTTTGGTAAATCAAGGGTGTAAGGTGTAATCTATGAAACTTAAAGGACGGGAGATGTGATTCTGAATAAATGATGCACTTAAATTAGTAGTTTGCAATATTTTCATTCAAGACCCTTAACTTTGGGATGTTTGCAATTAAAAACCCTAACTTATAGAAACTTGTCATATTTAACCTTGAACTTATGTAAAAGGCATTATGAACCTTAACCTACTAACATGGTCATCTTTAATAAGTTGATAAACAGGAATGATAATAATTAAAGTTACTGAATGTGTAAAGTTACCTAAGATGGAGAGAAACTAAAATGAAACTTTATGATTAAGAAACTATGAAATCATAAAGCTATGAAACTTATAAGTACAATTATAACTCATGTAGATTCGCTGAAGCGGGAGTAATCCGGTGTTTTGTGATCTGCCTTTGGTTTGTTTTGCTATCGGATAAGGTACAGATACTCTGCCTTTTTCAGTAAGGGTTCTCATATGCCATACATTGATTTTGAGTTATGATTCAGTTAAGATTTCCCAAGCCATTGCTATGTTCCCTTCGAGTGAACCTTTGATATTCCTCTTGATTATGATCTGAGCTTCGTATATCTGACCTATGCCTTTGCCAAGTTGCTCTAAAGTTCTGAACTGTCCTTGTGAGAAACTAAGATTTTGAAATGGTTTACTAAACTAAGGTTTTGAACTATCTTTTACAGAGACTATTTTAATGATTATCTTTATGAAACCAATTTAAAGACCATTTTAATTAAATACCTTGATTAAGCTTTCTAAAATGAATCTGTTGAATAAAGACTTTGAAGATGGACCCTTTGATACAGACTTTGAACTTTAATTATGATTCCCTCTGTTTTTTTTAAAACTATGATATGAACTTTGGAAGACCTTGGTGAACCACTCTATTATGAACTATTCGATATGAACCCTTTTCTATGGACCTTGTGATATGATTTTGAGATGCACCTTTTGATATATGATCTTTTGTGATGACTTTGAGACCTGACTCTTAGTTTGATACCCGAGCCATTTTATGTTACCTAGCCAGGAAGGTAACCTGGCCATGTCTGTGATGCACCACTGGCATGACTCCCGTGTGGGGGAGTGATTTCTCACACCGTCCCTTTTATGATTATCTGCCATGGCTACTATGATTTTGGGATGACTTTGAATTTGGGGCGTATGGGTTGCAATCCTAGATTTATATGTTTAGTGGATTTAACTATGACTTTGAGTTATGACTTTGAGGTGACTGGTACTGTGTGCAATACATGCCTTTCGCACCCCTGGGAGCTGATCACTCCACTATTATGATACATGAGGACACCCCTCATATTATCTGGTTGCCTAAGAGGTATCCCCTCTGATTATGAGATTATGACTTGGAGATTATGATGTTGAGATTATGACTTTGAATTCTGGGCTCGTGGTAGATGACTATCCTACTCTTCTCTTATTATCCATTTGTTTCTTTTATACCTTCTGACATTCCCATTGCCCATATTATATTTTTGTTTCGTTATTCTTTGTTTTGTATATGTATCTGTTTACTGAGCTTTTTAAGCTCAGCCGCACGTTTTCTTTTCGTGTGCGGCAGGTAATAAGCAGGACGACGGGTTTTGGGTATGAGTGAAGAGACTTTTGGACTTAGAAGACTGTGATAGTTATTCTGAAGTAGAGACCATTAGAAGGAGTTGCTTTTGCAGACTTAGTAATTAGCTTTTGTTTCCCTTGTATCCTTGTGTATTCAGTATTTCATTTGTAACCTTTGAGAATCTTTGTATTACTATTGAATGTATGTTTTGTTTGATCTGATATGAAGCCATAAATGTGATATCTTTACCCTTGTCGGGTTGGGGTGTTACAGACGGCGTCAAGCACATTTCTGACGGCGTCAGCCCTTGATAAGCCAGGGAGGATTTTGGAGGACTAAAGAGGGACGGCGTCAGGAAGACCATCCGGGAACCCTAGCCACGGCGAGGTGACGGCGTCACCTCCTACAACGTGACGTCGTCAGCCCCTAAAATCTATATATAGTTTTGCAATTTTTAGTCATGAGTGTGCAACTTTGTGAGGAGAAACCCTAAGACGAATTTTCTGCCATTTTTAAGGGTTTTATACCCTTGGATCTCCCATGTTTAATTGAAGATAAGTAATCATTTAATCATTCAATATGTCTATGTGTTGTTTGATTATATCTTGTTCTTGTCTTTTAATTAACATGCTAGGCTAGATTTATCTTGTGTTTGCTTAGATCTAATGAAACCTAACTATTGATTATTGGTTATTAGTATGTTATTAATTGTATTGGATGATTGTTTATCGATGTTAGGCTTAAGAAAACTGGCTAACCTCCTATACGGTAACTTGCTTGAACGTCTTAAGAAACATGAACCAATGCGTACTAAGGTTATTATGGTTGTATTTAATGCATGAGCGAATTCTAGTGATCCCATGTTAGGAGCTTCTTAGCCGGCTCGACATAGGAGTGAAGTAGGAGCTTGTAGAGTTGGGGAAGTACGTACGCCACCCCACGATTGGTATTAAGGAATACACCCGTCATCCACGCAATTAATACACACTAATCAACCGGTAAAAGATAGTTAGGGAGTAAGGAAATCTAAGTAAACACATTTCTCTCCATATAAGTTTCACAACCTTTTCATTTTCAGTTATTTATTTTATTTGCATTTGTAGTTATTTGGGTTAGTTGACTAGCAACTAATTCCGCCCACTCCTTCAAACCCGAGATTTTACTTGCTTTCATAAAAATATAAAAATACAAAAAGAATCTTCCCTCACCCTAAGACCTATTAGAGTAGTTTTTCAATCCTAACGACACTATTCCCCTAGAGAATGATCAATCCCCCGGTACTTGCCACTACACTATACTACATCGGTCAGGTACACTGCCTGGTGGGGATTGCAAGCCTCTTGAGATCCCTCGAGAGGTAAAACCTGTTGTAAGGTCGCAAAACCACGCATCAGTAAAGACACATAAAACCCGTTGATAGCTGGTAGTTTGCTAAAAACTATATGTGGGCAGTATTGTTTTTAAATCAATATTGAGTTTATACTGCTCCTTAAAATTTTTCTTAAAAATTAGTACTGCTAGTGCAAAGTTTGTACTGCTAGTGTAAACTTTGTACTGCTGAACTAGCCGTTGGAACTGTTGTGTCAGTAACAGATTTTTTAACTAGCCGTTGGGTGAATTCGTTTGTTACCATATATATAGGGTTTTTCTCAAGGATAATTATCTTTTTACTAAATATTTACTTATTCACTTTCTAAAGATAATTCTTATCCTTCCGCAATAAAACCCTAATTGGCTTTGTACTTCATCAATTAAACCTCAAACGATCAATTTTCTGTTATAACTTGGATCATTAATCATGGCTTCTTTGGAATTCGTTAAGACTCACAACCAGGTTGCATATTTGGAGAAAACAGAGCAGGGTGATGGACCTCTATTTTATGAGATTGTAGACTTTCTGAATGCATCTCATATAAGGTATGCTTTAACTTGTAACCCTACTCTTTTTGTCTCTCACATCACACAGTTTTGGCAAACTGCTATTGTCATAACTAGTGAAGATGGAGACATAGAAATTCATTCTAATGTGGATGGCATAAATTTCATTGTTACTGAATCTACTATTAGGAGACATCTTAAATTAGAAGATTCAGATGGTACCAATGATTTGCCAAACACAGAAATTTGGCAAGAAATTGCTAGAATGGTGTATGATACATCCAACCACAAATTAACTTTTCAAAAGGGATGTTTCTCCCCACAATGGAGATTTCTTATCCATACTCTCTTGCATTGTTTGAGTCCCAAAAGAACATCATGGGAGCAATTCAGTAGCAATATTTCTATTGCTCTCATATGTTTATCATCAAACAGAGTTTTTAATTTTTCTAAATTCATATTTGAGAGTATGGTTAATAATGTGAAAAGTAAAACCAAGTTTCTAATGTATCCAAGATTTGTGCAATCCTTTTTGAATAAGAAAAAGAATCTACTAAAGAAACATAAAGAAACTTTTCCAACACCTTGCCTGCAGCAAAAACTCTTTCAAAACATGGCTATGGCAAGTAGACTTTTTAATGGGGTAGTGATACCTCTTTTTCCTGAGATGCTACAAATTGTTCAGGGTGAAGGGTCAGTCAACCCAACTGAGCCCCAACACGCACCCATTGAGGTTCCACAAATAACTCATACACCCCCAATCACCACAACCTATAGGAGAAGAACCAGAAAGGAGACTATGGGTCCTCAGCCTAGTCCTCCTACTCCAACCTTTGTAGCAGATGAGGCTATCTTTCATGATAGTATGGATGGGGCTTACACTACTGCTAAGCAGGCCAGTGTAACCATAACTAAGACCCCTACCATGGCAACATCTAATGTGCCAAGTCCTACAAGACTTGTCACAGGTGATGAAATCCCAGGCCATATGGAAAATTTGGGTGGTTCAGGAGTACATCCTAGTCTAACTAGGGTAGAAACTGAATCTGTTCCCCTTGATTCACCTCTCCTAGCAGGTAACACAGCTAGAAGTGATAAGGGCAGCTATACACTAAATGAATTGATGGTTCTTTGTACAAATTTATCCAAAAATGTGGTGTCTCTAGAGGAAGAACTAACCAGTCACAAAAGAAATTTTGCCAAGGTCTACACCAAATTAACTATGACAGTAAAGAAATTGGAAGTTCAAGTTAAGAAGTCTAACGGTAAAAGATCTAGGATGGTTCTATCTACTAGTTCCTCTGATTCTGGTTCAGATGATAGTTCAGATGATGGTGATGATTCTCCCAAACAGGGGAGGAAATCAAGGAAAACAGGATCTCAAACTCAGGGGAGGACTTTGGATTTTGAAGAACAAGGTACTGCTGGTGGTAATGGAGAGCAAAGTGATGAACAAAGTGGTACCAGTCAGAAACAAGAAGAAACTGCTGGAGTTGAAGGAGCAGTACAAACTGCTGAGGTAGCAGTACAAACTGCTCAGGATAAGGGAAAAGGGATTCTAGTTGAAGAAGATGAGCCACAACCTAAGAAGATCAAGCCCAGAACTCAAATGCAGATTGACTATGATGCAGAAGTGGCAAGGAAAGTCTGTGAGGATGAAGTAGCTGGTTTTATGGAATCTAAAAGATTGGAAAAAGAAAGAATGGAAACAGATGCTATTATTGCACAAGAATCACTAGAAGAGTAGATACAACATCAGATTAATACTGATCCAGTTGTGAGACAAAGAGCCTTAGAGTTGATTGCAGATGAGAGTCTAAGTATTCAAGCAAGATCAGCTATACTTGCAGATTTCATTTACACTAGGAATGAAGAAGTGGCTTTGGATGACATCATGGAAAGTATTAGATCTAGTCAGAAGAGAAAAAGAAAACCTACAAAGGCTCAGATTAGAGGGGGGATGAAGATGTATCTGAGAAATCAAGCAGGTTGGAAGGCATATCAACTAAAGGGAAAATTAAATGAAGAGATAGAGTACTTGTACTACAAGGCATTCAGAAGAGCTCATATGAAATTTCCTGAAGACTCGGAGAGAAGACTTTTAAAAAGAATTAAGGCTGCTGAGAAAGAACCAACTGAGAAAGAAGAAGCACAAGCAGAAAAGGTGGAATTATCACAAGAACAGATGAGTAAAATGTTAGGCACAGTTCCAGAAATTCTTCCTGTTGATCCACTTCAAGCAAGCCATCCTATAATGGATTGGGAGATCTACAGAGATAAATTTGGAAAAGCTTGGAAGATTACAAGAGTTGGTGGAGAGACAACAGTCTTCAAGAATTTTGGAAATTTGCTAAGAATCTGTGATAGAGAAGATTTGGATACTCTGTGGAGGTTAGTACAAGAGAAGCTCAATACAAAGAAGAAGATAAATGTGAAAGAACAAGAATTATGGGTGAAACTCAAGAGATTGTATGAACCAGATCCTACAGATGTGTATTGGAATTTTCCTTATTATGATCTGACTAAATCATGGGAGTTTTATAGTTCATGCAATGTGCATCATCTATCAACACAGAGTGGAGTAGATATATTTATGTTAGTTGAATTGGAATATCCTTTGAGTTATGAAGTGTTAGCTGTGATGATCTCTTTAAAACTCAGGTGTGAAGAACATTCAGAAATAGTTAAATATTTGATTCAGAGGATATTTGATCAGTATGAAAGGAAGAGACATAAGCATTGAGGAAGAATAGAAGATGAAGTGTTTGGAAGAATCCCCCCATCATCAGTGTTAAAGTTTAATTCGAAGAAACTTAGTGATTTGGAGAGAAATCATAAGTTTAGGGGAGGATTGTTGGGAATTAAACCAACAGTTAGTACTGCCACGCTAAATGTTTCAACTGTTGGAGAATAACACAAGTAGTACTAACTGCCAGTACAAACAATTTGTACTGCTTATGTTCTGATAACATGTAATAGGATAAGTATAGAAAATATATTGTATATATCTTCTAGATATAGATTGATACGAATTATAGTTATCTTGTACAGGAATCCTTGTTCTACAAAAGGATGTCCTAGGTTAGGTTTTGACATAGAGAAAAACTTTTGTCGTACGAATAGATTCAAGATTGTAAACCCTAGTGATAGGAGATCACTCGTATTATTGATAATAATATTGAATCTTTGGTGTTAAACATTGTCTTCATTGTTTATACATATTACTGTTACATTCATTCAACACACAAACAATATCTTCTAAGTATTAGCTAGTAAATTCCGCGTGCTAGTTAATATTAACTCAAAGTATCTTCAACACAAGGAGTGTGTTTAGATCCGGTCAAATGATTTAAATTTGCATGGATCTGTTACTTCTAATAGCAAGAATGCTTGTTTTAATTCTGTTGCTTATAATTCCGTTTCCTCTCATTGTGTGCATGTTGATTTGAATTGTGATAATGTGAATGTCAAATCTACTAGGACTGCTTCACCAAATCTAAGAAACCATAAGCATAAGGAAAAATGGGTATGGATCCCAACGGGTATAATATTTGAGTATCATGAATTATTCTCTAGATTCTATTTTAAGTGGAAACCCACTGGAAGAGTGTTCAAACACGTAGGCTTTAAATGGCAACCGGTTAAGAAGAAATTTTAACCTAGAACCACTATAATAGAAAAGTTCAACCCACTAGGTTTGCAATCTATAATGTCTAATTACGTGGAACCACTTTATCAACGGGTTCTAAATTTTCTATTTCTTGCTTTGATGTGCAGCTTGTCCAAGTGTGCCTCTGGTACCTCGATTCGGGGTGCACCCGACATATGATAGGGAACATGGCACTCTCAAGAATCTCATGGCTAAATTCTTGGGTATAGTGCATTTTGGGAATGACCACATGTAACACCCCCAAAATATCACAGCGGAAGATAGTACACTAGGGTATTACTTCCTAGCACAAAGTACAAGTCATGGAAAACGACCTTTCAAAAGAGACGTTTAAAAGTATTTCACATTTGATACATTAAAAGCTCAGAGTTTGCAAAAGGTCCCAACAGTTTTCATAAAAAACATTGTTTTCAAAAGATTGCAAATGTTTTAAACAAAACATAAATCTTTAAAATATAGTCTCTTCAAATGTGAAAATATGCCGAGTCTTCAAAAGATATCCGTGCGACTCCATCCAAGACCTTCATGCCTTCAAACCTGAGATAAAACATGCTAAAACGTCAACACAAAGGTTGAGTGAATCCATAGAGTTTTAGTAATAAGCAGTTGATCACAATATAATTCAGTTTATAAAAACGACTAAGCAACAAATGCATAGTCTAATTCAGTTATTATTGCCCTAAGCTCGTGACCCCGACGCTACGTATCTGTTGCTAATAGCATAAAACTTGCCCTTCATACATAGGTAATAGCCACACCTATCATTTGGTACGAATACAATACACACGACTGCCATATAGGCACGTTCTTGGGGCTATGAACACACCCTAAGTAGTGGATCATAAATATTTATAGCATGTATCTCCCCCACGGAGTTTGTAAAACAATTGAAGTAAAAACTTGGGGCTATGAACTCACCTTAAGTAGTGGAGTGAAAGAGCACGAATAAAGACAACCGAAGAACCGAAGCGAAACTAGAAAGGACCTATAACAAGAAACGTGTCTAAGCGAATGCTAATTGAATAAGAGAATGAATGCACATTATTATACTTGATTCATACGGCCAAGGCATCATACTAAGGGTTTTCACAAGTCATATAGTCATGGTTTCCAAAAATAGTAGTTCCCGAGTTGTTTACCCCTCACATTTCCCTAGTTTTTATTAGCGGCTGAAAACTTTCCCCGACTTCCAAAAATCACTACTTGCAAACCGTAAGTCGAAAAATTATGTTCTTTATATCCCTAGTTTCCTTTAAGTCCCTAGTATACTATAAAAATAAGTTTACTCAAAAATTTGCAGGTCTAACCACTTTTTATAATTTTTCTTTACAGATCAGTCCTAAAGACAACTGTGATTGAGTTTTACGTCTTACCAAATCGGCCGTCATTTGAAATCTACAGGTCCTATGAAGGTGAGGCCAATTGGAGGTGATAGCTATATTTGTCTAGTACAGGCTACAAATTTAGTTTTCAAAAAGTTATGGAAAAAAACTTGATTTTTTTCCCGAATTCCAACAGTATACAAAATCTGACCATTTTTACCATAAAATTCATAGTTTAATCATCGGGTGTCGTCACGGGATTCGCCAGCCGGGGAAATGACCAAAAGACATAGATCTACAACTACATATTTTTATTTTAGGTCTAAAGTCTACTGATTAGTACAGTTAATTCCATTTATACTAATGGTCTGCAGCAGTCCCAAGTTTTCCTACTAAACATTAATTTTGATGTATTTCCCAAACCGTGATAGCTATTAAAGTGAATCCACTTTGAGAACTTAGATTAAGATGCATACTACTGAGATTAGCTTTCTTATCCTACATTCTATAGAATTAACTTGGAGTTTATCTCATTTTCCAAACAGTGTTCCAGATTTGACTAGTAATCATAAAACGGCCATAACTCCCTCATCCGGAGGAGTTGATAACCCATCCAATTCGCCACATCAAGCCTAAGACTTTATCTAACCACCCATGTAATTTGTTCACAGGCTCCAGGCCAAAAATTTGGATAACTAGCCCCGTTTACCTACTGGTCTCAAAATAGTCCACTAATCCTACCTCTATTTCATCATAAACACTTCCAAACCACAATCACCCTTAACCAATACCCCTAATGAATCAAGTATAATATGTATATGATTTAGAAAGACCATTTACAGAAGTAAAATCAATATTCCATTGAAAGATGAAAACCCATTTGCATGTAACAAGAATCAAAGAAAATGGTGAGATTAACTTACTAGAAGTGAAAATCACTAATAACCTTTCTAGGGTTTGATTGAAATCGACCCAATGAACTCTTCAAATCTTTGATTCAAATCGCCATCTTTTGCAAGGATCTTCAAGAGAATGTTATGGAGATGATTTTGTGATTAATTGATGAGATGATAGTGGAAAAATTGATGGTGATGTTGGTGTGGTTGGGGCAGTGATCGAACAAGAAGAGGGAGGGAGAAATAAATATTGTCTGTATATCGATACAAACAAGAAAAAGGGAAGGGTATATTTATTTTGATAAGTTTAGGCTTATAGTGTATAGTTTGGTCCCAGTAATTACTAATGTTAAGCCCTTAAATCTCAAAACTTAAAATCGGGCAACACAAAAATGTAATACTTATAAAAATGTCAAAACTTATCAATATACTCCAACTAAGTATATTAGATGTGTGATAAGTTTAATGGAGAGCGTGTATGTTGATAAAACCTAATAACGTAGGCTTGAGTACACGTATTACGTAAGAAATAAAACGCTCACGTAAAAATTGATAAAATGACAATAGTTCATATTTAATATGACTATTGGTGAGTTTTGAGTATTTTAAACACATAGACTTATCTTAGTCTTGTGTCGGTACGCGTTGTGTGATTTTTCACATTTTACGAGATATCTTCTCGTTAAATAGACAGAGGTGAATGAAAATGTTCAGAGAGTAATAATTCAAGGAAAAGTGAATTATTTAACTTGGAAAGTTACCGGTTACAGTATTTGCTTTTACATTACGATAAAAGTTAAATAGTCAAGAAGTAAAAGTCAAAGGGCAAAATTGTTAGTTTGCCTTATGAAATTTTACGGGTTGTTACAGTCTCCACCGGTTAAGGGAATCATGTCCTCATGATTTAATTTGTGTTATGAGTTGACGATGTGTCTCAAAAGAGGTGGGGGTACTTCTGTCGCCTTTCCGGATATGTAAGGAACATCTCAAACGGAGCTACGGTTATTTTTCTATGATTTGTCAAAGTCGGTGCAAATTCTTGCACACTATGCTGTCCCATTTTTAAACATATAATAAATGACCCAAAACCTATAATAAGTTATCTCAATCTCTATCAAACTTATATGACAGCTTATTAGACATGTTTAAGTCGTAATTCTTCAGGCCTTAAGCTAGATTTGCTTATTTAGGTGCTAATTTAAGCTCTAGCCAAACACCCCTTTATTTTATATCAACATTTATCACATCTAGTGAAGGCATAACTTCTTTACCTAATAATGTTTTAGAAAGTTCCTTAACGTATATAAAAGATATATAAATGTTACTCTCATATTTCCTAAAAGTTTTATGGCTCAAACGGACCCAAAATCGCTCGAAATACCCTTTTTATTTTCCAATCAGCTATGTACCTTGACTTTCTTTTCAGAAAAATTTGTCCGACTTTGACCAAGCTTTACTCTCTCGTTTTACACTTTCAGCTTACGTGCTCCTGGTTTTTTGTATAAAACATCATTCTGAGCAACTTTCGTGTTTTACACTTTCAGTGGTTCGGAGCAGAAATGGGTGAAAATCGCGTTTTAAAATCATATCAGTAAGCTTTTGCGGAAAACTCAGCATGAAATGACCCATATTAAGTGCTGATGGACAGCACACTGCAGTCCCGCGGAAAAGGCCATATCTTGAGTTCTACAACACTTTAGGACGCGAGGCTTTTTCCTACATTTAAGTTTATGTCTTAGCTTCATTTCATAAAACTACGACTAGTTCCCAAAACGGCCAGAACTGTCCCGTTTTGTCCAACGAAATCTGCTAGTCAGATTTTGACATGTTTTACCTTTTTGGCTCTAGTTTATTCATCGGGATGAGTTACGAGGTGCGCCACCCGGCGAAACGACCACAAGACAGAGCTCTACCGGCTTATCTTATTGTCTTAACCTCAAAGTTTACTGAGATGATCAGTTTGAATATTCTATGGGGCTGTTCAGAATTTCAGATTCATAAAACATACTTAGGGCTTGTCCTAGTTTATTTTTGTGTTTCAAACCTCATGTACAACATCAATCAAGTCTTAATACTTATACAACTTGTATAAAATATGAAATATACCAAAAGGAATAAATACATAGAAACTAAACATAATCTTACAATGATCTTGGATGAGAACTTACAAGAACCACAACACTAATCAACACTTAATCTCCAATCAACCTTTAACCCTTGTCTTGAATCTTTACCCACTTGATTTCAACCCTATGTAAACCTTATAATAACCCTTTTAATTCAGCCCCTAACCTCTTGATCAAACCCTTGAATAGCTTCTAATTCAACCTTGAAATCAACAAATCAACACTTGGACCTTGTAAGGATCACCTAGGTCTTCATCTATGTAGCATAAATTGTAACTTGAATCAAAGAGATGATGATTATTGTGAATAAGAGGGGGCGGCCAAAGGAGAAAGGAGAGCAGAATTTTTAGTAGTTAAATGTAGTATTGGGTGTAATGTGTAATGTATCTAATGATAGTCTCAACCAATGAGAAGTTATGGGAAAAGTTCATCTGAGAACTTTCACTCAATATTCAAGGGATCGTAACTTCGTTTGATCCACTCACACTGGATGTAACAATTTTGATGTCTCGTAATCCAGTGGATCAAGTTGTGCGAGCTTGGTCTACTCAAGGACCCAACAATAGCAAAACAGAAGGCAAGAGAATGCCAGAGCCTATGGTGTCGTTGTCACAACTGAACGAAGAGGTAATGTCAAGAATAAACCATTATGTCATCGATGCAAGTTGCATCATATTGGTTCTTGCACTGTTAGGTGTAGAAGTTGCTAGAAAGTAGGCCATATGACCAAAGATTATAAGGGTAAGAATTCCGTTAATGGTGGTAATGCTCAACCAGTGGTAACTTACCTTGGATGTGAGGATATTTCAAGAGGCACTGTTCCCAGAACATGGGCCAACAAGTGATAGGAGCTCGTGGAAGAGCTTATACATAGGTGTCCACATACCTAAGTAAAGTAGGCATCTTACGTACCCAAGTAAGTAAGTGGAATATCGTACTCCGTCTGTTAATTTGAGATAGAACCAAGTTAAGATTGTAACGAGTTTGTTAACTCAATAAATAGCTCATGATTGTAAGGATTTGTAATGACAAAAGTGATAACTTAAGAATGAATTCAGGCAGTTCAAATGAGATCTTAAGATTTTTGCTGAGTGGTGGAATACTGGTGATTCTCAAGTTCAAGTTCATACTCATGTCTCATCGGATACAAATAAGCCCACTTATTTATAATTCATTATTTACATAGAGAGGCGTCCCAAACAATGTAAACAAGGAAATATAAACTTATGGTTCGGCGATTCACAATTTCTTTATTTAAATAAAAAGGCGTCCCAATCCATTTAAATAAAGATATTATAAATCATCCTACTTAAGAATTCCCGATAAAGCACTTATACTAAACCGATGAGTTACGAGGCGGTGTGTTACAAGACGTCATAAGTGTTCCGAGAGTTCGGAATAAACGTTCACACTCATCATCGAAGACGAGGAGTAAGATAATCAGAGAAAGCTAACATATCATTCAAAAGAGTTGATGAGTTCATAGTTATAAAATAGTTTTCTTACAATGTCTGAGAAGTAAACGAGACCATTGTGCAGCTCACAATGTCTGAAAAGTAAACGAGACCATTGTGCAGCTCACAATGTCTGAAAAAAAAGTTTCATAGATCACAAGAATGTAAGAGTAGGCATGGCACACGGAATATGAAAGACAATAATGAGTAAAGTAGGTCTTAATGTAAGATGTAGGTATTTAATCGGGAAAACAGGGTTTGAGCTCAAGTTCCGAAAATAAGCGTAAGAGGTCAAAATCAGTCAAACATTTATATAATTAACCTTTATATAAATAAATAGTGTATATAAGCATACTTTATATAATACCATTAGTGATGACATATGAGTAACAACATAGGCAGTCTGGTGGTACACGCGCACGGATATCGGATACGGTAATGAGAGACTCTTTAATGAAAAATAGTTATAGTCTGGGTTTTGAAAATGACCCAGTTCTCTATAACTGTAGCTCTGATGTCAATCTGTAACACCCCCAAAATATCACAGCGGAAGATAGTACACTGGGGTATTACTTCCTAGCACAAAGTACAAGTCATGGAAAACGACCTTTCAAAAGAGACGTTTAAAAGTATTTCACATTTGATACATTAAAAGCTCAGAGTTTGCAAAAGGTCCCAACAGTTTTCATAAAACACACTGTTTTCAAAAGATTGCAAATGTTTTAAACATAACATAAATCTTTAAAATATAGTCTCTTCAAATGTGAAAATATGCCGAGTCTTCAAAAGATATCCATGCGACTCCATCCAAGACCTTCATGCCTTCAAACCTGAGATAAAACATGCTAAAACGTCAACACAAAGGTTGAGTGAATCCATAGAGTTTTAGTAATAAGCAGTCGATCACAATATAATTCAGTTTATAAAAACGACTAAGCAACAAATGCAGAGTCTAATTCAGTTATTATTGCCTAAGCTCGTGACCCCGACGCTACGTATCTGTTGCTAATAGCATAAAACTTGCCCTTCATACATAGGTAATAGCCACACCTATCATTTGGTACGAATACAATACACACGACTGCCTTATAGGCACGTTCTTTCTGGTAGGGATTGTTAGTTCCAATAGATCTATTCACTGTATTCGGGCTCACTCGCAAGTGACTAACGGTTCACGATAAACGGACTTTTGACTATGGGAAACTTAGGCAATAATAATAACATAATAGCATCCAATTTTCAAAGCATTGTTTGTCACAAATCACAATTTCAGGTCATTTTCCAAACCTCGACAAATCGCTATTCTCGGGATTACTATTCATTATTTACTATTCACCAATCACTATTCATCATTTCACTATTCATCGTTTTCGGAGTCAGTTTGAGACTTTGAGAAGTTTTCAAAAGTTTTTACTATTCATGAAACACTATTCATTCCCGGAGGGAAATCACTATTCATGGTTATCATTCATCATTTCGTAAACTAGGTTTACGGGTATTCAAATTCGCGTAATCAGTATGGTTTAGCTGCGTATTCATGCATCATCAGTAAGGACACGTCATATAGACTAGAGTAGTCTACATATCATTAGTAACATCATTATCATATTAGGTCATGCACGGGTTTTTGTGATTTTCATTAACGTATGTTCATTTATTTATTAAACGTTACCACTCAGACATTACTACTAACATTATACCCGACACTCCCGACTATGATCCTAATATATTTTCACACTAATTATAATGATATAAAGATTATATTATTACATTACCCGGTGTTTTTAAACCAATTGCTATATTTTCCGTTAGGAGCTTATAACCCCGTCGGATTGCGATATTTCAACCCGATAATTATTCTAACACCCGATTCTTGCAAGGAATATGATTTTACAATTTTTACAACTTCGTCGTATTTTATTTTAACTCGTCACAATTTATTTCCAGTTAACTCGGTACCCGATAACACCTATTGTATACACTAAACACACTAATACTTATCTAAATGGGGACAAGATCTTTAATTAACCATCAAATCCATCTCTTTTACTTACACATGCCGCCCCCCTTTTTGCCTAATACTCCAAGAATTCTTAATTGTTAGACAAAAACCATTAATGTTTCATGTATACATAATCTTGAATTAATTTCCATAACATTCATTCTTAACAAACCAACTAGCAAATAAGTTCAATATTCTCTCTTTTCCTCTCCTTCTTTGCTCGGCCAACACAAGAACACCAAGTACATCAATCAATTTTTGAAGATCAAGTTATAAACAAATTCCATTTACACTCCTAGCTAGGATTTTGAAATAAAAATCCCTAGGTTTCTTATACATTTCTTTCCAAACCACCTCAAATATTCAAGTAAGTGAGTTACATATTTTTTCTTCCATTCCATGTATTTTTAAGTTTTATTAGTAGCAAGTTATGCAAAATATATGTTATACATACCACTTGATACTCATTTTCTCTATAAACATAGATCTATACATTTTTAGTAATATTCTCATGAAACCCACCATGGTTGGTGATGTTTAGGACCCCATGACACCTTAAGAAGGAGTATGGTAGGATTAGAGTAGTTTTGGTGTTGATTGGAAGTGGTATGATCGAGTTTTGAACCATAAAAACGAGTTTTTAACACTATAGAAAAGCTACTGTCCAAAAGCGTAAAATCTGGAAAACTCAGTAACTCTTGAACTATTATAACCTTCATATTTAGAAAATACTTTCAAAAACGAAACCGTGGGCGTTGGAATGAGCAAAAACCGACTTACGATGAAGGAGATATGATTTTTCCAAGTTAGACGACGAAAAACTATTTTCTGAAAATTTGCGTGCTGTTTGCCGAACTTCAAAGGACCAAACGAGGCATTAGACGTGATCTAGATGAGCCGACCTACTGAAAATATGTTAGTACATGTTAATACGAAGCCATGGATATAAAGAACATAGAAAACGAGCTTATAACGACCGAGATATACACGTTTGAAACCCGACGAACTCTATTTATTTTTGACAGCCCCTAATAGAAATATTTTCTAAGTGTAAAAACTAGTATTTTTATAAGGCATAACATTGCTAGCCGATTTTCTAATTAATCAAGACGCGTATAATCAAAATGACAAACATATGAATTCAAGGTAAAGTTATAAGGTTTCTAAAAACGCCAAGCTTATTCACTAACACTTAACGTACAATATTTCACGACTAGTTTTATGAGGCCATTTAGGCATATTTTCAAGTTATGAAAAATGTTAAACTACGACGAAAACATTATATTTGCCAATATAACATCAAATGAGGATCGTGGAGTACTGTTTCAACATATTTACACGAAACGTAGTTTATAACTTAACGAGACGTCAAAAATGTATTTTTCGTCGATAAACGTTATTTTCAAAAGCAACAAGTGGTATCGTTAACATACGTATTTGCATGTGTTGCATTGTATCATTGCTTACCTTAGATCATATCATTCATAATAGGTCGCGGTTAGAGACCGAGCCTCATTTCATCATATCCATATTTATCATTGTTGCTATCGCATCAGGTGAGTTTCATAGCCCCGACTTTTACATTGTTTAAAACTGTTACTTTGCCTAAGTTACCACATTGCCATTAAAGTCCCCTACGAATCATGAACCGTTAATTATTTGTAAGCGCGGATGTTATGAATAGATCTATTTGGGTTGACACCCCGTCCGGGTTGGTCGCGCCAACTGGGTAAACGGACGCATATCATTCGGATTATTTCCGAGTGTCTGGCAAACACTTATTTGGGGCATTTATTATTGTGCTTAATTGCATACCAATTCGTCGAGCTTCGGGGTCATGAGCTTAGGCACTGTATTTATATATTTTTGGCTATGACGTTAAACTTATTGTGATTGTCATGCTATTGA
The DNA here is from genome assembly GCA_021014915.2 of Artemisia tridentata subsp. tridentata. Taxonomy (NCBI): domain Eukaryota; kingdom Viridiplantae; phylum Streptophyta; class Magnoliopsida; order Asterales; family Asteraceae; genus Artemisia; species Artemisia tridentata. Next base: position 147,465,434 of record CP139503.1, on the reverse strand, counting down.
AATCTTGTGGTCCGCACTTTACTTATTTACTTAAACCTATGAACTCACCAACAATTATGTTGACCCTTTTAGCGTGTATTCTCAGGTAATTAAGGCATTCACATCATGACCGGCATTTGGACTTATTTAGGAGTCGCGGTGACGACGCGTCTCACCCGGATTTTTATGCACTTAAACTATCGTTTGATTTGTAACAAACTTATTTCCGCAAAACTTGAATTATCTGCTGGGACCTAACTTTTGTAAACTTTGAATGTTTTAATCAATCAAACGATGTACTTTTAAAACGACACTCTAGGTCGTTCAATGTAACTGTAACTGTGATGCTATGGCAGTCACGCCCCAGGTATTCCATTCCGCTGCAAATCAGGTATTTGGGGGTGTGACAGATTGGCATCAGAGCTAAGGTTATAGCGAACTAGGTTGTATCTTGGACCCTAGACTATAACCACATCATCATAGCATCTTATCATTTCATCATAAGTGCATATTCACTATACATGCGGTTTCATGCACACACTATGCGAGTTACTTATACTTATATATATTTTTATTGACCTGGTTCACAACGATATGTCTTCACCCAACCACCCTATTATCATTCCAGCAGACTCGGACATTGAGGATGCTTTTTCATCCACTGATACACCTACATCACCACTCTCACCTTCCTATACCTCGACATTCCCATATCACTCACATTTGTTAGGTGATAACTCCCACCCGTTTGAGATGTTAGCACCACCTGAACCCGACTTAGAAGAGACTACCAGATATGACACTGAGACCTTTAAGATTCAGGAGACTGCCCTTACCTTTCCACTATCACCATTGCCATTCCCCTTTTCCATTCCACATATCAGGAATTAGATGACACCTTGTGGATAATACCAAGATCACCGACTCAACCGGAACATCAGCAGATTGCTCAAGAATGGTTTGGAATCTACACTATCTCGGACATGATCGATGCACAACTCCAGACCCCACTTCAGGACCCATCCCAACCATATGATGCCGCAACCCTAGATTCACTCAGAGGGGCACCAGGAAGCCTCTAGACTAGACTTATATCTTTACTAGCTTTTACTATTATCCTAGCCACGGGATGTGTGGCATAGTTCAAAGAAGCTTGTAGTATTTTGATTGTTGTACAATGAAATCACCAAGTATTGACTCTACTATATGGATATGGTTGTGCTATCTATGATATCGGTCCATGTAGACCGAAATTTTCATTTTATATATCCACGTGTGTCATGATTATATTTATGATATTTCGTGATTTCAACTTGTTGTGATTTCACTCCACTTATACATGTCATGGTTGTGTATATGTGAGTATGATGATCTTTACTACTTATAAATTCTCATGGTCTCTTACGATTTTGAAGAAGTTAGTTAAACCAAACCACTCCAGACATGACACAAGCCACCGTTGAGCAAATCATTGCCAAGAGCATATCCACAGCCCTCGCCAAAAATCTTACTCATGAAGAATTTATGAATGGCAATCCCCTCACCTTCAGCGGAACTGAAGGCGCGAAAGGATTTTGCAAATGGTTCGAAGAAGTAGAAACAATATTCCTAAGTGGTAACTGTCACAAGGGAGACAAAGTTAAGTTCGCCACTTGCACTTTTCGGGATCGTGCTCAGGAATGGTGGACCAAATATGTTCAGTTAATAGGGGTCGACGCTGCTTACTCAATCTCGTGGGAGAAACTAAAAACGATGATGACCATAGAATATTGTTCGAGAAGCGAATTACAAGCAATGGAACAGGAAATCCTAGACTTTACCATGGTAGGATATGATGTTTCCAAATACACTAAACGTTTTTTTACGAATTAGCACGACTAGGCCTTGCAACGGATGAACCGGAAAGCAAGAAACTTGAGAGTTATATCGGGGGACTCTCCCCTGAAATCCGTATGTTGGTCGCCTCATTAGAACCTGATACCATGTTTAAAGCTATCCGTACGGCAATCGAGGCAGAGGAACACATAGCTCACACCAAGACCATAGGAAACAATGTTGGGCTATAAAAGTCAAAGTACTGCTACTCTAGTCAAAGTACTGCTGTTCAATTAAAGTACTGCTGCTCGTTGAAGGACTGCTATGCAAATAGTTTAAGGACTAATGTGTAATTCTAGAAAGTTCATATTAGATTAGAGTTATAATTAGAATTACTTGTCGTTCAAGTATTGTAAACCGACTAGGGTTTTCCTTGTGCCTATAAAAGGATCCCTAGGTTGGCATTAGAGATATATGTGTTTTAGAGAGACAAGTATATGCGATTAGAGATATACGATTATTAGAAGTATTAGAGTTTAGAGTTTGTTAGTGAATCTGTGTAAGAAAGCAGGTTCAAGGTTTTAATAATATTCAAAGTCGTTTATTAATTCTTCTTAGCTTTGTTGAAGTAGATTCCGCATACTTAGCAAAGTATATCAGTGTTTCATTATTAATAGTTTTGAATTCATTCAAAGTTGTTAAACCGTAGACAAGCTATAAGTTAGTTTGGTCAGAGTATATCGATCCAACAAGTGGTATCAGAGCTTGTGTGGAGACTCTGATTAAGAAGAAACCCTTAAAACCGATTTATCAACAAACCCTCAACAATGTCGACTGAAGCTGCACCTATCCCATCCATCACCTCACTCAGAATTCCTATCATCAAGAAGGGAGAATATGATCTCTGGAGTATGAAGATGAGGCAGTACCTTGCTATTACTGATCATGCTCTATGGGATGTAATTGTCAATGGTAATGTTGTTCTTGATGAACCTCTACAAGTTGAAGGACAACCCAAACCACCTCAACCAACCTTACCAGCAGCTACAAAGAGAAATCAAGATAAGGCTCTCAACATACTGCTGTCTGCTATTCCTGATGGTCACCTACTGAAGTTCCATGATGCTAAGGATGCAAAACAATTATGGGCTGCGATCAAGACAAGATTTGGAGGTAATGATGCTTCAAAGAAGATGCATAGAAACTTATTGAAGCAGCAATTTGAAACCTTCACTGTTGGTGAAAGAGAAAGTCTTGATGCTACCTATGACAGATTCCAAAATCTACTTAGTATGCTAGAACTATATGGAGCAGAGGTATCTGTTGAAGATGCAAATTTGAAGTTCTTAAGGAGTTTGCCATCTGTCTGGCATGTGGTTGCTACTATGATTAGAGGACAACCTGGATTGGAGTCTATGGACTTTGATGATCTCTATAACAATCTGAAAGTGTACGAGCAAGAGATGAATGGTCACAGTTCTCAGAAAACTCACAACATAGCTTTTGTATCTTCTGAAAACAGAAGCAGTACTTCCACTAAAAGTACTGCTTATCCTTCTCAAAGTATTGTTGGTGATTCACAGCATGTTTGCACAACCACAACTACTCCCAACCCATCACCAACAAATAAAACCAATTCTGATGAAGTTGTATGTTCCTTCTTTGCACAACAAGCTACTTTACCTGTTACCTATCAAGAAGACTTGTTGCAGATTGAAGAAGATGCTTTAGAAGAGATTGACATAAGATGGCAAGTAGCTATGATCACTGCTAGGATCAAGAAATTCATGAACAAGACAGGAAGGGGAATTGATTTCAAAGCCAAACAAGGTATCACTTTTGACAAATCCAAGATTGAATGTTTCAATTGTCAAAAGCTTGGACACTTTGCAAGGGAATGCAAGTTTGCAAAATATCAGGCAAACAGGATGATTGAACAACCCAAGGTTGAAAGAAAGGAGGTTCCTATTACTGAATCACAACCAAAAGCTTTGGTGGCTCAAGAAAATTTAGCAGAGATTGACTGGAGTGCTGAATTTGATGATGAACCTGTAACCTATTCTATGGTTGCAATGGAAGAATTTGATTGGGGCACAGCTTTTGATGAGGAACCTGGATATGCTGCTTTGGAATCCAGAGATGGTCTTGGAAGCTTTGACTGGAGCATGGAGGATGAAGATGAACCTGTTCAGATTGCTATGGTAGCCACTTCACCAAGTTCATCCAATGTCACTGAGGTATGCTCTAAGTGTAATGATGTTTATCAAAAGTTGCTTAAGGATTATGTGACTGAAAGAGATAATTGTAGAACAGCTAGGTCTGAGGTAGCTGGTTATCAATTAACTTTAGAGTCAATGGAAGCCAAAATATTAACACATGAAAATAATGAAATGGCTTGGGCAGAAAAATATGAGCAACAAGATTACCAATTGAAATTAAGTGAATGGAAGTTAGGATGTAAGGTGTCTGAATTAGAAAAGATTACTAAGGAAAGAGATACTTTGTTAGAAAAACTTGGTAGTATTAAACAGGCTGGTCTATCACATGTTCAATTTGTTGAAAAACAAAGAGTCATAAACAGTAGAGCTGGACTAGGTTATGGTGAAGATAGTAGTTCAGATGAGACCTCACCTAGTGATAAGGAAGAGACCCCACCTAGTGCTAAGGAAGAGATTCCACCTAGTGATGATGACCTTACAAGCTCAGAAGAAAACACATCTAGGAATGAGGAACCAATTAGTGAATCACCTCCTAAGTTTAAGAAAGATAAGGAGTACCACTCAGTTCCTCCACCCACTGGTCAGTTTCAACCTCTTAGGACAGATGTTTCTCGTTATGGTGTAGACAACCTAGAGTTTAGGAAGAAGCTTACTGGACAATTTAGTTCTGAGAAACCTAAGAATGATTTTCAAAGGGGTAATGATCAAAAGTTTCCTACAGCTTTTCAAAAACAAGCAGTACCTCCAAAAACTTTTCAAAGTACTGCTGGACATTCAGCAGTACCTCCAAGAGAAAATTTTCAAAATACTGCTCACTATAGGAAATCTTTTAATCATAGAAGAGGATTTGGGAATATGGAGAGAAAGTTATGTTATGTATGCTATAGTCCTAATCACTTGATTAAGCACTGTGACTTACACTCAGAATACTTAAGTCAGTTTCCAAAGAATAGACCTCCCACCCATAAGCCAAGAGAGACTAGACCAGTTTGGAATCACTCAAATAGGGTCAACCATAGTAACTTCTCAAAAGACTATAGGTACCCTCACCAGAAAAGAATGTTTTCCAAATCACCAGTACCTTCACACTCTGATAAGTCTCAAGAAGTACCTTCTCAAAGGACTGATAAGTTTTCACCCACTCATGGTACTGCTCATACTTTTTCACATAGAAGACCTAAGAGATTCAATTCATATAACAGGTCTTACACCTCAAGCAGAGTACCTAGATCAGAGAAACCTAAGGTCAAACGAAATTGGGTTAAGAAAGAAAGTACTGATGGGGAACAAGAAGTACTTTCATCAGATAAGGGTGAAACAGGGAGTGTTGTTGATATTACAACACAGGACATGGGACCAACTCAAATAATAATTGACCATGCCTTTAAAACCAGTGGAGATTACATACTGAAGGAATTCAAGTATGTCACTCCACAAGGGGAACACAAGTCAGTAATGGCTTGGGTTCCTAAAAGAAACTAACCCTTTTCTTTCATGTGCAGGGCAACCCAGATGAGGAGCTTAAAGATCATATTATTGTTGATAGTGGTTGCTCTGGCAGTATGACAGGGGACAAGGAGATCCTGTCAGATTTTAAGGCATATTATGGAGGAAGAGTTGCATTTGGTAATGATCCTGATGGAGGAAGAATCACTGGCAAAGGAACAATCAAGGCTGGATTTATTGATTTTGAGAATGTTAGATATGTGAAGGAGCTAAAGTTCAACCTATTGTCAGTATCTCAAATTTGTGACAAGAAGTACCCAATTCTGTTCACTGATACAGAATGTCTCATTCTCTCCCCTGAGTTCAAATTTGTTGATGATCACTTGGTGACATTGAGAGTACCAAGAACCAATGATGTATACAGTTTAGACTTAAAGAGTCTCAATTCTGCTGGAAGAGCAACATGTTTAGTAGCAAAGGCATCATTGGAAGAAGCACATATGTGGCACAGAAGACTAGGTCATGTTAATTTTAAGAACATCAACAAACTGGTCAAAGGAAATTTAGTTAGAGGTTTACCTTCCAAAACATTCAAGACTGATCATTCATGTTTAGCTTGCAAGAAGGGTAAACAACATAAAGCTTCATGTAAGAAGCTTGGGGAAAGAGATATTAGAGAACCTTTGGAGTTGCTACACATGGATCTGTTTGGACCAGTTTCAGTAGAAAGTTTAAACAAGAAGAAGTACTGCTTGGTAGTGACAGATGATTGTAGCAGATTTAGTTGGGTCTTTTTCTTGGGATTCAAAGATGAAACCTTTGATGCTATCCATGACCTGATAGTAGCCCTTGAAAATCAATTAAGACTCAAAGTAAGAGGTATTAGATGTGACAATGGAACAGAATTCAAGAACAAGCATATGGATGAATTCTGTGCCAAGAAAGGGATCAAGAGAGAGTTTAGCATTGCTAGAACACCATAGCAGAATGGTGTTGCAGAAAGAAAGAACAGGACTTTGATAGAAGCAGCTAGAACAATGCTTGCAGATTCCCAATTACCTATTCTCTTTTGGGCTGAAGCCATAAGTACTGCTTGCTATGTGTTGAATAGAGTTTCAGTGACTAAACCTCAGATGAAGACACCTTATGAGTTACTAATGGGAAAGAAACCAAACATTCGTTTTCTAAAACCTTTTGGCTGCTCTCTGACTATTCTAAATACCATTGACTCTCTGGGAAAATTTGATGGTAAGTCAGATGAAGGATATTTATTGGGTTATTGTACAAATAGCAAAGGATTTAGAGTTTATAACAGGAATACCAGAAAGGTACAAGATTGTCTTCATGTTGAATTTTTGGAAGATAAGGAAACTCAGAAAGGTAAAGGTCCTGATTGGATGTTTGATCTTGATCTCAAGTTCACACCATCTATGAATTATGTTCCTGTTAGAGAAGAAAATCAGGCTAATTACAAAGAAGATGATTCACAGTACATTGTTCATGGAGTCAATGTTACACCAGAAGATGTTCCTGACAAAGAACCTGAAGTTACTAATGAGGAACAAAGTCCTGCTGAACCATCTAATACAGTATCTGATGAAGATCAAGCCATACAAGATGAACTTAATAGGATGCTTTTTCAAGAAACTATAGCACAATCCTATGAAGATGAACAAAGGAAGGCTTATGAAGCTGCAAAGAAAAAGAGTAAAATTCAAGATACTGTTCACAGTAATTTTGGTCAAAGTACTGATGATCTATTTGACAGTACTTCTGGTGTGTTAGAGCAATCAAATTGGAACAATGCTGATGATTCCAATGTTGATGATGATGATTTAGTTAATGCTAACATTCCTGGATTAGAAGAAGTTGATGATGAGCTTAATCCAGAAGGTATTTTCTCCAATGAAGGCATTGATTTTACTAACTTAGAGTCTGATCTTCCAGTACCACCAACTCCTACATTGAGAGTTCATAAAGCTCATCCTCAGAGTAACATTATTGGATCACCCTCTTCCGGAGTGGTTACAAGGAACAAAGTTAAAGGACTTTCTAAGCAACATACTGCTTTACTTAGCTTTGTTTACAAGCAAAACAGGATGAATCACAAGGATCAACAAACATGCCTGTTTGCTTGCTTTTTATCTCAAGAAGAACCCAAGAAGGTAGCTCAAGCTTTAGCAGATGAAAGTTGGGTTGAAGCCATGCAAGAGGAGCTTCTACAATTCAAGCTTCAAGAAGTCTGGGTATTATGTGATTTACCAGATGGCAAAAGAGTCATTGGTACCAGATGGGTTTTCAGAATCAAAAGAGATGAAAGAGGGAATGTTATCAAAAATAAAGCAAGATTGGTTGCACAAGGATATCGCCAAGAAGAAGGAGTGGATTATGATGAAGTGTTTGCTCCTGTTGCAAGGATAGAGGCAATAAGGTTATTTCTTGCCTTTGCATCATACATGGGATTTCCTGTCTACCAAATGGATGTGAAAAGTGCTTTCCTTTATGGCACAATTTCTGAGGAAGTTTATGTTAAACAACCTCCTGGTTTTGAAGATCCTGCACATCCAAACAAAGTCTACAAGGTGATCAAGGCACTGTATGGCCTTCATCAAGCTCCCAGAGCTTGGTATGAGAGACTCTCAAATTTTCTACTACAACATGGATATAGGAGAGGAGCAATTGATAAGACTTTGTTCATCAAGAGAGATAAGAAAGACATTATGTTAGTCCAAGTATATGTGGATGATATTATATTTGGAGCTACAAAGAAGTCTATGGTGAAAGAATTTGAAGATCTTATGCAGAAGGAGTTTCAAATGAGTTCTATGGGAGAATTAACTTTCTTTTTGGGTCTTCAAGTTAGACAAACAAGAGATGGAATCTTCATTAATCAAGAAAAGTATGTTGCAGACATACTTAAAAGATTTGACCTTCCAAATCTCAGGCCTGCCACCACACCCATTGATAAAAATAAACCCTTAGGCAAGGATGAAGATGGACAAGCTGTGGATGTCAAGCTTTACAGATCTATGATTGGTTGTCTTATGTACTTAACTGCATCAAGACCTGACATCATGTTTGCTGTTTGCTTATGTGCAAGATTTCAGGTTACACCCAAGGTTTCCCATATGTATGCAGTCAAGAGGATTTTTAGATATCTCAAGCATCAACCAAAGTTAGGATTATGGTATCCTAAGGAGTCACCTTTTCACTTGGAAGCCTTTTCAGATAGTGACTATGCAGGGGATAACTATGATAGAAGATCAACCTCAGGAGGGTGTTCAATATCTTGGAAGAAGATTAGTCTCCTGGCAATGTAAGAAACAAACCATTGCTGCAACCTCCTCTACTGAAGCAGAATATGTTGCTGCTGCAAGCTGTTGTGGACAAGTTTTGTGGATGCAAAATCAACTCTTGGATTATGGATTCAATTTCAAGAATACTCCTATCAACATTGATAATGAGAGTACCATCTGCATTGTGAAGAATCCTGTTTATCACTCCAAGACCAAGCATATTCAGATTAGGCATCACTTTATTCGGGATTGTTATGAGCACAGGCTTATAAATGTGGTTAAGGTTCACACAGATGATAATGTAGCTGATCTACTCACTAAGGGATTTGATGTTTCAAGATTCAACCACTTAGTTGTGAGCATTGGGATGATCAACTACTAGGCTACATTTGAGGGGAGGCTTTAGTATTAGTTAGAATACTTTCTATTCAGTCTTAATGAAAGTATTGGTTTTTAGTAATTTAGTTTAGCCTATATGTTGTATTTGAGGGGAGGCAACATTAGCTATTAGTTAGAACTTAAGCATGAACCATTTACAAGTTCTTGGTTTTAGTTTGGAGTATTGATTATGGATAAAAAGATGGAACGTACTGCTTTGTTGCTTAAAGTACTGCTTCAGCAACGTACTGCTTCAACGTACTGCTTACGTGGACGTACTGTTCCAACGGTCAAAAATTTGTGGGGCTACGGTTAATTAATTCCTTACGGCGGAAATAATAAGTTAATCCAAACGGTAACTTTATTATTATGAGTTTGTTTTATTTCCATCCTATTTAAAGAAACTCACACCTATTTCCCCGCCTTTTACCGTATTTGAGATCCCTCATTCGCTTTTACACCACAAATCTTTTTATCGATACACACACTCAAAGCGAATTCTTCTCTACCACTCATCATGGCTAATCGACTCACTGTTAGCAAACACAATATGATCGCTAATTTGGACAAGACAAGGGATAATGTTGATTTTCATGCGATCATTGATTTCTTAACTGGGTCTTCCATCAACTACTCTATTTTAGTTGACCCTGATGTTATTGGTCCCTGGATGCAAGAATTTTGGGATACTGCAACGATTGAAGATGATTCGTTGATTAGGGCTACGGTTGCTGGACGAGCTATTAGGATTTCTGAAGCCACGATTAGGGATGTTTTGATGTTTAATGATGAAGGGGGGGCTGTTCGTTTTGAAAAACAAGTGCTTTGGGACACTTTAAGTGATTTAGGTTATGAAGGCGATCTGACGAAGCTTACTTTTCAAAAACCTTTGTTTTGTTCTCATTGGAAGTACCTCATTCACGTTCTACTTCATTGTTTGAGTCCCAAGAGTACTTCTTTTGATCAATTTGGTCAAAATATTGCATCTGCATTAGTGGGGTTGGCTACTGATCGAAGATTCAATTTTTCAAGACTCATTCTGGATGGTATGCTTACACATATTGGTAATGGTTCACCATTCTTGATGTATCCAAGGTTTGTTCAGTTATTTTTGAACAATCAACTTGAGGATGTTCCTAAACCTCAAAGTTTTTTTACCCACTGTCAAACTTCCATCAAAGGTGTTTACTTTTCTATCTAAGCAAAGTGTCAAGTTTTCTGGAACCAACACACCTTTGACTGCTCATATATTGGGAGTTGCACAAGTTGTTAGAGATGCAGAGCAAGAGCAAGAGCAAGAAGCAAATTCTGAATCAGCAAGCCAAGAGTCTCCAGTTTCAAGAGAAGTTAGTATTCCTCAACCTACTGCTTCTCAACATACTGCTTCTCCACATTCTGTTACTAGGGAAGATACTGCTCCTATGGACATTCCTACTCATGAGGAGTCAAACCAAGGTATGAACCAACCACCATCTCCTATTGATAATTCTTCCACAAATATGTCTAAGCAATTTGAAGAAGAAGAGGCAGAATTGGACAATTATGCTTTAACAAGGGAGTTAAAGAGGCTGAAGAAGGAGAGTGAGGCTCAAGCTGCTAAGATAGACAAATTAAAGACTAAGTTTCAAAAATTGAAGAGGTATGTTTGGCCACTAGTTCAACACCATAGATTATGGGTCAAGTCTCAGAAGCAGAGTGGTAAGATACCTACTAAGATTTCTAAGTCAAAGAAGAAAAAGTCTAAGAAGCAATCTTCATTCCAATTGGGGAGGAATTTAGAGAATTTGAATGAAGATGATGCTGGTTTTGAACAAGATTTTGAACAAGATGCTGGATTTATGGATGATACTCAGAGGACACCACCTGATAATATTCCTCAAGATACTACTCAGAGGACACCACCTGAAGATATTCCTCAAGATACTGTTGAGAGGAAGAGTGATGAAACAGAGCAAATAAATTTGGAAGAAGCTACTGTTGAAGTAAGAAGTGGTGATACTGAGGAAATAAATTTGGAAGGAGCTGAAGCTGAAAGTACTGCTCAACAAGGTACTGAGAGGCAATTCACTATTACACCTAGAACCTTAGATTTTGAAGAAGATATTGGTCCTTCAATTCAAGTTCAAGAGGAAGTAGGTCCTTCTAAACCATTTCAGGAAGAAGATGTCATAGCTCATACTAACAGTGATGATGAAACAATTGCTGACATTATGCTTAATATGTCAAGTCAAAGAGGCATCAGTATTCATGAGGTTGAACAACAACATCATACTTCTTCTCAACCTGCACAAGAGATAGATCCAAAAGATAAAGGCAAAGGGATCTTGGTAGAAAAGAAGAAGAAGAAGATGACATTGGCACAGTTAAGACAAATTCAGATTGCCAAAAATGAGGAAGCAGCTAGAATATTACAAGCAGAGATAGATGCTGAAGAATCAAGGAAGAATGTTCAATTAAAAAGGCCAATTAGTAAAGCTAGAGAAAGGAATGATATGATGGCTTATCTGAAAGGTCAAGGATACACAGGTTTAGTTAGATTGTCATATACAGAGATGAAGGATCTGTATGATGCTGTTAGAGAAGCTATTCAAAAGGATCTTGCAAGCATTATTTCTTTTGAAGATAAGGAGCTTGAAGATAAAAGAAAGGAAAGAGCTGCTACAAGAAGCTCAAAGAGGAAAAGAATCACTGATGAACAGCCATCAAAGAAGTTCAAGGAAGCTGTTGAATTAAGAACAGACACAGTTGATGAGCTCAGAAATTATCTTAGAGTTGTTGACTTTGAAAATCCAAAATTGAAAGAAGATACTGATAAGAAGTCCAAGATATCTACTTTTTCAGTTGTAGAATCTAAAGAAGGAGATTATCTGATCTTTCATAGACAAGATGGAAGTTTTAGAGTATTCAATTCATTATGGGATATACTACATCTGATTGATAGAGATGATATGCTTCAGTTATATCTCCAAGTGCAAACTTATTTTGAGCATATTCCACCACAAGGAGTAGGTTTGATATTGTTAGGAGATCTCACAACAATCTGGGAGACAGAGGAATCTAAGGACAGTACTTTGTGGGAAAATCAAGACAACTGGGAGATTAACAGATGGAGATTCTTTGAATCAGTTGGGATACATGTTTTGGAGTTAGAAGATGGGACTATGATTCATATGCTAGCAGAACAGAGATATCCACTCACAAGAGATCTGATGATCAGGATGCTAGAGCATGGAATGGAAGTGGAACAAGAGGATGAAGTAGCATTGATGGTCATAAAATTATTCATCAAGTGGACTACTGAATTTGAAGATTAATGCATAACTACTGGTATGATTTAATTATTATATAAATCTTTTGAAAAATAAAGTACTTTCTTCAAAGTACTGCTGGTCAGACAGTACTTTCTCAAAGTACTGCTTGCAGCATAAAAACAGTAAAGTCTTTTGATAAAATTAGTAATTTTTGATAAGTGCAAAAACATTTTGAAGCACAAAGATTAAACAGCAACAAATGGTTTTGAAAGCAACAGCATGGTGTTAGTACTTGTACTACACAACAAATGGTAATCAACTCACCATGTTTAATAAACAAGAAAGAGTTTGACTCATCATGAGGGTACGGCTCTGATGTGATTATCAAATCCATTTTTAGTTGGCAATTTACTAAAAATTGTATGGTTTTCAACTCACCATATCTATATTAGTGAAGAGTTGGCTAGCCCACAAGATAATGGCTTTGTGGTAAAGGCTGTGGAAAACCATTATATGGTAATTAGTTCACCATGGTAGTGATTGTACTAAAAGAACTAGCTAGTCCAAAAGCAAACGGCTATTTGGTAAAGACTACTCAAATCCGTTGATAGCTGATGATTTGCTAAAAATCATATGGTTATCAATGTACCATGGTTTTTCCTAAATCTAAACATTGGCTACTCCAGAGTTAATGGCTTTGGTAAAGAGACATCAAAATCCATTAAGTTTTCAATGATTCACCTCTCACAGGAGTTAACACACCTGGAAGTGATGAGAATAGTATGAAACTTTTAAGATCTGATGTACATATTGCCAATATGATGCTGAGTTGCTGAAAAGGTCTGATGCTGAAAAGAATTGTTGCTGATGAAGATTGAAGATACTGTTTGCATTGATGATGACAAAACAACGAGTCAGATTTCAAAGAAACAACCTTTCCTTGAAGATAAAGTGTTGAAGTTAAAGACATACAAAGAAACTTGAAATCAAGCAAGTAGAATTCAAGTTAGGGGAGGATTGTTGGGCTATAAAAGTCAAAGTACTGCTACTCAAGTCAAAGTACTGCTACTCAAGTCAAAGTACTGTTGTTCAATTAAAGTACTGCTGCTCGTTGAAGGACTGCTATGCAAATAGTTTAAGGACTAATGTGTAATTCTAGAAAGTTCATATTAGATTAGAGTTATAATTAGAATTACTTGTCGTTCAAGTATTGTAAACCGACTAGGGTTTTCCTTGTGCCTATAAAAGGATCCCTAGGTTGGCATTAGAGATATATGTGTTTTAGAGAGACAAGTATATGCGATTAGAGATATACGATTATTAGAAGTATTAGAGTTTAGAGTTTGTTAGTGAATCTGTGTAAGAAAGCAGGTTCAAGGTTTTAATAATACTCAAAGTCGTTTATTAATTCTTCTTAGCTTTGTTGAAGTAGATTCCGCATACTTAGCAAAGTATATCAGTGTTTCATTATTAATAGTTTTGAATTCATTCAAAGTTGTTAAACCGTAGACAAGCTATAAGTTAGTTTGGTCAGAGTATATCGATCCAACAAACAATAATGACAACAAACAAAAATGGAACAACAACCACAACAAGAGAAAGTGGGACGACAATCAGGGTGGCAATGCTACACAACAACCACCTAAGATACAAGAAGTGGTGGAAGCCTATGCTATTGGGCCAAGTAAAAAGAAAGGATATGTAGGGACTCTACCCAAGTGCATTAAGTGTCGGTTTCACTACAATGGACCTTGCCCCACTCAATGTGGAAACAGCCAAAAGGTTGGACACAAAGCCAAGGATTGCAAGGCTCCTACCCTTGTAATGAATTGAAAAGTCACGGTAACCTGCAAAGAGTGTGGAGTAATTGGACACTTCAAGAACGAATGCCCAGAGCTGAGAAACCACAATGAAGGAAGAGCTCGTTGAAGTGCGAAGCTCTTCAAGACAACAACGACAATGAAAATGAATAAGAACAAAGAACTTCTGTCTTAATAATTAACCATAGATGGAGCCCGCTAGGGTTGTATTTCTTAAAGTAGCCTATCTTAAGTACTTTCTTGTAACCTTGTTGTATCATGTACTCTTCTATCTAATGTAATCCCTACCTTTTAGCATCTCCACCATGAGCACAATCTTCGTTTATTTCATTTCCTATTCTATTTGCTCAATTTTCAATCATATCGCAACAACATACCACTATTATAGTAGGAGTTAGGCAAATTTCGCCTCTGGATAAAGACTATTACCATTCCGTAAGATGTTCCACACCCATCCTATAACCCATTCAACAGATTTTATTACAAGATATTTTACTACCGCTTTAAAAAACTGTTTCACCTAACCTTACCTCAAGCTATTTTACTACCATTTCATGGAATAATTTCACAACATTTTAAAAACAAGTTACGTTACTACCGCCTTATAAATTGATTTTCTATCGTTCTAACAATTATTTACTACTATTTTACCAAACAACATGTTGAACACCATCTAAAACTTTTGAGAAACACAAGGCTATTTTGAACAAACCGAGCATCGCATCATTTACCCTCAATTATACATAGCCTGATCACCTATGTCTAATTCAGGGAGGATTATGCCATGAAAGAAACAATCATCTTTTCAAAAGTTCATAATAACAATTTTCATTCAAAAGCTTTGTAAACAAGTAAATTCTTCATAAACATCTCTTTTGACAGACCCTCTCTAGGTGCCTACACCGCATGTCACTCCCTCAACAGTTAAAGTTGGAATTTTATCCTTGACCTTCCTAGGAAAGATTTTCTATCCACGAAGAGTATTCCATGACATAAGAAAACAATGGAAGGATTACGAAACTACAAACAAGGACTAGAAACATACAGTAAGTTGATTCGTATCGCAACGGAAAACATAAGATCTCACGAGGCAATCTAAATCACTATCTTTAGCATAGTCACCAAAACTTATCATTTCAGAAGTACTAGTTAGACCAAGTAGGACAACGAACCTAAGTCATGATCAAGTTTAGAAAGGATCAAGTAAGTTGGATATACATACTCACAAGTCTTACCCAAGATTAACCAATAGGCATTATTTAACACCAAACTTTACCAAGACATTCCTATCCACATCATGTCGAAAACCTATCTATAAAATCTTGGGTCATATTTGAAAACAGTCCAATCTTGCATAACCACTGAAATTATCCAAACTTGAAAAATTCATTTATTCAGGAAAAAGAATTCAAACAAAACACTCCATATTGAGAGAGAAATTTCATTTGTTCAGATTTAGAAATTCATTCAAACCTATAAATTCATTTATTCAATTTGTAAAATTCATTTATTCGAACTCGTAAATTCATTGGTTCAAAGGAAGATTTCAAAGAAAACACTCTGTATCGAAAGAAAGGTTTATTCATTCAAACATAAAACTTCATTTATTCAAACTTGTGGAATCCATTTATTCAAGTTGTAAGATTCATTACTCAAACTCGTAAATTAATTGTTCAGAGGAAGGTTTCAATCAAAATGCTCCATATCGAATCAAATTTTGAAAACCAACCACCATACCACGACACTTCATACATTTAGGACCTTGCGATTGACAAGCAATAGCATGGGAACTTATGACGAAGGAAATCTAAGGAAAAACTATTAAACAACACGAATTTTAGCAATAAGGACCAAGCACCTTAGGTGAAGAGAGACTCATATCGAGACATCAGTTAGAACAGGACACTAGGAATCAGAAACCGTTACCGTAGCTTTGTTCTTCACCATTTCTACGAACCTACCGTTGTAGGATTAGTCACGAGACACATTGTACAAATTTCAAAGGCTCCTAATGAAAGATAAACGACGCACCTCAAACTTTTGACAATCCCCTTAAGATATTTTCTTTCCAATCAGATATACACACGCTCTACCATCTTCAGACCAGTTAAGAAAACTAATGTTGTGGCAGATGCCCTTAGCCGGAAAGAAAGACTCAAGCCTTTGAGAGTCAGATCATTGGGAATGACAATCATTTCACCTTTACCATCACGAATCCTCGAGGCTCAAGTCGAGGCACTCAAGGAAGAAAACTGACAGAACGAAAAACCCTATGGAATGCCAAAGGATGCAAATGGTTTAGTAAAGAGGTCAGACAGAGTATTATGCTTCAAGGATAGAAGCTGGATACCTCTCTATGGTGGAATACGAGAGTTGTTTATACACGAGTCGCACAAGTCAAAGTACTCCATTCACCCAGGTTCTGATAAGATGTATCAGGATCTCAAGAAACCTTATTGGTGGCCGAATATGAAAGCAGACATAGCTATGTATGTTAGCAAATGCCTTACTTAAGCTAAAGTGAAAGCCGAGTACCAGAAACCATCAGGATTACTTCAGCAACCAGAGATTCCCCAGTGGAAATCGGAACGCATTACAATGGATTTTGTCACCAAACTTCCCAAAACATCAGGCGGATTCGACGCTATTTGGGTAATCGTCGATCGTCTCACCAAATCAGCCCATTTCATTCCAATCAAAAAGACTTATTCCATGGATCAGCTCACCAGACTTTACGTCAAGGAAATAGTCTCAAGGCACGGAGCACCAATTTCTATCATTCCGACCGAGATAGTCGCTTTACTTCAAACTTTTGGCAGTAATAACAAGATTCATTTGGAAGCAAATTAGACATGAGTACCGCCTATCATCTTCAGACCAATGGTCAGAGCAAGAGAACGATTCAAACACTGGAAGATATGCTCAGGGCATGTGTGATTAATTTCGGAAATGGTTGGGCTAACCATTTACCATTGATCGAGCTCCCTTACAATAACAGTTATCATACCAGCATAAAGACTACACCCTTTAAGGCACCCTATGGTTGAAGTACCAATTATCTATTGACAGACCAAAAATTGGAAAGTCCAATTCACTAGTCTAGAACTCAATTGTTAAACAACAAAGGAAATTGTACAAGTCAAGAATCAGTTACAAGCAACAAGAGAACAATAGAAAAGTTAGGTCATTTCAGGATGCAAAATCATTGGGATTAGGTATCCCTAAGCAGCAAATCATTAGGATTCGAGTTGGAGAACAAGCTATATTGAAAGCCTTGCCTTGGAAAGGCATGACACAATTTTGGAAACATAGGAGATGGAACCCTAGGTATATTGAACCATTTCATATTCTAATTAGAATCGGCCGACTGGCATACAGACTTGAGCTTCCGTCAGAGCTCAACAGCGTATATAACACGTTTCATGTCTCAAACCTCAAGAAGTGTCTTTCGGATGAATCGCTCGTAATCCCATTGGAAGAAATTCAGCTCGATGATAAGCTTAACTTTGTGGAGGAACCAGTAGAAATCTTGGGCCGTGAGGTCAAACAGTTGAAGCAAAGTCAAATTCCGATCGTGAAAGTTCGCTGGAATTCTCGAAGAGGTCCTGAGTTTACTTGGGAACGGGAAGACCAGATGCGACTCAAATACCCACATCTTTTCACCGAGTCCACTCAAGAGACCAACACCAGCTGAATTCAAGGACTGAATTCCTTTTTGGGTGGGCGACTGTCACAAATCACAATTTCAGGTCATTTTCCAAACCTCGACAAATTGCTATTCTCGGGATTACTATTCATTATTTACTATTCACCAATCACTATTCATCATTTCACTATTCATCATTTTCGAAGTCAGTTTGAGACTTTGAGAAGTTTTCAAAAGTTTTACTATTTATGAAACACTATTCATTCCTGGAGGGAAATCACTATTCATGGTTATCATTCATCATTTCGTAAACTAGGTTTACGGGTATTCAAATTCGCGTAACCAGTATGGTTTAGCTGCGTATTCATGCATCATCAGTAAGGACACGTCATATAGACTAGAGTAGTCTACATATCATTAGTAACATCATTATCATATTAGGTCATGCACGGGTTTGTGTGATTTTCATTAACGTATGTTCATTTATTTATTAAACGTTACCACTCAGACATTACTACTAACATTATACCCGACACTCCCGACTATGATCCTAATATATTTTCACACTAATTATAATGATATAAAGATCATATTATTACATTACCCGGTGTTTTTAAACCAATTGCTATATTTTCCGTTAGGAGCTTATAACCCCGTCGGATTGCGATATTTCAACCCGATAATTATTCTAACACCCGATTCTTGCAAGGAATATGATTTTATAATTTTTACAACTTTGTCGTATTTTATTTTAATTCATCACGATTTATTTCTAGTTAACTCGGTACCCGATAACACCTATTGTATACACTAAACACACTAATACTTATCTAAATGGGGACAAGATCTTTAATTAACCATCAAATCCATCTCTTTTACTTACACATGCCGCCCCCCTTTTTGCCTAATACTCCAAGAATTCTTAATTGTTAGACAAAAACCATTAATGTTTCATGTATACATAATCTTGAATTAATTTCCATAACATTCATTCTTAACAAACCAACTAGCAAATAAGTTCAATATTCTCTCTTTTCCTCTCCTTCTTTGCTCGACCAACACAAGAAAACCAAGAACATCCATCAATTTTTGAAGATCAAGTTATAAACAAGTTCCATTTACACTCCTAGCTAGGATTTTGAAATAAAAATCCCTAGGTTTCTTATACATTTCTTTCCAAACCACCTCAAATATTCAAGTAAGTGAGTTACATATTTTTTCTTCCATTCCTTGTATTTTCAAGTTTTATTAGTAGCAAGTTATATATGCAAAATATATGTTATACATACCACTTGATACTCATTTTCTCTATAAACATAGATCTATACATTTTTAGTAATATTCTCATGAAACCCACCATGGTTGGTGATGTTTAGGACCCCATGACACCTTAAGAAGGTGTATGGTAGGATTAGAGTAGTTGTGGTGTTGATTCGAAGTGGTATGATCGAGTTTTGAACCATAAAAATGAGTTTTTAACACTATAGAAAAGCTACTGTCCAAAAGCGTAAAATCTGGAAAACTCAGTAACTCTTGAACTATTTTAACCTTCATATTTAGAAAATACTTTCAAAAACGAAACCGTGGGCGTTGGAATGAGAAAAAACCGACTTACGATGAAGGAGATATGATTTTTCCAAGTTAGATGACGAAAAACTATTTTCTGAAAATTTGCGTGCTGTTTGCCGAACTTCAAAAGACCAAACGAGGCATTAGACGTGATCTAGATGAGCCGACCTACTGAAAATATGTTAGTACATGTTAATACGAAGCCGTGGATATAAAGAACATAGAAAACGAGCAAATAACGACCGAGATATACACATTTGAAACCCGACGAACTCTATTTATTTTTGACAGCCCCTAATAGAAATATTTTCTAAGTGTAAAAACTAGTATTTTTACAAGGCATAACATTGCTAGCCGATTTTCTAATTAATCAAGACGCGTATAATCAAAATGACAAACATATGAATTTAAGGTAAAGTTATAAGGTTTCTAAAAATGCCAAGCTTATTCACTAACACTTAACCTACAATATTTAACGACTAGTTTTATGAGGCCATTTAGGCATATTTTCAAGTTATGAAAAATATTAAACTACGACGAAAACATTATATTTGCCAATATAACATCAAATGAGGATCGTGGAGTACTGTTTTAACATATTTACACGAAACGTAGTTTATAACTTAACGAGATGTCAAAAATGTATTTTTCATCGATAAACGTTATTTTCAAAAGCAACAAGTGGTATCGTCAACATACGTATTTGCATGTGTTGCATTGTATCATTGCTTACCTTAGATCATATCATTCATAATAGGTCGCGGTTAGAGACCGAGCCTCAATTCATCATATCCATATATATCATTGTTGCTATCGCATCAGGTGAGTTTCATAGCCCCGACTTTTACATTGTTTATACATGATTTCTAAACCCTCGGGGTGGGAATATGATGCGTGGTTTTGCAACCTTACAACAGGTTTTACCTCTCGAGGGATCTCAAGAGGCTTACAACCCCACCAGGCAGTGTACCTGACCGATGTAGTATAGTGTAGTGGTAAGTACGGGGGATTGATCGTTCTCCACAGGGAATAGTGTTCGTTAGGTGTGAAAAACTACTCTAATAGGTCTAAGGGTGAGATAAGATTCTTTTTATGTTTTTATAATTTTATGAAAGCAAGTAAAATCTCGGGTTTGAAAGAGTGGGCGGAATTAGTTGCTAGTCAACTAACCCAAGTTACTACGAATGCAAATAAAATAAAATAACAGAAAATGAAAATGTGGTGAAACTTATATGGAGAGAAATGTGTTTACTTAGATTTCCTTACTCTCTAACTATCTTTTACCGGTTGATTAGTGTGTATTAATTGCGTGGATGACGGGTGTATTCCTTAATACCAATTGTGGGGTGGCGTACGTACTTCCCCAACTCTATGAACTCCTACTTCACTCCTATGTCGAGCCGGCTAGGAAGCTCCTAACATGGGATCACTAGAATTCGCTCATGCATTAAATACAACCATAAAAACCTTAGTACGCATTGGTTCATGTTTCTTAAGACGTTCAAGCAAGTTACCGTGTAGGAAGTTAGCCAGTTTTCTTAAACCTAACATAGATGAACAATCATCCAATACAATTAATAACACACTAATAACCAATAATCAGTAGTTACGTTTCATTAGATCTAAGCAAACACAAGATAAATCTAGCCTAGCATGTTAAACAAAAGACAAGAACAAGATAGAATCAAACAATACATAGACATATTGAATGATTAATTGATAACTTATCTTCAATGTAACATGGAAGATCTCAAGGCAAAAAGCCTTGAAAAAGCTGCTAAAATCGTCTTAGGGTTTTCTCCCAAAATTACACACAAAGTTCCACACTAATGACAAAAAATTGCAAAACTATATATAGAGATTAAGGGCTGACGGCGTCATGTTGTAGATTCTGACGCCGTCACCTCGCCGCTTTTAGGGTTCCCGGATGGCCTTCTTGACGCCGTCCCTCTTTAGACCTCCAAAATCCGTTCTAGCTTATCAAAGCTCGACGCCGTCAGAAATAAGCTTGACGCCGTCCCTCTTTAAATTAAGCCGTGACGACCTTGATCACTTCAAAGGGTGACGCCGTCAGATTTCTCATGCAAAATTCTCTGGCTTATCATGAGTAATTTTCATATCCACCTTTTTCTTGCCAAGCCATGACGCCGTCTGGGGAAATTCCTGACGCCGTCAAAGGTACTTTTCAGCCGATTTTGAGACTTTGTCGTTTTCTTCACTTTTATGCTCCAAAAACGTCCAAAATGCTTCCTTTTCCAGATTTCTTCTCCAAAGTACCTAAAATGACAAAAGGAACGATTTAGGGCAATATTTGATCAAATAAATACGATTTAGGGCTTAAATGACCCCCTAAAAGCGGTACACTTTTCGCTTCATCAAATACCCTTACACTTGAGATTTGCTTGTCCTCAAGCAAATGCGCTTTTATTCTAATCAAAATACAAGTTAGGGGTCATTTAACACTAATATAAAAGTAATTACAACAAATATTCGTTCCACTTTAATCATAATAAGCACGGAGATTACAAACTAGCACCTCACAAGTAGTGTTTAGATACTCACATCTCTCAGGTGTCATCAAAATAAATCTCATAAATGAAAACGGATAATATCTCTTACTACCTGTCATAGCAAATAGATTACCATAGGCTTGGAAAAGGATCAAAAACCTCCTCCACTAGGCGTAAGCACCAAAGATAAACTATCAAAGAGGGATTTTAAACGGGTTATAACGTTAGGTGTAGGGATATGATAAACACGGTTTTGTTGGATAAAGGATATTTTACTGGTGGCGAGTTAAAGATCTTGATTAATTACATGTACTATACAATGTTGCTAAGCCAAGACTCGACTCAATTTAAGCTAATGAAAGAAAATAACAAAAACATAAAATAAACATAAAATGAAACGGGATGGTAGTCCGTATGTTTTTTTTCTATTTTTCTTTTTCTCATTTTTTTGTATTTTTCTTGATTTTTTTTTCATACACTCTTGCCCTACCATCCAAAATAATACATCATAGGGGCATTGCATTCCCCTTACACTTGAACTTTTACATAACTTTACAAATAACTATTCTAATGACTCGAATTAAGATAATTGAAAAACTTGGAGTACTTTTTAAAATATTTAGCACATATGGGGGTAATAAATGATGTTCTTCCCCATTACTCCATTACACTAGTACTTTACCCATGAGTCCCAATCGTCCCAAAACAATATGTACAAGGATATGACTCGACTTAGCAACCATGTAATCAACTAGATAATTAACTTGGGTTTAAACAAATGTTGTAACAATAATGCACTAAAAATGAGTGCATACAAGGTAGGCTAAGGCGATTTGGGTGTACATTTTAGTGGGGCGTAACAAATTCTTCCTTTAAGTAAGATGCTTAAAGGTCGAAACGAAAAGATAGGCTCTGAGGGGTGTACTAGGGGTATCGTGTACTAAAAATGAGTACAACGCAAAGGGTGTGGGAGAATTACTTGACCAATGTAGCCAATGTAATTATAACAAAAACACAGGTGTAAAACAATGGGTTAATCCTAATGCCTCTTATCATGTAGTAAATCTAACTACACGAATGTAGTCTCACTTGTGGCCTCGGGATGGTCCTAACGCAAGTTCTAGAATCTAAGTGCTACCGGTACACACATCATAGCATAAATGCTTTTCCTACCAATTCTAGGGGCGAACCTCACATATTTGGGGGTGGAAAATTTTTTAGTGGTACGGTTTTTGTGCTAGTCATATAACTCCTATCCGTGAGACGCTCATTAAGATCAAAGTTTCACTCCTAAATGTTGTAAAAAAATTTAAATTTGGCACTAAAATTACCCTAACAGGTATTTATCTCAGTTTTATTACACATCTACTATTAAACAAACAAAAATCAAGCGTAATAGCATTCTCTAATCGTACTTTTACCCCCCCTTACACTTAAGATGAACATTGTCCCCAATGTTCAAATAACAAGATGTAAAAGTAATAAGGTAAAAGAATGAAATCAAATACTCCCCTGATTCGCTCGGTGGATAATGTGGTAACACGGTTAGATCTTCTTCCAAAGTAATGTTGAAGCTCCATGGCTAATGCATCGCCAAAAGCTTGATCCAGCAAACATTTCCTTGTCCAAAATAACCTGTTAAACCTGAGAAAACAAACACGAAAACCTGCATAACATCGGCGGGATAAACTCTATATATAAGGATATAATGCTTGTAGAATGATAGTTTTGCAGATTCCTGGAGATTATAAGTTAGAGATTTAATAGAAACTTTTTATGAAAACAAAACTTTCAAAAATTTTCAGAAAATTAAACCTGACGCCGTCAGGTTGTAAATCCTGACGCCGTCAGAAATGATCTGACAGAATTTTCATGTTAAGTTTCCGGAAAATTTTTGGAAAAACCTATACCTTACTTCCTGTAATTCCTGCAAAACATCATTATGACTCGATACAAGCATTTGACTCAAACAAATACTAATATGTATGTTAATTTATTATTATTACGATTCATGTTCATTTGTTCTAATAAACCGGTTTGGATTTCCCTTACACTTAACTTTTGCAAAATACCTTTATATGTAGTTAAGACGAAGTTAAAAACAAGATAAAGCATTTTCACAAATTAGTTTTTGAACATGAATCAATAATAATAAAATTTAAACATACATACGGAAACAAATAAAATCAAACAAACAAATAAATAAACACACAAAGCAAATAAAACTTGGGTTGCCTCCCAAGAAGCGCTTTTCTTTATTAACGAGTCTTGTAGCTAGACTCAAAGTCACCGTGCATCACGTGATTCCATCATTGGTCACGGTTCCTAGGCCATTCTCATTTCTGGTTTTATATTCCGGTCCTAATTTCAAACAATCCTTGTAGAACCCGGATATCCTTTCCATAACATAGTCTACTCCTTTATTTCTATCCTCATCATTCCTATAGTAGACCGCTTGCTTAAGCTCCTTCTCAACATTTGACAAGTGTTGGAATTGTTCTATCTTATATGGCATTTGGTAGTTTACCTCATCGGTCTCATCCTTAAATCTAACTATCCCTAAGGAAGGTTCATAAGTCATTCTAGAGACCTCAACAAATGGTTTTCCAAAAACCACTTAAGTTAAGGATGCATCGACTATTGGGCGGATATCTTCTACAATTACAAAGTCGATGACATAGGTGAAGTTTCCTACATAAACCGGTAATCCCTTAACTCTTCCCGTGAAGTTACTCATCCAACCCTTGTCAGGGAACATCCTATACCCAAGTTGATTTTTCATTATCAAGTTTTAGTGGGCTCTAGTCATGATGTTTATGGGTGATCTAAGGTCGATGTAGGCTTTCCACACATGCAAATGTCCGATGTTGCATGGTATGTTGAGATTAGAAGGGTCGCCTATTTCTATGATTGGTCTACCTAGGAAGTATGGTGTCTCGGGGTCATCGAATAAGTTTGTATGATATGCGAGCTCTTCCTTAGTGGGTAGCCTATTGAAGTAGTCCTCATCATCATCTACTTCTTCAATCTCACTTGTCCTAACTTCCTTATCAACCTCGACTTTCTTAACCTCATCCTTAGGTTCACTATTATCCTCATTCCTATCAATTGGTTTGATAGTGACAATGTTGACGAAGTGGATGTGTTTGGATGAAGAGGGGTCTTTTACTTGGGGTCCGCTATTTGTGTTCCTAGCGTCCTTATGTGGAGGTGATAGCACTTGGTTATTGAGGGCTTTCAATAAGTTGTCAATTTTATTGGTCATCTCCATTTGTTGTTGATTGAATTCGGATTCAAACTTAGCTATCCGAGCTTCTTGAGATGCCATAAATTGGGACATCAATCCTTCAAAGTTATTGGTACTACCATAATTGTTGGAAGGATTGTTATTGAAAGTACGGTTCGAGTTGGAACCGCTTGATTGGAAACGATTAGGTGGGTTGGAAGAATTGGTTTGTTGTGCGTTTTGGTTTTGTTTCCACCTAAGGTTCGGGTGATTTTTCCATGAGGGGTTGTATGAATCACCGTAGGGGTTTGGCTCGGGTTTGAAAGTGTACCACTTGTCTCCCGCTCCGTCGGTACGCGAGGATGCGTAGTTCGCAAAAGCTTGTTCGGGGAGTTCCATGCAATCACGAGTGTCGTGGGGACCACTACATAATTCACATGAAGAAGTGATTTTGTTCACTTGGCCTGAAGGTTTAGGAGCCTCGTAGGATTTCATGAGAAACTTGACTTGGTCTTCAAGTTCTATGATCCTACGGTCGGAAGTGCTTGAATTGTTCGAAGGCAAAGATATTGCCTTGACCGTTTTATTCAAATCACGGGGATCACTCCAACTTTCGTTGTCATAAAGAGCAAGATCTTCTAGGAGAGCCCATGATTGTTCCGCACTTAGATCACGTAGCTTGCCACCGGCCGATTGGTCAATGGTTTGCCTCGTGGAGAGATTGATATGGTCATAGAAGATTTGGACTTGGAGCCAAAGTTCTATGCCATGGTGAGGGACTTTTTGGAGTAAGTCTGATGAACTCAAATAAGTACATTTTATTACCATCATTTATCCTATTAATTTGACTTGTTTTATTATATTATGTATGAGGATTGATACTTAATCGTTTACTTTTGTAATTCTCAGTTGAAAACAAGCATTTGGTGAAACTTGGCGATTTTGGACTAATTATGGAGCAAAACATGCAAGAAGTTAAGAGTCTACTGAAATGTACAAGATCAAGACTAATCTGCTCCAGATGCGCCGCATCTTGCTTATCACATACGCCGCATCACTATCAAGATCTCACCAGATACGATCCAAGATACAAGAGGACATGCGCCGCATCCAAAGATAAAGATACGCCGCATCTTCTGGCGGTGTACGAATATTCCTGAATATTATAATCTTGGACCCCACGCGAAGTTAAGTAAATGCGCCGCATCTTACCCTCAGACAGAAACTATAAATACCCCAAGACCAGACGAATTCGATGAGACATATATTATATACGAGACCGAAGACCAGAAACCTAGGACGAATTCAGTCAAGGCAGCAGCACAAGACACACCCAAATCAAAGATACAAGAGCTGTAAGAAGGTGCTGCATGTGTTTAATTCATTAAGTAGTTTTGTTTTATTGTGTTAGTAAACTTTAATTCATCAAGATTGGTGGCTTGTGTAATGTGACAACGGAAAGATTGCACTCCCTTAAAACTGCTTTCTCATTAATTAAAGTTTATATGTTGATGTCTTTGGTGACTTTTATTAGTGCATTGATAACCTCTGTGTCTAGCTGAGCGTTGATCGGGTCGCCATGCCTCTGCCCTCGCCTATTTATTAGATCGCCTATGCATTCTATGGTCTGTAGAAAAGTAGGAGAAAGATAAATAGGATAGTCATAAGTAATCATTAAGGGTTTACTCGCCGATAAGATTAGAACCAACGAGAAAGGACTTAATCTCGGTGCGTTGCATCGAACTATACACTTCATATAACACTAGCAATAAAACAAGTGACAAACTACTTATTATCAGGACAGCCCTCTTATTGTCTCGAGTATTTATCTGTGTACGTGTGTGCTACTTGCTGATTCGTGCCTATTGGTTTAGTTTATTATTTAATTGCAACCAAATCGTGCCAGTCTCTCAGGCTGAAACCCCCTTGCGTTAGATTAGGTTGTATAGCTAACTTAATATATTAAAATACTGATTAGAATAACTAGATAATACGTTCCACTCTTAGTGATCGACACTCTACTTACCATTATATTCATACTGACCGGGTACACTGCTCGTTAAGTGTGTGTTATTGATAAGTCGGCTAAATATAAATTTAAAACTTGAGTAGGCATTAAAACTGCTAAACCGCAACGACACATCGCACGCATCAAGTTTTTGGCGCCGTTGCCGGGGAGTGAATTGTTATTATCTGTTAATTTGATTAGTATTTTAATTAGGTTTTTAATTTTTTTATCTAACCGCTAATTCTGTTGTGTATTAGATTAATTTGCATTCATTGTATTATTTTGCATATTTTCTGTTTTTGTGTGTTATTTGTTTGCTTTTATTTGTGTTTATTTTCGTGTGTTTTATTTTTTTTTAATTTTTCGTATTTTTTTTGTTCTGCTATCGTTGTACTGAGCTAAATCAAATGATACGGCGCATCTGATTTCTCAGATACGGCGTATTGCGTTTAATTTTTATAAAATACAACGCGTTTAATTAATTCGATACGACGCATCTTTTCCCCAAGATACGGCGTATCTGTTTTTGATAAAAAAAATTTCTAAACGTTAACGCCATACGACGCATCTGCTTCAGCAGATACGGCGTATCTATTATTTTAATTAAAAACAGTTTTCGAATTATTAAACAGATACGGCGTATCGATTTTTATCAATACGGCGCATCTTCTGAATCAAAAATCTTATATTTTGAAACATAACGAAAATACGGCGCATTAACTTTTGTTAATACGACGCATTTAATTTTTAATAAATATCGATTTTTGATAATTAAAATTGATACGGCGCATTCTAATTTATAAGCGGCGTATCTATTTTCTGAATAAAGTCTGATTTAATTTTAACGATTATAAGATACGGCGTATCCAACTTTTTGGATACGGCGCATTGTCTGCAGATATCAGCTATTTGTATTCTTATATCCGTTTCTATATTCATTAATTTCTTTTCTAGCGAACAAATCCTACTGATGATTTTACCTTTGATGACAGATTTTGCTATGGAAGACATGTCAGTTAACGGATATCTTGCTAAGGAATGCTTGCTTTCGGATTCATTCAATGTGCTCATGATCGATGCAGATTTATTCTCTTAGGAGACCCCTCTTGAAGCTGCTTTTAAGGAATTCATGCGTTTATGCAACATTGACAAAGGGGTATTCTCTTATGATGTATTTGTGAGGTACACCGGAGATGAATTGTCGCTCTTATGGCCTATCATTGAATCCAAAGGATTGAACTGGACTACTATCGAAGAAGATGATGGAAAATTCTATCTTGCATACATGAACTCAAGCAACAAAAGCTGTGGTGGAGGCAATACCCAAATCTCTTACATGCCTTATTCCGAACAATACTGGGGATTAAATGAGAACTATCTGGACGATGAAAGGATTTATGCTGTAGCGGAGTTACTATTTCATGGCAGGTTGGTGAGATTGATGGACCTCTCCCTCAATGATTGGCTTGAACTTAAATATGGTAGTCCAAAATTTGCCCCTGCGAATGAAGTCAAGCGGATTACGACTTCATGGTTGACACGGAGTTTTAGGGAGCAATTTAACGAGTTCATGGAAATAAGGAGGAATATGATTGGAAAAACTTGCTTTGACGTTGACCATGATCCTCACGATGTTGATTTTTCAAAATGGTTGGCTAGTAAGTTTAATAACCATAAGAGTATGGATCGAGCTACTAAGGATGCATTATGGGTATATTGGATGAGAGGAGAAGACGAAGAAGTAGAGAGCGACTATGGGTCGTCACTTCATGATTCAACAGTCAATGAGGGCATTGAAGAATTATTCAGAATAGACATTGACGTGTTCGATTATGAGACACCCTTATGCAAGCAGTTCAAGGAATTTAACTACCTTCTTCAAGTCGACGATGATGTGCTAACTGGAGATCTACCAGGATTTAAGACTTATGATGATTTCAAAAACACCTGGTACTATGAATGGAATGACCAAGTACCATGGGTTTGGGATAAACCATGGGAATTTGAGCACATTAATCACACCTGTACACCCTTCGTTTTCAAGGACGGAAGTAGTGTTTGGCCGACCTGTGATTATAAAAGTGACGGAACCTATAATGGGGGAAGTATAATTGGGATGAAACGGGTTGGAAACGATGTAACCTTTGAAGATTATGAGTGGTACGATAATGTTGAAGACTGCCCACAAAAAGCGGAGGCTTTGCAAGAAAAGGGTAGAATTGAACGCTTGAAAGGACTTAAGGGAACATCGGATACTACTTTCTGGGAATGGGTGCATGAACAATTTGATGATTTCACGAAGCTTAGTCGACGGTTACAATGGGATTTGGAAAGAGAGTGGGAGGCGATTCAAGACAATAAGTCATTAATTGAAGAACTAGATGATTATTTGATTAAGGATCCTTATTTTAAGTTTGTTGATAAAGACGAGGAAGAGTTCACCAAAAGAAAGTGTCAACTACTTGGGATTCCTTATAATGAGACACCCATGATTGTTTCCGAAAAATTTAAAATCATCAAATATTCTTTGGGACCTGATGAAGAGTATGTTGCGACGAAGACCAAGAATTATAGAAGATTAAGCCGAACGGAAGAAAACGTCGCAAAGCTATACGGGAACATCTTTCGGATGAAGGAAGAAGGATGGACCGTAGCAAGGACTAAATGAAGAGCTGAACGTGAGTCTAACTTGAAGACTCTGGAATAAAGACAAGTGCTTACCGGGAGACAACCCGGATTTATCTTTTTATTATTCTGTTTTTGTGTCGAGTCAGTCAGGCCGCAGAGGATACGGCGCATCTCCATCCTGAGATGCGACGCATCTCCTGCAATGGTCATATCTTTATTTTTCCGCAAATTTTTATTTTCGAATTTAAAACTTTTTATCAGTTTATTTTAATGCGGCGCATCCCTGGTTAAGGATGCGGCGCATCTTTTATTCTGATCCGTATTTATTCCAGGCTCGATACGGCGTATCTTCTTCCATAAGATACGGCGCATCGACTGACCTGATGATTTTCATTTTTAATTTTTATGTTTTATTTTTATCTAACTACTAATGTGTTATGCAAGTTGAACCTTTCTTATCTTAGGTGTGTTTTGAAGCCTTGGTGGTATTATAGATTCCTGCATTTCCTGTGGATACATCGAATATGAAGCTTAAACGTTCTAATCCACAAGAAAGATGATTTTTGCTCTAATACAAATGGAGGATCATACCGAGCAAATCTCAGGGGAGTTTTTCTGTTCTAATTCTTTTATTTTAGAGTTTTTAACCTTTTATACAAACAACGAGGACGTAGTTTAACTTAAGTGGGGGGATTGGAGAATTAGAACACTTAACATTTACTTGTCCTAAACTTTTCAAAATATGCTTAAAATGTGCTTAATATATCAAAATTTAAAATTTTTAGCATGTTTTTGTTTAAAGTCTAAGTTGCATAGCTGCACACATGACGTTATTTTCAAAAATTATGATTTTTCAAAATTCACAAATCTATGAGTGTGCCGGTGACTTGTAAACTTTAGAACTTGGCTTGTATACTATTCGAGACCACCATAATAAGTATTATTTATATAATTGGAATGACTTGTCTAAATTGGTAAATTTCTAGGATTACACCCAAAAATCCTTTATATGTTATGTGTTATTAGCTAACTACACTGGTTAGTTAACCCCCGTATAAACCCTTTTGTTACTCTCACTTTTAGAGTAAGATACCCCTAGAAAAACACTCAGAGCCATTCCTTTCGTTTCTTACACCTTTGTTAAAATGTTTCGTTACACCCTTACACCTTAGCCTACCCTGTAGATTAGAATCCGTGGTTGGTTAATTGCTATAGGCAAAGTGTGTTTCCTTACATTACCTGTGTTCGCGTGCGTAATTCATTATCTATGGTTAGGTCGGGAAATTGCACAATGCAATTGGAGTGAAAGTAAATATTGTATATCTTTGAGTTTATTTTTCGTGTGTTTACTACTTTCACTATTACCGTTATTTCTGAAGTTATGAAAAATATGGAAAAATTATCCAGAATTATCATTATAGTGATGTGGTAAAATATTACACATCTTTGTTTATGTTTCTTGAAAAAAAAAAAAATCGAAAAAATAGAAAAGAAAAAGAAAAAAAAGAAGAGTTGGATGTTTGATTTAACCAACTTATGTAAAGTTTTGTATTAAGTGGTCGATATCACCACTAATTGTTGTACTATATATTTATGGATTGAATGGGAGTTGGCAGTTATGGGAACATCAACTAAGGTTTATTCTTTGATTAAGATCTTGTTGAGTATAATTCGTATCTACCTAAAGCGTGTGTTTCAAGTGTTAAAGTGTGAGTTATTCAATGATATGAGTCTTATTCATGGGATGGTTGGGATAGTGATTAACCACACTTAGGATTTTAATTTATTTGTTTTGTTTATTTTTTTATTCTTACACCAATTTATATCCCAAATATTATCCATGCCCTGTATTATTCTTTATCCAACCAAACCTTTGATTTATTGAGATTAGGGATTTGAGCAATCTTAAGTATCGTAGTCGTGGATTCGGCTATGTATTTATGATTTTGTCGCCCTTTTTGATATATTATTATTGGTGAAGTTTGGACCTATCTTTAGCCTATTCGAGTTAAGGATTTGAGCAATTGCAAGTATCGTGTTCGTGGATTCGATCATGTATTTGTGATTTTGTCGCCTTTTCTGGAATTTGAGATCGATAGAGATTAAGAATAATTAAGCCTTAAGCCTAAAAACCCTTTTTACCACTTTAGACTTCTTATTCCTTGGCTTTAGTGGAGGAGATGTGTATACTTGCCAAGCTTATGATAGAATATTCGTCGCGACTGGACAGTTAAACGATTAGATTTGCTTTTATCATAATATTTTATTTTACTTCTAATTCGTTAAGTGTTTAGTTGTGTGATTATGACAAAAATGAATACATGCTTAAATATAAAAATAAATCCTAATATCTCTTAGGATACATTTTCATAAGATTAATTCTAAGGTTTACTTGGGGACAAGTAAAGTTCAAGTGGGGGGATATTTGATGAACTCAAATAAGTACATTTTATTACCATCATTTATCCTATTAATTTGACTTGTTTTATTATATTATGTATGAGGATTGATACTTAATCGTTTACTTTTGTAATTCTCAGTTGAAAACAAGCATTTGGTGAAACTTGGCGATTTTGGACTAATTATGGAGCAAAACATGCAAGAAGTTAAGAGTCTACTGAAATGTACAAGATCAAGACTAATCTGCTCCAGATGCGCCGCATCTTGCTTATCACATACGGCGCATCGCTATCAAGATCTCACCAGATACGATCCAAGATACAAGAGGACATGCGCCGCATCCAAAGATGAAGATACGCCGCATCTTCTGGCGGTGTACGAATATTCCTGAATATTATAATCTTGGACCCCACGCGAAGTTAAGTAAATGCACCGCATCTACTTACTAGATGCGCCGCATCTTACCCTCAGACAGAAACTATAAATACCCCAAGACCAGACGAATTCGATGTGACATATATTATATACGAGACCGAAGTACAGAAACCTAGGACGAATTCAGTCAAGGCAGCAGCACAAGACACACCCAAATCAAAGATACAAGAGCTGTAAGAAGGCGCTGCATGTGTTTAATTCATTAAGTAGTTTTGTTTTATTGTGTTAGTAAACTTTAATTCATCAAGATTGGTGGCTTGTGTAATGTGACAACGGAAAGATTGCACTCCCTTAAAACTGCTTTCTCATTAATTAAAGTTTATATGTTGATGTCTTTGGTGACTTTTATTAGTGCATTGATAACCTCTGTGTCTAGCTGAGCGTTGATCGGGTCGCCATGCCTCTGCCCTCGCCTATTTATTAGATCGCCTATGCATTCTATGGTCTGTAGAAAAGTAGGAGAAAGATAAATAGGATAGTCATAAGTAATCATTAAGGGTTTACTCGCCGATAAGATTAGAACCAACGAGAAAGGACTTAATCTCGGTGCGTTGCATCGAACTATACACTTCATATAACACTAGCAATAAAACAAGTGACAAACTACTTATTATCAGGACAGCCCTCTTATTGTCTCGAGTATTTATCTGTGTACGTGTGTGCTACTTGCTGATTCGTGCCTATTGGTTTAGTTTATTATTTAATTGCAACAAAATCGTGCCAGTCTCTCAAGCTGAAACCCCCTTGCGTTAGATTAGGTTGTATAGCTAACTTAATATATTAAAATACTGATTAGAATAACTAGATAATACGTTCCACTCTTAGTGATCGACACTCTACTTACCATTATATTCATACTGACCGGGTACACTGCTCGTTAAGTGTGTGTGTTATTGATAAGTCGGCTAAATATAAATTTAAAACTTGAGTAGGCATTAAAACTGCTAAACCGCAACGACACATCGCACGCATCAAAGTCCTTGAATCGAGTCCATGCCTCGTAGAGGGTTTCGCCTTGACGTTGTTGGAACATCAAGATATCATTCCTTAGCTTGGTAGTTCTTCCTGGTGGGAAAAACTGAGCGAGGAAACGAGTGGTGAGATCATCCCAAGAGGTGATGGATCCTGCGGGTAGACGCTCTAGCCATTGACTAGCTTGGTCCCGCAAAGAGAATTGAAAGAGACGCAGTCGGGTCGTCTCTCGAGTGGCAACATCAAGGTCTATAGAATCAACGATTTTGAGAAAGTCCTTGAGATGTTGATTAGGATCTTCAGAACGAAGTCCATGGAATGCGCATCCGCTTTGCACCAACCGGATGGTGTCGGATCGCAAAGGAGTGACATTGGCTCCTTGAGTGAGCTCAATGGTGTTTCGATAGCCATGGTGGCTAGGACGGGAGTACTCTCCTAAAGTACGGGCTCTAGGAGGTGGTGGTTGTTGTGGTGGGTTGTTGGGATCAAGGATATTACCACCTTCCATGATGTCGGATGGTAATGGTTACGAACAAAGAAACGAAGAAAAAAGATAGACTAAAGAAAACCTAGAAAAAGAAAATAAAAATCTCACTAGAAAGGAATCTAGTGAGTAGACCTATAAAATAAAAAATTCAACCTAAACAATAACTACTCCCCGGCAGCGGCGCCAAAAACTTGATGCGTGGTTTTGCAACCTTACAACAGGTTTTACCTCTCGAGGGATCTCAAGAGGCTTACAACCCCACCAGGCAGTGTACCTGACCGATGTAGTATAGTGTAGTGGTAAGTACGGGGGATTGATCGTTCTCCACAGGGAATAGTGTTCGTTAGGTGTGAAAAACTACTCTAATAGGTCTAAGGGTGAGATAAGATTCTTTTTATGTTTTTATAATTTTATGAAAGCAAGTAAAATCTCGGGTTTGAAAGAGGGGCGGAATTAGTTGCTAGTCAACTAACCCAAGTTACTACGAATGCAAATAAAATAAAATAACAGAAAATGAAAATGTGGTGAAACTTATATGGAGAGAAATGTGTTTACTTAGATTTCCTTACTCTCTAACTATCTTTTACCGGTTGATTAGTGTGTATTAATTGCGTGGATGACGGGTGTATTCCTTAATACCAATTGTGGGGTGGCGTACGTACTTCCCCAACTCTACAAGCTCCTACTTCACTCCTATGTCGAGCTGGCTAGGAAGCTCCTAACATGGGATCACTAGAATTCGCTCATGCATTAAATACAACCATAAAAACCTTAGTACGCATTGGTTCATGTTTCTTAAGACGTTCAAGCAAGTTACCGTATAGGAAGTTAGCCAGTTTTCTTAAGCCTAACATAGATGAACAATCATCCAATACAATTAATAACACACTAATAACCAATAATCAATAGTTAGGTTTCATTAGATCTAAGCAAACACAAGATAAATCTAGCCTAGCATGTTAAACAAAAGACAAGAACAAGATAGAATCAAACAATACATAGACATATTGAATGATAAATTGATAACTTATCTTCAATGTAACATGGAAGATCTCAAGGCAAAAAGCCTTGAAAAAGCTGCTAAAATCGTCTTAGGGTTTTCTCCCAAAATTACACACAAAGTTCCACACTAATGACAAAAAATTGCAAAACTATATATAGAGATTAAGGGCTGACGGTGTCACGTTGTAGATTCTGACGCCGTCACCTCGCCGCTTTTAGGGTTCCCGGATGGCCTTCCTGACGCCGTCCCTCTTTAGACCTCCAAAATCCGTTCTGGCTTATCAAAGCTCGACGCCGTCAGAAATAAGCTTGACGCCGTCCCTCTTTAAATTAAGCCGTGACGACCTTGATCACTTCAAAGGGTGACGCCGTCAGATTTCTCATGCAAAATTCTCTGGCTTATCATGAGTAATTTTCATATCCACCTTTTTCTTGCCAAGCCATGACGCCGTCTGGGGAAATTCCTGACGCCGTCAAAGGTACTTTTCAGCCAATTTTGAGACTTTGTCGTTTTCTTCACTTTTATGCTCCAAAAACGTCCAAAATGCTTCCTTTTCCAGATTTCTTCTCCAAAGTACCTAAAATGACAAAAGGAACAATTTAGGGCAATATTTGATCAAATAAATACGATTTAGGGCTTAAATGACCCCCTAAAAGCGGTACACTTTTCGCTTCATCAGAATACACTGCTTGTTTTTACATACGGACACAAGTACTAAAACTGTTACTTTGCCTAAGTTACCACATTGCCATTAAAGTCCCCTACGAATCATGAACCGTTAATTATTTGTAAGCGCGGATGTTATGAATAGATCTATTTGGGTTGACACCCCGTCCGGGTTGGTCGCGCCAACTGGGTAAACGGACGCATATCATTCGGGTTATTTCCGAGTGTCTGGAAACACTTATTTGGGGCATTTATTATTTTGCTTAATTGCATACCAATTCGTCGAGCTTTGGGGTCATGAGCTTGGGCACTGTATTTATATTTTTTTGGCTATGACGTTAAACTTTTTGTGATTGTCATGCTATTGAAATCTTGTGGTCCGCACTTTACTTATTTACTTAAACCTATGAACTCACCAACAATTATGTTGACCCTTTTAGCGTGTATTCTCAGGTAATTAAGGCATTCACATCATGACCGGCATTTGGACTTATCTAGGAGTCGCGGTGACGACGCGTCTCACCCAGATTTTTATGCACTTTAACTATCGTTTGATTTGTAACAAACTTCTTTCTGCAAAACTTGAATTATCTGTTGTGACCTAACTTTTGTAAACTCTGAATGTTTTAATCAATCAAACGATGTACTTTTAAAATGACACTATAGGTCGTTCAATGTAACTGTAACTGTAATGTTGTGGCAGTCACGCCCCAAGCATTCCATTTCGCTGCAAATCAGGTATTTGGGGGTGTGACATTGTGATCATAAATATTTATAGCATGTATCTCCCCCACGGAGTTTGTAAAACAATTGAAGTAAAACTTGTGGCTATGAACTCACCTTAAGTAGTGGAGTGAAAGAGCACGAATAAAGACAACCGAAGCGAAACTAGAAAGGACCTATAACAAGAAATGTGTCTTAGCGAATGCTAATTGAATAAGAGAATGAATGCACATTATTATACTTGATTCATACGGCCAAGGGATCATACTAAGGGTTTTCACAAGTCATATAGTCATGGTTTCCAAAAATAGTAGTTCCCAAGTTGTTTACCCCTCACATTTCCCTAGTTTTTATTAGCGGCTGAAAACTTTCCCCGACTTCCAAAAATCACTACATCCAAACCGTAAGTCAAAAAATTATGTTCTTTATATCTCTAGTTTCCTTTAAGTCCCTAGTATACTGTAAAAATAAGTTTACTCAAAAATTTGCAGGTCTAACCACTTTTTATAATTTTTCTTTACAGATCAGTCCTAAAGACAACTGTGACTGAGTTTTACGTCTTACCAAATCGGCCGTCATTTGAAATCTACAGGTCCTATGAAGGTGAGGCCAATTGGAGGTGATAGCTCTATTTGTCTAGTACAGGCTACATATTTAGTTTTCAAAAAGTTATGGAATAAAACTTGATTTTTGCCCCGAATGCCAACAGTATACAAAATCTGACCCTTTTTACCATAAAATTCATAGTTTAATCATCGGGTGTCGTCACGGGATTCGCCACCCGGGGAAATGACCACAAGACATAGATCTACAACTACATATTTTTATCGGGTGTCATCACGGGATTTGCCACCCAAGTTTTCCTACCAAACACTAATTTTGATGTATTTCCCAAACCGTGATAGCTATTAAAGTGAATCCACTTTGAGAAGTTAGATTAAGATGCATACTACTGAGATTAGCTTTCTTATCCTACATTCTATAGCATTAACTTGGAGTTTATCTCGTTTTCCAAACAATGTTCCAGATTTGACTAGCAATCGTAAAACGGCCATAACTCCCTCATCCGGAGGAGTTGATAACCCATCCAATTCGCCACATCAAGCCTAAGACTTTATCTAACCACCCATGTAATTTGTTCACAGGCTCCAGGCCAAAAATTTGGACAACTAGCCCGTTTACCTACTGGTCTCAAAACAGTCCACTAATCCTACCTCTATTTCATCATAAACACTTCCAAACCACAATCACCCTTAACCAATACCCCTAATGAATCAAGTATAATATGTATATGATTTAGAAAGACCATTTACAGAAGTAAAATCAATATTTCATTGAAAGATGAAAACCCATTTGCATGTAACAAGAATCAAAGAAAATGTTGAGATTAACTTACTAGAAGTGAAAATCACTAATAACCTTTCTAGGGTTTGATTGAAATCGACCCAATGAACTCTTCAAATCTTTGATTCAAATCACCATCTTTTTCAATGATCTTCAAGAGAATGTTATGGAGATGATTTTGTGATTAATTGATGAGATGATAGTGGAAAAATTGATGGTGATGTTGGTGTGGTTGGGGCAGTGATCGAACAAGAAAAGGGAGGGAGAAATAAATATTGTCTGTATGTCGATACAAACAACAAAAAGGGAAGGGTATATTTATTTTGATAAGTTTAGGATTATAGTGTATAGTTTGGTCCCGGTAATTACTAATGTTAAGCCCTTAAATCTCAAAACTTAAAATCGGGAAATACAAAAATTTAATACTTATAAAAATGTCAAAAATTATCAATATATTCCAACTAAGTATATTAGATGTGTGATAAGTTTAATGGAGAGCGTGTACGTTGATAAAACCTAATAACGTAGGCTTGAGTACGCGTATTACGTAAGAAATAAAACGCTCACGTAAAAATTGATTAAATGACAATAGTTCATATTTAATATGACTATTGGTGAGTTTTGAGTATTTTAAACACATAGACTTATCATAGTCTTGTGTCGGTACGCATGGTGTGATTTTTCACATTTTACGAGATATCTTCTCGTTAAATAGACAGAGGTGAACGAAAATGTTCAGAGAGTAATAATTCAAGGAAAAGTGAATTATTTAACTTGGAAAGTTACCGGTTACAGTATTTGCTTTTACGTTACGATAAAAGTTAAATAGTCAAGAAGTAAAAGTCAAAGGGCAAAATAGTCAGTTTGCCTTATGAAATTTTACGGGTTGTTACACCACATTGCCAAAATCACCGGCTATGGGGATCTTATTCATGATAAAGTCACAATTCAAAGAGTCTACTTTGTCGAAGGGCTAGGTCACAACTTGTATAGCATTGGCCAATTTTGTGATTGCGGTTTAGAGGTGGTATTCAGAAAACATTCGTGTATTGTACGTACTCTTGAAGGCGTTGATATTCTTAAAGGTTCCAGGGATTCGAATCTATACCAAATTGCACTTAAAGAAATTACATCACCAAAATCGATTTGTTTGCTTGAAAAAGCAACATCATCACAAGCCTGGCTTTGGCATCGTCGATTCTCTCATTTGAACTTCAGAACTATAAACAACCTTTCTCAAAACAACCTAGTCAGAGAATTGCCAAAACTCACTTTCAAGAAAGATCATCTTTGCTCAGCTTGTGAATTAAGAAAGATGACACGTGCAAAACTCAAATCCAAATCCGAACCTAGTTTCGTTGCTCCTTCGCATTTATTGCATATGGATTTGTGTGGTCCAATGCGCGTTTTCAGTCGAAATAGAAAGAAATATATTTTGGTTATTGTGGATGACTACTCACGTTACACTTGGGTTTAATTTCTTGCTTCTAAAGCTGAAACACCAAATGTAATCATCAAGTTCATCAAAAGAGTACAAGTTGGTCTACTAGCTCAAGTTCGATATGTAAGAACAGACAATGGAACGGAGTTCACGAATCAAATTCTTCAGAGTTTCTTTGATTCTACCGGCACTACTCATCAGAGATCTGTGGCTTACACTCCTCAACAAATGGTGTAGTCGAAATACGAAATCGTACATTAGTAGAAGCTGCAAGAACAACGCTCACCTCCGAAAATCTTCCATTAAATCGATGGTCTAAAGCAGTGTCAACTGCTTGTTTCACACAAAACCGATCTATCATCAATAAAAGATTCAACAAAACTCCATATCATATCCTTCACAAACGCAAACCCAATGTAAAATACTTACGCACTTTTGGTTGTCGGTGCTACCCTCTTAATGATCGTGATGACCTTGGAAAGTTAAAAGAAAAAGGGGAAGTAGGAATTTTCCTTGGATATTCTACACAATCAAGTGCATACCGTATTTACAATCGGAGAACAAAGTTGATACAAGAGACAATCCATGTTCACTTTGACGAAGTAGAAGAAATGGCTTCTGATCAAGTCAGATTAGAACCCGCACTTAATCATGCTTCTGAACAACAAAGTTCAGAACCCGTGCTAAAAACTATGACTTCTGGACAAAACAGTTCAGGACACGTACCAAAACCAAAATCATCAAGACCAAAAACTAAACATATTCAAAAGGAAGAGTTAGATGGTTTGTTTGAGAACTTAAATGATGAATCATGTGGAGGAAATAAGATGAAGATGTCAACATTAGCCGCTGCAACTCCGATAATCGAAGTTAATCATCAAGAAGACATGCCATCTCCCGTATCTGGTTCATCAACAACTGCTTATGAAGATGCTGATCTAGTAACAGATACCCCTCCAATTATAATGATTCAACAAGAACTTTCACCAAACAATACCACTCCAACCTCCAATCCAAATGTTAATGATCAAGCAATTCCAAATGCATCATCTGAAGAGGAACCATTCACAAACCCATTCGCGACTCCCGAAGCTGAAGTCGGTGGACCTTTTAAAACGTGATATATTGATCCTTCAAACACGTATACGTTTTACCAACCACATCCGCATAGAAGAAGATGGACTCAAGATCACCCTTTACAACAAATCATTGGAAATCCTTCTCAACTTGTTCAAACAAAAAGCACTTTAGCAGATTATTGTTTCTACAATTCATTCCTGAGTAGAGTTAAACCTGCCAACGTCAAAGCAGAACTTGAAGATCCCGACTGGATTGTCGCTATGCAAGAAGAAATAAACCAAATCAAACGCCATGGCATCTGGCGAAGGGTTCCCAGGCCTCTAGGAAAACTCAAAATTGCATTGAAATGGATTCTCAAGAACAAGCTAGATGAAGACGATGACCTAATCCGAAACAAGGCTCGCCTTGTTGCAAAAGGTTACAACCAAGAAGAAGGAATCGACTTTGATGAATCATTTGCACCAGTTGCTAGGATCGAAGCAATACACTTATGTCACAACCCGCATTTTCAGGATATTTTCCATATTCACTATTCATCTCGGGAAATTACTATTCATCAGTTACTATTCACCGATCACTA
Organism: Artemisia tridentata subsp. tridentata; assembly: GCA_021014915.2. Lineage (NCBI taxonomy): Eukaryota > Viridiplantae > Streptophyta > Magnoliopsida > Asterales > Asteraceae > Artemisia > Artemisia tridentata. Next base: position 147,424,512 of record CP139503.1, on the reverse strand, counting down.
TTCACATTTCACTATTCATCGTTTTTGGAGTCAATTTGAGATTCTGAGAAGCGTTCAGAAATTTTACTATTCACATGACACTATTCATTCCCGGAAGAATTCACTATTCATGGTTATCGTTCATCACTTCGTAAACTAGGTTTACGGGTATTGAAATATGCGTAACCGGTAAGGTTTAGCGGCATATTCATGCATCATCATTAAGGACCCGTCATATAGACTAGAAGTAGTCTACACATCATCAGTATCCTAGGTCATGCACGGATATGCATTATTTCTATTTACGTATGCTTAATTTGTAATTAACGTTACCACTCAGTTTTTACTACTAACAATATACCCGATACTCCCGACAATGATCCTAACATATTTTCATACTTATTATAATGATATAAAAATTATAATATTAATTTACCCGGTGTTTTAAAACCATTTGCTATATTTTCCGGAAAACGCCTATAACAGCGTCGGTTTGCGAATTTTCAACTCGATAATTATTTTAACACCCGATTCTCATCAGGAATACAATTTCATAATTTTTACAACTTCGTCGTATTTTATTTTACCTCGTCACGAGTTATTTCTAGTTAACTCGGTACCCGATAACACCTTAATGTACCATTTAAACTACAAAATCTTACAAAATTAAAGACAAGATATTCATGGGCCATCACCAATCCCATCCTTTCCATTTTACACGCCAACTTTGCCCCTAAAGTCTTCCAATTGCACTTGATTTTCTTACATTTCATTTAATGATACAAGTACATGTGTTTTCTATTTTATTTCACTAACATCTCATTATACAAATTCAAGAAGCAAAATAACCAAAAATTCTCTCTTTCTCCTTCACTATAACCCACGACCCAAGCAAGATCATCAAGAGAAATCAATCAATTTTTCAAGATCCAAGAGCTTAACAAGTCCTAGTAGTAATCTAGTTTGGGTTTTGAAATAAAAACCACAAAGATTAATAGGGTTTTCATCACCATCTTTCAATAATCATCACAAGTAAGTTACCCATCATTTTCCTACTCTTTTAAACATTTACTTGATGTATTTTCATGATCTAGTAACAAAACATGCAAGTATGTATGATCCATACCACTTTATTAGGTTTTTATTACATAAAAATGGGTTTTGATTATCCTATGCTTATTCCCTTGAAACCCACCATGGTTGGTGATGTTTAGGACCCCATGACACCCTAAGAAGGTGTATGGTAGGATTTGCGAACTTGTGGAGTTGATTTGAAGAGATTTGAGTAAGTTTAGAACTTTAAAAATGGATTTTAAACATTATAGGTGAGGGTCTGTCCATAAACGGCAGATCTGGAAACCTCAGTAATTTTTGAACTATTTTGGTCTAAATATTCAGAAAGTACTTTCAAAAACGAAACCGTGGCCGCAAGAATCACTAAAATCCGACTTATAACGAAGAAGTTATGAATTATTTAAGTTACGCGACGAAAACTATATTTTTCAGAAAAACGGTTGCTGATTGCCGAACTTTAAGGGGCAAAACGAGTCGTTAGCCGTGATCTTGATGAGCCGAGCCATTGAAAATATGTTAGTTTATATTTATACGAACCCGTGGATATAAAGAACGTAGAAAACGAGCTTATAACGACCGAGATATACACGTTTAAAGCCCGACAATTCATCACTTATTTTGACAGCCCACTTTTATAAGGTGTTTTAAGTATGAAAACTAGTATTTTTACAAGTCACTAAGTTGATAGCCGATTATCTAATTGATCGAGACATAATTGGTCAAAAGTTGAATATAACGATATTTAGATATTGTTACAAGGTTTACAAAAACATCGAGTTTTGTCACTAACACTTATCGAGCTATATTTCACGACTAGTTTTACGAGGCCGTTTTGGCATATTTTCACGAGTTGTAAAAAGAGTTATTTTGCGACGAAAACATTATATTAACCAATATAACACCAAACAAGGATCGTGGAGTACCGTTTCAACCTATTTACACGAAAAGTGTTTATTAACTTAACGAGACGTCAAAAATGTATTTTTCGACGATAAACGTTATTTTCCAAAATCATCGAGTGGTATCGATAGCATACGTATTTGCATGTGCAGCATCATTTCATTTCTTACATTAGATTCCATCATTCATATTAGGTTGCGGTTAGAGATCGTGCCTCATTTCAGTGTATTCACTTTTGTCATCGTAGCTATCGTACCAGGTGAGTTCCATAGCCCCTACTTTCATAAGTTTTGAATTACTTTTGGGGGAGAATACATGCTCAATTATTTTCAGTTACCTTCATAAATACTTTAATCTTTTAAGGATTACCGTGAGTTTCATAGCCCCTACTTTCGTACGTTTTGAATAACTGTTTTGGGGGAGAATACATGCTCATTTTCATCCAAATGTATACATGATTTACTTGATTATGCCACTTGTTTCATCAAAGTATTACTTGCTCCACTTATGAATTTGTTATTGATCCGAATGCATTCACTAGTATTGCACTTAATTCTTATTACTCATGGACACAAGCCCTTCAAACATTATGCATACTTAACCGAATGAACCGGCTCCACTACTATGTACATACATGACAAAATGAATGGGTCACATAACCGAATGTACGGGTATTATGACCGAATGAACGGGTCACATGACGAATGAACTGGTCACACAACCGAATGAATTGGTCACATCATCGAATGTATTGATCAACCAAATGTACTGTGAATCTTGTGGTCCACATATTACTTTTATTCACCAAACCAAAACTCATTTGGCAGTGGGTTGTAAACACATAGGTTGCAAGTCTTGTTATGGCCAAGGCTTGGGACTGAGTGGATTTACAATGCCTTTGCTGGGAAATCATTATTCAAAGGCATTACATTTTACAACAACTCTATGAACTCACCAACCTCGTGTTGACGTTTTAGCATGTATTTTCAGGTATTTAGCAAAGGCACGCTACTGGAGGCTTTGGCAGGGCATGGCATGGTCATAGAAGACTCTGATATTTATACAGGGACCGTTTCAAACTATATTTTAAGGGCCTAATTCCGCATCACTTTTAACAATGTAATATAACATTTTTGGTAAACAATGTTATTCTAAATGAATGAAATAAAAACCGTTCTTTGCACTTGTGTTGTGATACCAATTGAGTTACACCCCAGCGACACGTAGTCTTCCGCTGGACCCGAATTTGGGGGTGTGACAGATTGGTATCAGAGCCTCGGCTATAGAGAACTGGGTGTTTTTAAAACCTAGACTATAGCTACATTCACGAAAACTTAACCCTATGACCGCCACATGCCTGCCTGCCAAGCTGATGCCTCATTTGTGGTTTGTTGCTGACATAATTAATGAGATTTGTATCTCATTATTAGATAGATTATACTCACTTATTCTAGTTGATTACCATACTTGTCTTCCATTTTAGTATGCTTACATATCATATGCGTTTCATTGTTACGCCTTTTTCCTTGCGTAGTTTCATTATTCGACCTCGAGATTGGTCATTTGCATTAGTCTTTCAGAACATCTTTTCATATGTGAAGGACATAGTATTAGTATGACTGAGCTGAGTATTTCAAAATTCATGGAACCTCGGTAGAATATAGACTGGTCATCTATATTCGACCCGGGATAGTGGGACATAGGCTGACCACCTATATCCGACTCAGAGATGAATTTTGCAATACTGAGAATGGTTATAATAAAATTTTGTCCAGATCAATTCCCTACCCAACTTCCAAATGTTTCATTCAGGTGTGCGTACTCAAACGTTGCAAGAACATTTCACACCTACACCACTTCGGTTACCACTGAGTGGAAGTGCGCCGATAAATCATTGCATCTCATGGACATTCCCATTGTGCACCATACATTTACATCACCGTACTCTCTTTCATCATTGTTATGTGAATTCCTCATCATTGTTATTTGACTTCCTCACCAAGAAACATTTATAGGGATGAATCCAACCTCCTAACCAAGATTATAGAACATTCATGCCTTCATTTCCCTCATGAACCACCGCCTAGAAGCATGTCAACTAATCATAACGACTTCAAGTTTTCATTTTATGACAAGCCACTCAGAACATCTACTTCTAGAAAACGTCTTATTTACGTTTCACCCTCATTTTCTTGTTTTGAAGAGTTATGCCGCGAAAGAAAGCTACTTCAACTATGACACCAGCTGCTATCCGGAAGCTTGTTGCGGATAGTATAGAGGCAGCACTAGTAGTTGAAAGGGAGGCCGTAGCTGCACGGGCTGCTGAAGCCGCTTCTCGGGCAGAAACCGCAGGAGTTGCCGGAATGGCTGCTAATGGTACTAATGGTCGTAAATGTACATACAAGGACTTTAAGAGTGGAGATCCCCCAAAATTCAAGGGCACTGAAGGAGCCACTGCTATGATCCGTTGGTATGAAGGGATAGAATCTGTGTTTCTTCTATGTAACTGTCCAGAGGAGTACAAGGTAAAGTTTGCTGCTAGTACACTTGTTGAGGAAGCTATGTCGTGGTGGAATTCTTATGCAAAACCCATGGGAATGGAAAATGCTCACAAGCTTACGTGGGATGAATTCAAGAAGTTGTTGACTAAGAAGTTCTGTCCACGCACTGAAATAAAGAAGTTGGAAACAGAGTTTTACGAGCTAGTGACAACAGGTAATGACATCGAAACATACATCAGGAGATTTCAAGAATTGGCTGTGCTATGTCCAACTATGGTTCCAGATAATGAAAAGCTGCTAGAAAATTTCACTGGTGGACTACCTCACAACATCCAAGGAGATGTGATTTCCTCTGAACCACACACACTGGACGAGGCTATCAGAATGTCTCAAAAGCTTATGGCTCAAGTAGTGAAGCAAGAAACTACTGTCAACAACAACAACCACAACAACAACGAAAACAAGAGGAAAAGGGATGACAACCAACGAGATGATCAAGTATGGCAGCCAAACAAAGGACATGAAATGGTTAAGGCCTACGTTGCAGGACCAAGTAAAAGGAAAGGATATGCCGGGACTTTGCCCAAGTGCCACAAGTGCCGGTTTCACCACGAGGGACCTTGCCCCACTCAATGTGGAAACTGCCAAAAGGTCGGACACAAAGCCAAGGATTGCAAGGCTCCCACCCTCGTAATGCATCAGAAAGTCACGGTAACCTGCCATGAGTGTGGAGTAATTGGACACTTCAAGAGTGAATGTCCAGAGCTGAGAAACCAGAATGGAGGAAGAGTTCGTTGAAGTGCGAAGCTCGTCAGGACAACAACAACAATGACAATGGTTAAGAAGAGAACTTCTGCCTTATCTATTTTAGCGGAAGCGTAAACCCTCTAGTGTTGTATTTCTTTTGTGTCCAATTTGTGTTCTATCGTACGAACTTCATGTACTATTACGATTCCGATCTAATGAATGTTCTGTGTTTTATAACCGCAATGTGACTCATATACCCACGTCTCTTCACCGAGTACCCTCCAGAGACCAACGCTAACTGAATTCAGGGACTGAATTCCTTTAACGGGTGGAGACTGTCACAACCCGCATTTTCAGGATATTTTCCATATTCACTATTCATCTCGGGAAATTACTATTCATCAGTTACTATTCACCGATCACTATTCACATTTCACTATTCATCGTTTTCGGAGTCAATTTGAGATTCTGAGAAGCGTTCAGAAATTTTACTATTCACATGACACTATTCATTCCCGGAAGAATTCACTATTCATGGTTATCGTTCATCACTTCGTAAACTAGGTTTACGGGTATTGAAATATGCGTAACCGGTAAGGTTTAGCGGCATATTCATGCATCATCATTAAGGACCCGTCATATAGACTAGAAGTAGTCTACACATCATCAGTATCCTAGGTCATGCACGGATATGCATTATTTCTATTTACGTATGCTTAATTTGTAATTAACGTTACCACTCAGTTTTTACTACTAACAATATACCCGATACTCCCGAAAATGATCCTAACATATTTTCATACTTATTATAATGATATAAAAATTATATTATTAATTTACCCGGTGTTTTAAAACCATTTGCTATATTTTCCGGAAAACGCCTATAACAGCGTCGGTTTGCGAATTTTCAACTCGATAATTATTTTAACACCCGATTCTCATCAGGAATACAATTTCATAATTTTTACAACTTCATCGTATTTTATTTTACCTCGTCACGAGTTATTTCTAGTTAACTCGGTACCCGATAACACCTTAATGTACCATTTAAACTACAAAATCTTACAAAATTAAAGACAAGATATTCATGGGCCATCACCAATCCCATCCTTTCCATTTTACACGCCAACTTTGCCCCTAAAGTCTTCCAATTGCACTTGATTTTCTTACATTTCATTTAATGATACAAGTACATGTGTTTTCTATTTTATTTCACTAACATCTCATTATACAAATTCAAGAAGCAAAATAACCAAAAATTCTCTCTTTCTCCTTCACTATAACCCATGACCCAAGCAAGATCATCAAGAGAAATCCATCAATTTTTCAAGATCCAAGTGTTTAACAAGTCCTAGTAGTAATCTAGTTTGGGTTTTGAAATAAAAACCACAAAGATTAATAGGGTTTTCATCACCATCTTTCAATAATCATCACAAGTAAGTTACCCATCATTTTCCTACTCTTTTAAACATTTACTTGATGTATTTTCATGATCTAGTAACAAAACATGCAAGTATGTATGATCCATACCACTTTATTAGGTTTTTATTACATAAAAATGGGTTTTGATTATCCTATGCTTATTCCCTTGAAACCCACCATGATTGGTGATGTTTAGGACCCCATGACACCCTAAGAAGGTGTATGGTAGGATTTGCGAACTTGTGGAGTTGATTTGAAGAGATTTGAGTAAGTTTAGAACTTTAAAAATGGATTTTAAACATTATAGGTGAGGGTCTGTCCATAAACGGCAGATCTGGAAACCTCAGTAATTTTTGAACTATTTTGGTCTAAATATTCAGAAAGTACTTTCAAAAACGAAACCGTGGCCGCAAGAATCACTAAAATCCGACTTATAACGAAGAAGTTATGAATTATTTAAGTTACGCGACGAAAACTATATTTTTCAGAAAAACGGTTGCTGATTGCCGAACTTTAAGGGGCAAAACGAGTCGTTAGCCGTGATCTTGATGAGCCGAGCCATTGAAAATATGTTAGTTTATATTTATACGAACCCGTGGATATAAAGAACGTAGAAAACGAGCTTATAACGACCGAGATATACACGTTTAAAGCCCGACAATTCATCACTTATTTTGACAGCCCACTTTTATAAGGTGTTTTAAGTATGAAAACTAGTATTTTTACAAGTCACTAAGTTGATAGCCGATTATCTAATTGATCGAGACATAATTGGTCAAAAGTTGAATATAACGATATTTAGATATTGTTACAAGGTTTACAAAAACATCGAGTTTTGTCACTAACACTTATCGAGCTATATTTCACGACTAGTTTTACGAGGCCGTTTTGGCATATTTTCACGAGTTGTAAAAAGAGTTATTTTGCGACGAAAACATTATATTAACCAATATAACACCAAACAAGGATCGTGGAGTACCGTTTCAACCTATTTACACGAAAAGTGTTTATTAACTTAACGAGACGTCAAAAATGTATTTTTCGACGATAAACGTTATTTTCCAAAATCATCGAGTGGTATCGATAACATACGTATTTGCATGTGCAGCATCATTTCATTTCTTACATTAGATTCCATCATTCATATTAGGTTGCGGTTAGAGATCGTGCCTCATTTCAGTGTATTCACTTTTGTCATCGTAGCTATCGTACCAGGTGAGTTCCATAGCCCCTACTTTCATAAGTTTTGAATTACTTTTGGGGGAGAATACATGCTCAATTATTTTCAGTTACCTTCATAAATACTTTAATCTTTTAAGGATTACCGTGAGTTTCATAGCCCCTACTTTCGTACGTTTTGAATAACTGTTTTGGGGGAGAATACATGCTCATTTTCATCCAAATGTATACATGATTTACTTGATTATGCCACTTGTTTCATCAAAGTATTACTTGCTCCACTTATGAATTTGTTATTGATCCGAATGCATTCACTAGTATTGCACTTAATTCTTATTACTCATGGACACAAGCCCTTCAAACATTATGCATACTTAACCGAATGAACCGGCTCCACTACTATGTACATACATGACAAAATGAATGGGTCACATAACCGAATGTACGGGTATTATGACCGAATGAACGGGTCACATGACGAATGAACTGGTCACACAACCGAATGAATTGGTCACATCATCGAATGTATTGATCAACCAAATGTACTGTGAATCTTGTGGTCCACATATTACTTTTATTCACCAAACCAAAACTCATTTGGCAGTGGGTTGTAAACACACAGGTTGCAAGTCTTGTTATGGCCAAGGCTTGGGACTGAGTGGATTTACAATGCCTTTGCTGGGAAATCATTATTCAAAGGCATTACATTTTACAACAACTCTATGAACTCACCAACCTCGTGTTGACGTTTTAGCATGTATTTTCAGGTATTTAGCAAAGGCACGCTACTGGAGGCTTTGGCAGGGCATGGCATGGTCATAGAAGACTCTGATATTTATACAGGGACCGTTTCAAACTATATTTTAAGGGCCTAATTCCGCATCACTTTTAACAATGTAATATAACATTTTTGGTAAACAATGTTATTCTAAATGAATGAAATAAAAACCGTTCTTTGCACTTGTGTTGTGATACCAATTGAGTTACACCCCAGCGACACGTAGTCTTCCGCTGGACCCGAATTTGGGGGTGTGACACTTATTCTTGGCTCATGCATCTCATAAATCTTTCACTGTATTCCAAATGGACGTGAAAACGGTCTTTTTGTATAGAGAGTTAGGGGAAGAGGTGTTTGTGAGTCAACCAGAAGGCTTCGTTGATCCAGACCATTCGGATGATGTCTATGTCCTTGACAAAGCCTTCTACGGACTCAAGCAAGCACCACGTGCCTGGTACAAAGTGTTGTCAGAATATCTGCTCAAACACAAATTCGTCAAAGGTTCAATCGATCCAACTTTGTTTATTAGAAGAAAAGGTGATGACATCATGCTAGTCCAAATTTATGTCGATGATATCATTTTTGGATCCACGAATCCTAAATATTCCAAAAACATTGAAAATATCATGCGACAAAAATTTGAGATGAACATGATGGGCGAGTTAAAAATCTTTTTGGATCTATGAGCTTTCCAAAATCATCACGATCATTATTTGGGTAGCATAGAGCACCAAATACATGAAAGTGTTTTATATTCGGTTTGCAGTTGTGAAAAATCTCATAAGGGGTTTTGTGACGGCGTTTGGTGATCATACAACGATTTTGGGTATAACATGCAGTTGATACAGCTTCTGCCCATAAGTAATCTGGTAATTGAGCATTGATTAGCATTGTTCTTGCAGCATCCACTAACGTCCTATTGCGTCTTTCCACAACCCCATTATGTTCTGGACTTCTTACAATGGATTTTTGATGTTCAATTCCCACTTTCTCGAAGTATGATCAAAGAGTCTGATTCTTGAATTCAGTTCCATTGTCTGTTCTAACTTTTCTGACCGTATTACGAAGCTGAACTTGAATTTTTGTGAGAAAGGTGATGATCATTGAAGGAGCTTGATCTTTGCTACGAAGAAAATAGACCCAAGTCCATCTGGAGTGGTCATCAACAATTAATAGAATGTAGCATTTACCGTTGATCGTTTGAACACGCATTGGGCCACACAAATCCATGTGAAGTAGTTGAAGAACGTGATCCGTACTGTGTTTTGTTTTTGAAGGGAAATGTGCACGAGTACTTTTTCCTTGTTCACAAGCTGGACATAAGTGATCTTTTGAATATCGAAACCTTGGAAGACCATCGACTAGTTTGTGACATGCAAGTTCAGTCATGGTTTTGAAGTTCAGATGAGAAAGTCGTTTGTGCCATAACCATGATTTAGTCGAATGTGCTTTGGAAAGCAGACATATAGGAGAAGAAGCAATCATATCAGAAATTGAGATAATGTATAGACTAGTTCCACGAGTGCCCGACATTAGATCATTTCCTAAGTCACGAACAAAACAAGTTTTCTCCCAAAATGCTACTTCCAAATCCCCATCACAAAATTGACCGATGGAGAAAAGGTTGTGACCAAGGCCTTCGACATAATATACACGACTAATTTTGATGTTGCCATTGACGTAATCTCCATAGCCCATGATAGCAGCGAAATGATCATTCCCGAATCTGACAGTGCCAATGAACTTTGAAACAAAGTTTACTAACAATTTGAGGTTGCCTGTCATGTGTCGGGTACAGCCGCTATCAACAATCCATAGAACAATTTGTACCACCTGCATCACACGAAGACGACGAAGATGGAGTGATGGTAAGGGTAGAACCCAAAGAATTTATGGGTTCCGTTTGGTTAGTAACACAGTTATTAATAACTTTAGGTAGCCATGTAAAACTAGGTTTTCTTTGTAACCAACGTTGCCATGTCCAACTAGTTGATGGCACTGTCTTAGGACGTGTATTCGCAATTGTGGTAGTGTCTAAGGCATTTAGAGAAACTACACTTGGTGGTTTTCCTAGAACAGACTTAGAAGCAATAGTGGGCCTAGAGGGAATGCCAGATGTACGTTTCTTGTTACGAGTTAAAAAGGAGTTAGCTACACATTTTGTATGATCACCAGATAACATACTATTTTGACAAAACACACAAGATGCATTAACATTCAAAACATTAAAAGGTTCATCATTCATTACACTGATAGTATGATTACAATTTGCCAAATTAGAATCTAAATCAGATGCAACATGAGTTTTATTCAAATTCTTAAGTTGATCTTCTACTTCTGTGGCTTCTAGTTTTCCGCTTCTACGTTGCAAGATTCTATTCTTCCGTTTGTTTCTCTTACGCTTTGATCTATTAACGCTAGTACTGGGAACTATTCCTGTAGAAGTGGAAGTATTCAAATTACTAGTCTGAGTGGATGTTTGCCTAGGTGTTGTGTTCATTTTGTACATTCCAGGTGCAATCACATTTGTGTCAACAAACTTTCCTTTGTCTAGTAACTGAATTTTCTCATTTAATTCAATGATGATGTATTTCTGTTCCTGTATTTTCCTCTCATGTTCTCTATTTAGGTGAACAGTGGCTTCACGGTGTTTTCTACAGTCAGCATTTTCTTTCAAAAGTTGAGACCGAGTCTTTTTTAAAGAGTCATAAATTGTTTTGTACTCATTTTTTAAATTCTCGATTTCCTTTTCGTATTTGAAAATTTGACATTATAAAACAACATTTTCTTCATCAAGATTCTCGACTTTGGATGTGTGACTGTTTTGAGAGGACCTCGTTTCATTTTGACTTTGCAATTTTAATTTAAAATCAAGACTAAGTTTGACACCATTGAAGCTTCTGATTAAGTTGAAAATTTTCTGTTGAAAGTTTACTTTGCACATCATCATTGTGTTTAATGATTCTCTCATTTTCTCTTTTTCAAGTCTCAATTTCGTGTCTCAATGTTTCAGTGTCAGCAGTGTGATCATCAACAAGCATAGAATTGCAAGAGTCATAAATAGAATTCATAATCACAGAGATTATATCAGAACTTAGAACATTTTCCAAGAGTCAATCAGCTTCATTTTGTAAAACTTTGTTTTGACGTTTATGTTTTGAGATCGAGTTTTCAGTTGCATTGAAAATGTTCATCATGGATGTTACTTCTTTTTGAAGTTCATGTTCCCAGTGTGTAGCACAAAGACGCAAATGTTGAACATGTGGTAAGAATTGTGTTCGAAAAATTTCTCTCTTTTCTTTTTCGTAAGCAGATTGAAAAGTGGAAACTTTTATCTCTGAGTTACGTTCAATTGCATGTTCTAAAAATTGGATGTCTTCCATAAACGTATCAAAATACCTAAGTACAAGACAACTTTTAGGTAATGGTGTAATTTCATCAAAGGTTGGTAAAGGGCCATTTATTTGTGCAACTGGTTTAACAGGACCAACTTCGTAAGAAGATTCATGATTTTGTATTACAAACCATGGTTGTTCTGTTTTATCTCTTTGAGGAACGAAGGTGTCAGAAATATGAGGCACGTTTGAATAATCAAAAGGTATAGCATATGGTTTAAAGCTCATGTTTTATTGACTCTTTTCTTCCCGTTCCTATTCTTCCTTACAATCATGTACAACAACACGTATAATTGATTCAGCAAAGAATTGGTCTGCACTATACAACTTTGGATTTTCTTTGAGTGTTGGGTGTAGAAAATGTGGTTTATTATCACCTAGAGCAAAACCATGACCTTTGGGACTTGGTTTCAAAGTGAACTTTTGTATTGTTGTGATAGACTCACCAATTTTGCAAACAACGTTTTGAAACTCTTTTAATTTGCATTCCAGTTCAACAATTTCATCAAGGTAAGAATCAATTTGTTTCATTGACTTTTGTTTATGTTAAGAAAAATTAGCTTGACAAGTGGACATCTCAGTTGTTGTTTTCAAAAGTTTTGAATTGAGATGTTCATCTTGTTGTTTGAGCTCACTTTTTTCTTGTTCCAATTTAGAAACCAATTTACTGTTAGAAACAATTAATTCTCGTATTTGATGTAGTAAGTCTTGTTCTTTTACATAAGCTTTTTGAAATGCAACTTCAAAACTTTGTTCTCGTTTTTCTTTTGTTTCAAAATTTGTGAGTTGTATTTTACAGCACTCAAGATCCGCAGTTAATGATGCAACTTTTGCTTTTAATGTTCTGTTGATTTCATTACATTTTTTAATCTGAGATTGTTGTGAGTTCAATTAGGATTGGGTGGTCAACAGTACGGTCATGAGTTCTGGATCTGGACCGGGCGAAGGTTCATTTTGTTCAATTTGATCATTGTTATCGTCATCAATTGGATCATCAAATGTAACAACTGTGTTAATTTGATCATCATCATCAAATGTAACAATTGTGTTCATTTTTTCATCTTCTTGAGGAGTTAATTGTAACACCCCCAATTTCGTGATACGCAACGGAATTCAAACTGGGTGTTACTTCATGGTATGACAGTTATAATGATAGAAAACAATCTCTAATGGAGTCGTTTTTAAAAGATTTATCATTCGAATTGTATAAATATTAGAGTTTACAAAATGAGGTCCCAGATGGTTCCATGTTTACAAAATACTTCAAAAGAGTTTTCGAATGATAATAAAATTTATAGCCCTCTTGAGTATCCGTGCTCCTCCGTGCCATCCTTGATCATTATGCACCTGAAATACATGTTTAAACTGTCAACACAAAGGTTGAGTGATATTCATAGAGTTTGTTAAGTAGTTGAACACAATATGGTTGTAGTATGAGCTATAGACTCACACTAATGATTGGAAAACAAAATAGTTATTATTATTCACTAATCTCATGTAACCAATACGTTAACGTGTGCCAATATCGATCGGCTGATTGCCCCGGTAGGTACTTTGCCAACATACCTAAGACTCAAATATAGTGCGTTTGATTACCGGACCCAGTCAATACAAACGGGATTCGTCAATCCCAATAGGCCTATTCACAATATTCGCGCTCACTATTTCTAGTGATTAAATGGTTCATGATTATGGGGACTTTGACTGGCAATGATGGTACTTAGTGATAATAAAACAATCAGATAGCATACAATTTCAAAGCATTGTGTTCGGTTAAAATAGCATGTATTCCCCCCAAGGGTTTGTAAAACAATTAAGTAATAGAAAGTGGGGCTATGAACTCACCTTGAGCATATCTGACAAGGTAAAATTATGAAATCATGTAAGATTATGGGAACGATTACGAAAACGTCTTCAACACGAGACCTGAATAAAAGTGAAGTCTAAGTATTTGACTTACTACTATAATGAGCGTGAAAATGAGAAATCGTATAACGATTTAATCGGTGATGTGAGTGTGATATGCTTAAAATGCCTAAAGTTCAAAAATAATATTACTCATAATATTATCTTATTTTTATGTCTTTGAAACCAATATTATCATTTCCTCGAAAGTGGTGAAATAAATCGATACGTTAAAACGTTTTAAAACCCTTTATATAAATATATAACGAATATTTTATATTAAGTAAATGAAATATACAAAAATGCATGTGACGTGACGGGGAAATCGGAAAATGGAAAATAAAATAAGAATGTCAAATATAATATGTTGGTCTTTGTCCTTTTCCATTTTCTACTCTTTTTACCCTAAAGGTGTTAGCGTTGCACCGTTAGTCCTTAATTAAATAATAATTGAATTTATAGTCCACTACTTGTCCAAAGTTACATTCTGAGATTGGGATTAAATAATATATCCATTTATACCTTAATGATTCTGTTTTCACAGCTTCAGTCCCTGTTTTAAAGGTTTGACAGTTTTAGTCCCCCTAAGTGAATTCGCGTTACATTTTTAGTCCTTTTCGTACAAAAATTATGGGAAAAGTTATGCGAAATTTTTTGTAGCTTAATGAAGCTTATTAAAACTTATTTCAACTGCTTATTACATGAATTGCTTATTTTTAGTATAAAAGGGCCTTTAACGAATCAAAACAAAGGCCCATTAAGAATTCTAGAGGCGAGGGCATGAAAATAGTTTTGGGCTTGGACTTGGGTTATTTTTGTTATTCTAAAAATGTTTCATATAGGCCTGTTGGGCTGGTCTAACGCAAAAGCTTAATGGACTTTTCAGTCCGTTTAACTTTTATAATAGGTTTTGAAATGTTTGTAAGTCGTTTTACTTTGGCAGTTTTTAAGGGGTCAAACGAGCTTATCTCGACGAACTATAAATATAAAACATGTTGCTAGTAACGTGGTCTAATGGGTCGTGTAAAAATATAGCTATGTTGTTAAGTCAAATCGAGTTTTACAAAGGCGTTTTGTGGGTCGATCAGAACAGATTTCTGAGTATAAAAGACTTAGAATTTTTCTAAGTGTTTGAGTTATATACGAGTTGTTTGCTTGACTTTGGCCAAATGAGAACTAGTAAATGAGCTTATATTCACAAAATATAAATACAAAATATTTAACTTGAAGCAAGGAAAATTAAGTCGAGCGAAAACATTGATATGTCGTTAAGTTGGTTTGAGTTTTATGTGGCCATGAAGGTCGCGACTTGGGACTGTTTCTAGGTAAAATACTTAGAAAGTTTTTAATGTTTCATGATTTTATACGTGGTTATATAGGTTCAAATGGGTTTCGATTTTAAGTATGAAACAACAACATAGATGTGACGTGAGTATTTTTAGTGATTCCTAGGCCTTCCGCGAGGGAGGCAAATCACTTCTCGTGTGCTATATATATTAATATGGTACGTAAATAAATAACAAAATTACATACGTTCGAGTGTGACTAAAATGAATGCATGGTGATATAATAACGTGAGAAATGAAGTGAAAAGGGAGTGTGAGGACTTACAACACCCCTAGGGTGGTGAAGGATCGTGTATGAAAGAGCTAGAACACAAGAAACTAAACCCACAATTACTAGACTTAATATATACGTTTATATATAAACTCCATGTTTTCGAATAAGCTTCCAATGAGGGTGGTGAGAGCTTCTGGTCGTTTAGGGAGTTCTAAATGATGATAGGGACTGAGAAAATATGTAGAGGAGGTGAGGGTGAGAGGTGGTGAAGGAGAAAGAAGATATACGTGTATATATAACACGTAAGGAGTTCATATTGCATTTTTCCTCCTACAACTTGAGAGGACTATTCAAAGGCGGTGATATTTGTGATTCTTAGATAGATTTTACTGCCAAATAGGACTTTGAGAACTGATGACGTATAGTCCGCACTCGGGTCACGAACCCGACCAATGGACGCTACTAACACTCAAGCCCATCACGAATGGGCTATCACGATAACGGTTTGGGCTTACGATGGCCCAAACCCGAAGTTATTTATGGTCTTGATATAGGATATCTCTTATTTATGGGATATATATCACACGACCGACTTAGGCGGATACGCCGAAGGGTAAGGAACACGAAACCAACAAGGATTTCGTGTGTATATATAGAGGGCATCTCGGCTCTCATTAAGGTACGATCTAATAACCCTAACTCTTCAACTAAACCCTAAAACCGATTACTTACTCTCACGCCGGAGGATAATCGTGGGAGACAATCCCACGATAAGCCTAACGGTGTCTTTTTGTTTTCTTAGTGCGCAGGTCTCAAGCATTAAGATCTAATTGGTACGGAAACAAGGAACGCCCAACTTTTGTATCAACAAGTGGCGCCATCCGTGGGACCCAACACTAAGAACTCTACGAAGAACTAGAATGACGAAGCACGGAAACCAAAATCAGCGGACTCCGCAGGCGAAGAAAACGCATGACGACCTACAGGGGAAGAAGCAGCAAATTGATTCAGCCGCTAAACAAGCCTCTGGAACAACCAGTGCGCCCAAAATCCTAGGATCATACTCAGATCTGGCTTTTAATCCAGTAGAACCGATCACAAGGACTACCCATGCTACTACAACAACCACTAGCACGGTAGATCTGTTGCGCACCCCTTTCACCATGTCAGAATTAGACCTCACTGATACGCCAAATGCGCCTATCCGAAACAAGGGTCCTGATGTGGAAACAAACATCCTCGCGCTTGAAGGAGTCACACCTGAACTAGCGCCAAGTGATTTCGTGTCCCAAAACTACGAAACCTTGGCTGCGCTGATGCGAGAGGAGGTGAAAAAGAGGTCAAGTCAGAGTCTGCAAGCCAGACTCAACTTTGACCCTGAGCATGAAGCATCCCCACTGCGTTACCAAAAGGAAAGGCGTGAGAAGGATGGCCGCCGACACCCAGTGTTTACTAGGATCGGAAGGAAAGTTGTGGACGATGAAGCAGCCGACTTACAGTCTCTGGAGGAGCATGAAGATGATGGACGGCGCACTAATGTCCACGCTAGACTTGGCAGTCGCAGGATCCACGATAGACTTGGGCGACGATGCTCCCCAAGTGAAAGCCCTTCAAGCTCGGATTCCGAGGATAGTCGGCGCAAGCACCGCAAAAGGGTAAGCTCATCCTCAAGTGACTCCTCGGATAACGAGGACAAAGAAATAGGACACTGGAAGTCCAGGGGAAGATCCCGCGACTGGGAAGACGAAGATATGTCTCGTCCCTGGTGCCGCCAAAAGGTTGACGCATTCACTCGGTGCATCAGTGATTTTTCAGATGATAAAAAAAGGCGCATGCCCGCTAATGTTAAGACTTATGATGGGACAGGTGATCCTGATGACCACCTAAAAAATTTCGAATCAGCAGCAACCATCGAAAATTGGCCACAACCTGTGTGGTGCCACATGTTTAACTCTACTTTAGTGGGGAATGCGCGAAACTGGTTCAGTAAGCTTCCACGTAGAAGCATCAATGGGTTTGAAGAGTTGCGGAAGGCGTTTCGTTTGAACTTTACTCAGAGGAAAAAGTGCACCAAGAACCCTGTCGAGCTCGCTAGGGTAAAACAGCGCCAAGGGGAATCCACAAGCGCTTTTATGGAGCGCTTTAAAGACGAATGCATACAGGTCAAGGCATGCCCCGAAATACTAAAGATCTCAGGGTTTATGAACGGAATCAATAACCCAGAACTTATCAAAAAGTTAAATGATAGGGTTCCCCAAACCTTTGATGAACTGATGAAGCGCACGAGGTCCTTCATCCAAAGAGAAGCCACCGCTGCGGATAGTAAGAAAGGCTACTCAAACTACAGGTCACAAGAACAGCCCAGGAGACAATCCAACGACCAGAGTAGCAACCATAACAAAAGCTACCGCAGTCAGGGGGGGCGGACGGGGAAACGACAAGTATACCCCACTAACGAAGACTCCAAGGGAGATATTTGCAACGGAAGGCGCGAATTTTCCGAGACCCCCACCAATGCGCACCCCAGAAGGGCAGCGCGTAGGGAACGGGTACTGCGAGTATCACGGATAGAAGGGCCATACCACCAATGAGTGTGTCCAATTACGCCAACTAATTGATAAGCTAGTAAAAGAAGGCAGATTGGACCATCTGGTTAAAAACATCAAGGATGGGAAAAACAAACAAAAGACCGAAAGCAGGAAGGAAGCACCTAAGGAAAAGGCTGATACTATCTACATTATACAATCATGGCAGCGAAAGACTAGGCAGAAGGTGAGCCAGAAATTTTCTCATGGAAGCGAAATCTCTTTCCCCACCTTGGCTGCGGACTACGCAGTGGCGGAACCACTCACCATTGAGATAAATGCGGGGGGTCACGATATCCACCGCATGTATGTTGATGGAGGGGCGTCAGCGGACATAATGTATGAGCATTGTTTCAAGAAATTGCGACCTGAGATACAAAGACAGTTAAGCCCAGCCACGACTTCGTTGACTGGCTTCACAGGAGAAAAGATATGGCCCATGGGGCAACTACGACTGCTAGTCGTTGTTAGTAATAAGGAACACTCCACGACATCCTGGATGAATTTTATGGTGATCATATCTCCTTCGCCATACAATGGCATTATCGAAAGACCAGGAATTTCGAAAATACGCGCAGTACTATCCACAGCACATGGGATGCTCAAATTCCCGGTAGAAGGAGGCATTGTCACCATCTACAACAACGCTGCGCCACCAGGAGAGTGTAACACGATTACATGTGAGACGACGCACACCCCAGAACAGAGCGCAGCTAAAATACCAAACTTGAAGGTCGCAATTCATCCTGACTACCCGGAGCAAGAAGTATCAATCGGCGGATCATTGTCTGACAAAGGCAGATCGGCCGTGTGCGCACTCTTGCAAAGGAATCTGGATATCTTCGCATGGGAACCAAAGCACATGACTGGTGTGCCACGCTCGATTGCAGAACACAAGCTAAAAATCCGACAAGGATATTCCCCAGTACGGCAGAAAAAGCGCGGCCAGGCTCTAGAGCACGCAAAAGCCATTCTGGAGGAGGTGCATAAACTTGTGGACGCAGGCATCATGCGAGAAGTCTATTACCATGACTGGCTCTCCATTCCAGTGATGGTCAAGAAGAGTGATGGTATTTGGCGGATGTGTGTGTATTTCACTGATCTCAACAAAGCATGTCCACAGGACTGCTACCCACTGCTAGAGATAGACTGGAAGGTAGAATCTTTGTGCGGATATCCCTTTAAATGTTTCTTAGATGCATACAAAGGGTACCACCAAATCCAAATTGCCAAGGAAGACGAGGAAAAAAACAGCTTTCCACACAAGCCAAGGTGTCTATTGTTATACAAAGATGCCTTTTGGCCTGAAAAATGCGGGCGCCACCTACCAGCGATTGGTAGATAATGCATTTGAAAAGCAAGTGGGTCGCAACCTAGAGGTCTATGTGGACGACCTTGTCATAAAAAGCCATACTGAAGACGAAGTGGTGCGTGACATTGAAGAAACATTTATAACGCTACGAAAGATCAACATGAAGTTAAATCCCAAGAAATGCACTTTTGGCGCTACAGAAGGCATGTTCCTGGGATACTTGATAGAACCAGATGGCATTAAGCCATGCCCAGAAAAAATAGAGGCTGGTATCCAACTCCTTTCACCGCGCACGTTGAAGAATTTCAGTCTCTGAATGGAAAACTAGCCGGGTTGAACAGATTCCTGTCCAAATCAGGGGATAAGTCACTTCCTCTCTTTAAAAAACTCAAAAAGTGTACAAAAAAGGGAGACTTTCGTTGGACTACGGAAGCAAAAGAAGCTTTCACACAGCTTAAGCAACATATAGCAACGCTTCCTAAGCTAGTCGCACCCCGACCAGGGGAGGAATTAATTGTCTACTTATCTGCGACTCTTGGAGCGGTCAGCGCAGTGCTACTGACGGATAGGAACTCCGTACAAACACTGGTATATTTTGTAAGCAAAGCACTCAAGAAGACAGAGATTAACTACAGCTCAATGGAGAAGTTGGTTTAGCCGTTAGTATTTGCCGCCAAAAGACTGCGTAGATACTTTCAAGCACACCCAATAGTGGTGATCACAGACCAACCTATCAAGCAAGTTATCTCTAAACCTGACGCATCGGGACGATTACAAAAATGGAGTGTGCTGCTAGGCGAGTATAACATCTCTTACAGACCACGCACTGCGGTTAAAGGACAAATACTAGCAGACTTCATCATCGAAAAACCAGACACCGACGCTGCACCTCCACTGAGCAAGGTAGAACTACAAGAGCCATGGGTCCTGTTCACGGACGGGTCTTCATGCGTAGACGGATCGGGCGCAGGCCTTATCCTCACCAACCCAGAAGGAATGGAATTCACTTACGCACTGCGCTTTGAATTCACAGCCACGAACAACGAGGCAGAATATGAAGCCCTAATCGCTGGATTACGCATTGCAACTCGAATGGGCGTACGCAACCTAGAAGCAAACGTGGATTCTCGATTAGTAGCCAACCATGTGTTGGGCGAATATGTGGCTAAAGAGGATAACATGGTTCAATACCTCGACAAGACCAAGTCACTAATCCAAGGTTTTGACAGGTTTACCATTAAACAAGTTCCTAGAGGGGAGAATAAAAAGGCGGACGCACTAAGCAAAATCGCATCTACAAGCTTCGCGCACCTGTCAAAACAAGTATTAGTGGAGATCCTAAAAAACAAATCTATCTCGGAGATGGAGATATCTACGGTGATAGTAGAGCAGGATCCTACATGGATGACCCCTATCATCGAATTCATAAGTAAGGGCAAATTGCCCGAGTAGCAGAAAGACGCTCGACGGATACGGCGCACAGCGCAGAGGTTCGAACTTAGAGATGGTATCCTATATCGGCGTTCATTCCTACAACCATGGCTTCGGTGCGTTGGACCTCTCCAGGCGGATTACGTACTCCGAGAGATCCACACCGGTTCATGCAGTATGCATTCAGGACCACGGTCCGTAGTAGCACAAGCATTACGGTCAGGGTACTACTGGCCCACTATGCACCGTGATGCGCGCGATGTGATAAAGAAATGCAACGACTGCCAAGTTCATAGACCCATCCCGCGCAGACCACAACAAGAGCTAACGCCTATCACTTCCCCATGGCCATTCTATAAGTGGGGTATCGACATTGCGGGCCCCTTCCCTGTTGCAGCGGGGGGACTGAAATTTCTTATTGTGGCAATAGACTACTTCACTAAGTGGATTGAGGCAAAAGCAGTGGCGACAATCACAGGTAATCAAGTAAAACGATTCGTCTGGGAAAATATTGTATGCCGCTTTGGATTACCTGGGGAAATCGTTTCGGACAACGGAAAACAATTCCGCGATAACCCGTTCAAAGACTGGTGCGCAGAGCTAAATATTACACAACACTTCGCGTCAGTTAAACACCCACAAACCAATGGTTTGGTTGAGCGAGCAAATCGTAGTCTAGGCGAAGGAATTAAAGCGCGCCTAGACAAACACAAAGGAAGATGGGTGGAGGAATTGTCGCATGTCTTATGGGCGCACCGCATGACAATCAAAGTTAGCAATGGAGACACTCCTTTTTCTCTTGTCTATGGGACAGAAGCTGTCATACCAGCTGAAATTGGGATGCCAACTATTCGAACCGTGGAAGTTAATGTCGCAACCAATGACGACGAACGACGTATCGACTTGGACCTATTGGAAGAAAGGCGTGAACGCGCAGCTATACGTGAAGCAAAAGCCAAGTCAAAAATGAAGGGATATTACGACGCTAAAGTTCAAAACACCTCATTCAGACCAGGCGACTTTGTATATCGCGCTAATGATGCAAGCCACGCAGAAGATACAGGTAAACTTGGACCGAAGTGGGAAGGACCCTATGAGGTCGTTGAAGCACTAGGTAAAGGCGCGTACAAGCTGCGTGACATGGATGGTCGCGAGCTACAACGCACATGGAATGTTTGCAATCTCAAGAGATGCTATCTTTAGGAAAGGTTACGACCTCACACACGGACACCTCCGCACTTTAGTAAGTGCTTAATAAATATCCGTGTATTTACATTTTGTTTCATTTAGGCAAATGTTTTTCTTTTTACAAAAACTTGCAAGTATTAATTCAAGGTCGCGGTTTCTAGCTAATTCCGCGACACATTTCACTTTATTGTTTACATGTTATTTATGTCTCAATATTGTTGTTACTTTACTTTCTGCCTACATGGCGTGCATGCACTTATTAAAACCCACGATGGTAAAAGGATGAGTAAACCTACTAAAAAACTCGTTGAGTAAGAGGGTTGCAAACCCATCAACATCGGATCACGCATCCTTGTTAAACACCTTACTCTCAAGACGTTGGAGTAAGTTCAATGTGTATCCCACGACGGATACACAACAATGCACACTGTGCGCGTTTAACAACTTAGGAGCTAAGACACTTAACTCCTTGATATGCTATTTGCAGTACGCTGCATATAAATCAATAAACTTGTAAATTTTATGAACTTCATACACGATTATGGATTTTTTATAAATTTTCCTAAGTATGTACACAACAAGTTGCTATGTTAGACACAACATAGACGTCTTTTACGCAAAGACAAATTAACTAAGTATAAACATTATAACCACAATCACATTTGATACAATATGCGTATAATCGTATTTTTTCTAATCAACATTTTATTACGGACTACGAGTTCATACAAGATATAGACTTAACATGCACATGTGCAACAAAATGTTAATCTATTACAAAAATTACCAAGACAAGCTACGGGTGCGTCTAAGCCCTGAACTGCCAACATGGTACGCAGCACGACCAGTTCCCTCAAGCTCCTTCAGAAGACCACTATCTTGGGGCGACACTGTCGGTACGCTAACGGGCAATCCATCAGACCTAGGAATATGTGCAGCACCGACACCGCAAAGGATGGCCTTCCCCTTCACACCCTGCTTCTTCGCAAGCCTCATAGCATGAGCCTCTAAGGACTCCTTTAGAGAAATTTCCTTTTCAAGGGCAAAAGGATCCAGGATGTTGCGAGGGCGAGCGAAGATAGGTACCTGCAGCTGCGATTCATCTGGCTTGAGAAAATAGTCAGCTTGTGCCTCTGCGCCCTCCGCTGCATGCCTAGCCAAGGTTAACCCCTCCATAATAACACTTATGGGGTAATCTTGGTCGCGCTCCAGTTGAGCAATATGAGGAAGGTCTAGCAGCTTCATCTTTTCCATAGCTGCGACAAGCTCATCGAAGGAATCAGCATTATAATCGGGCACTTGTGTGGCAGGCACCTTCAACAATCCGCTCTCAGAGAGCTCCTCTATAGCTTGCGCCTTGCCACAAGCAAGCGCACGCTCCACAACTTCCCCAAACGTCCCCCGCACCTCTTGGGATTCCAAAGTACCCAAAGCAGCCAGGCGTAACCCATGGCTGATAAGCCACCTACGCTCAGCGATAGAAGACACCAGATGGGGATACAGCTCTTCGTCATACTCAATACTGAGCTTGCGCAGCTTGATCTCTTGCTTCTCCAGCGACGCCTCCACAGCCTTGCGGAAATCATCTAGTCTGGCGAAGTGAGGGCTCTTGTTCTGCTCCATATACTTCAAGGCCCAAAGGCAAGTAGCCTTGTACTCTTTTGCGGCAGCGCGCTCTTGGTTCACTTGAGCAAACAAGGATAACCTCTCATCAGCAAGCTTCTGAGCATACACAGTGGTTGACTCTACTTCAGCCTGAGCATCAGCTAACTGCGCCTTCAGTAGCGCAATTTCCCTATCCTTCTGCGCATTGCTGCTACCCTCACCCGCATACCTAGCCTTTAGCTGTGCAACCAATGAGGCTTGATGCGCAGCAGCCAAGCATAGCTCCTCAATCAACTGGTCCGTAGAAACATCTTCGGAAGCCTTTGTCCCAGATTCTTGGCCCCCCTGCGCAAGATGATCAGTAGGCGAAGGACTCGCCTTGGGTGGCGATTTCCCAGCGCGAGCAGCATCCCCAACAGCCTCAACACTGCATGTAAATGACGAGAGCCCGAGGTTATTATTGTAATCTCAGCACAAAACATAAACAAAAATGTTGACGAAACGAGCATAATTACTTACTTGAAGAGAGGAGTTTCAGTTGTATCCTTCTGCGATGCACTCTCCTCTCATGATGATTGCTCACCAGTGATAAGATGGCGCCTTCTTTTGGACGTACCAGCGCCATCATCCCCAGCAACTGCCTTGCGCTTCACCCCTTGGGCAGCGCCCTCAGACTCACTCACAGAAACTCCCACGCTGTCTGACGAATCAGTCTGCGATAACTCTTCTATATGCATTTGTACCTCAGGAGTGGGAAAACTGCGAAGAGGAGTCGCCTCTAAAACAACGGGGGGTGTATCCTCAGGTTCTTCCTGCACGATCTCCATCGTGCGCCCTGCGGTAGCCTGTAGAACTGGCTCCTCGCCATCTCTCAAAGGGCGCACACCCACAGTCACTTGTTTCGGCCTCTCCAAGCGAACAACACTGAATAGATCCATCTCTACGCAACAAACAATAAACAAACACAAAATAAGTTAGATATGCTACAAAGGGAAGAACGCTTACAACTAATAAGCGAAGAGGAAGGAAGAGACAAGCACCCACCCCGGCTATTCTCGTCCAAAAAAGTTGGCACCTCCTCCGGACTACCGAAGTAATTACGATTGATGCCCATGTGCACCAAAAGCTCCTCTGGATATGCCTTGATCGGTATGCGATTGGCATTAATCGTCTCCGCATCTTCTGCGCTATACGTTCCGGGGATGGGGCGCTCATCTCTCGGTAATGATTCTTGGGTATAGAACTCAAAAATCCATGGAAAAAATGCACTATCAACCCAAAAGAACTTCTCCCTCCAATTCCTCAGTGCGTCTAACTTTTCCGTATAGCACTGCAGCGACCCTGCGTGCTTGGAAAAGGACACCCACCCGTTTGACCACGAGGTGTGATAAAACGCGCGGAATAGATGGATTGTGGGTTCAATCGCCAACAGGCGACAATTTACTTCAAAATTGGTTATTTTTGCTGCACCTATACAGTGCAGTTGGGAAATATGAAGACGATAGTGTTTTAGAATATCTCACAAAAATAGGGAAATGGGCACACGCTGGTTAGCGAATTCGAAGAAACGCGTGTATACCCCTACTTTCCCTTGCGGGAAGTTCGCTATTGACGCATTCGCCACCGGAACCACCGGGTGCAATGCGATAGGGATGTAATAATCTGAGGTGAACTGAAGAAGTTCGTCCTTAGATATATCGGAAGAAAAATCGGATAACTGAAGAACCATGGTTAGAATTTAAAGGATTCTGAAGCGCACGCGCTATTACCTTAGCTTTCGTTGATTTTTGATTGCTGTTTGAAGGTTTAACAATGGTGGAAAATGACGTTTTTTACTCTGGTAGCCACAGTAAAAGGACGGCTCACCTTTATATAGGGTTACACATATTCGTGGATGGATGACACATATACCCCACTTGCTCTAATCGTGTGGCTGGGAGGCCAAAAGGTGAAGCACTTTTTCACCCACCCCTCACGATTTACGAAGGAGATACGGATGTACTTGGACTAGTTTATTATATGGTTTCTTTAGGCGGGAAACACTTGAAACTTCCCCGCTACGCATCGAGGAATATTCTTGCTACATTTGTTAGTCTAGCATCCGCAGTCGTTACACTACGCATACTAGACTGGGGGGACATTATAACGTATAGTCCGCACTCGGGTCACGAACCTGACCAATGGACGCTACTAACACTCAAGCCCATCACAAATGGGCTATCACGATAACAGTTGGGCTTACGATGGCCCAAACCCGAATTTATTTATGGTCTTGATATAGGATATCTCTTATTTATGGGATATATATCACACGACCGACTTAGGCGGATACGCCGAAGGGTAAGGAACACGAAACCAACAAGGATTTCGTGTGTATATATAGAGGGCATCTCGGCTCTCATTAAGGTACGATCTAATAACCCTAACTCTTCAACTAAACCCTAAAACCGATTACTTACTCTCACGCTGGAGGATAATCGTGGGAGACAATCCCACGATAAGCCTAACGGTGTCTTTTTGTTTTCTTAGTGCGCAGGTCTCAAGCATAGAGGTGTGTACGTATATATACACATGTGAGTCGAAATGTTGGACTTTTGGTACACTACTTGTGTGTACAATATACGGCGGTTATCCTTGATGAATTTGAGGAGATATTCCTGACATCTAAAGACTTTAAGAGTGCTTGTGTGTGAGGTTTGTTCCTAGTGTCGGTTTGGAAAAGAAAATATATATTGACAATATGCAAAATGGTCCAACTTGGGTTTCTAACGTGTGATATTAGGATAGAATGTAAGAAACACACTTAACAACTCATATATGATCTAAAATAATCAATAGAACTAGGTAAATGTAAGTTTAATTCGAATTGGATATTTTTGTGAAAATTAATATATATCGAGTGGGTGTGTTGAGGGCAGTTTACTTTGCCTAGATTAAACATATCAAACGTTGACATTAGGAGCTAAAACTTGGCATTCTAATTATTTGGTGGGAGAGGAATGAGGTGATGTAAAAATATATACATGTCGTGTTTCAAATTGGGGAGGAAACGAGGCGTTTTGGAGGGCATCTATTTGACTAGAAATGTGCTAAAATGGGTGAAGGTGGGCCTGATGAACAGTATCCGGAAATGAAAGGTTGGGTTGGGATTATTTTGGCTCATGTGATGTTTATTATAGTATATTTTGGATTCCATGTAGAGTTTTATTCGTGGTTTGCGTGCGAGTTCGTCCCGTCATTTGGTAAATTATGTGATATAGTTTTCGTGTTAAAATAATATAATAAGGAAAATTTCAAATTTTCCCCGTAAAAATGGTTTAGTGAATAGTAACGATGTGTTAATACTAGATTAACGCTGACTAATGACAAGGAAATTTTACGGATTGTTACATTAATAATGAATTATTTTGAACAATTTTGTTGGGAATTAAATGATCAAACACTTTGTACTGCCAAGTCAAGAAGGTACTGCCAAGTATAAAGTTGGAACTGTTGAAGACTTACACTAACAGTACAAACCAGTTAGTACTGCTAGTGTAATATGTTGAAGAAAGAAGGTACTGCTGAAGAAAAAACTAATAGTACTAACTGAGTTAGTACTGCCAGTGTAAATATTAGTACTGCCAGTGTAACTGAGTTAGTACTGCCAGAAGATATTTTGTACTGCTGAGTATGCTGAATGAAGATTTGTACTACTTAAGGGATAAGTACGTATAAAGAGTTATGCATAGAAGATATTTAGGATATATCTTATATAGTTAGACTTATACGAATATTCTGCATGTTTAGAATATTGATAGTTATCTTGTAAAGGACTCCTTGTGCCTATAAAAGGAGGTCCTAGGTTAGATCTTAAGATATATGTTTTTGTTAAGATTCAAGGTTGTAAACCCTAGTGATATTCAGATCACTCGTATTATTTTCTTAATAACTGAATCATTTTGGTTACATTTTGTTTATACAAAGTTCACTGTAACATTGCTTTATACATTCTAAACATTCTTTTAAGCATTAAAGAGTAGATTCCACATACTCTTTGGTGTTAAACAAAGTTTCTAACAAGCTCAGAAAGATCCGTGTATTGGGATCCACAAGTGGTATCAGAGCTTGAGGTTCTGAAACTTTACTTTAGAAGAATCATACCAGAAGAATTCTACTTTCTATAAAGAAGATGGACATGGAGACAACTCAAACTTCTACCACGGCTAAGTTGCCAATGCTAAAGCAGAATGAATATGAGCTCTGGAGGCTCAGAATTGAGCAGTACTTTCAAGTACAGGATTATGCTCTATGGAAAATCATAGAAAATGGCAACTCTTTTACACCTAAACTCACTGAATCAACTGTTGATGGTGTCAAAACTCAAACAATAAACAATATTCCTGTTACTACAGAAGAGAATCTTCAGAAGAAGAATGATCTCAAGGCTAGGAGTATGTTGCTGATGGCAATTCCTAATGAGCAACTGTTAACTTTCAACAAATACAAATACGCAAAGACTCTATTTGAAGCCATAACTAAAAGGTTTGGTGGAAATGAAGCCACCAAGAAGACACAGAAGACTTTGCTGAAGCAGAATTATGAGAATTTTAGTGCTACGATGTAACAACCGAGAAATTTCAAGTCATTATTTTTACTAATTTTATTTGCTTATTATGCTATTTTAAGTAAATTGGCTTTTGCTGGGAAAGTTGCCCGCGTACGTCGTGACACGTACACTGAAATTCATAATTTAACTCAGACTATGCCCAGTCTACCCATTAATATGATTTATTTTCCTCTACATACTTGTTTTCATATGGATTAATTTAATTTTCCATTTCTACGCGAAGTGTGCACATTTTACGTTTTACGCGTTTTCGGCTCGCGGTTTAAGCTCTAAAGGCATTATAACACTCCGGAAGGCTCGAGAAATATATGAAACATCAAATTAGGTCATTTTAAGTTAAATTTGATATTTTTATTAAAATAGTATCTTCATGACATTTAATTTCACAAACTATGCATAAAACGTTGCCAGTTTAGCCCCGTTGGCCTTCAAACTCACTTCGTGACTTAGGATACTTGTGCAAATCATGTATATAATGTATTGTTACTATATAATAAAATAAATACACCTTGGAACTCCCTAAAAACCGGCCCCCTCCCCTTTATCTACTTACACACTCATTAACTTCTTTTTAGATATCAAGAAATCCCATTCCTTTTCTCCATACATGCAAATCTAGCTAACCACCCAACTTTTGCTCCTCCTCTCCCTATGAACGACCAACATCAGCTCCCAACACCCTTGATCTTTAACTTTTACTTGATCTTGTTGATCTCCAATAAAAGATTAAGTGTTTTTGTTGGTTTCTCAATCTTGGTAAGTCCCTTGGATCTTTTTTTAATCTCATCTCTATGATTGTTAGATGTTTTTCTAGATCTAAGCTAATAAACTCTTGCATGTGTTATTTTGGAAGATTGATTCAAGATTTCATAAGAATATAAAATTTAGATAAGTGGTTAGGTTTGATTTGGTTAGTAGATGCAAGAGTTGTTTTGATTTAAAGGGGTTTTGATTAATTTTTATTGATTTTCTTTAAGATTTGCTTATAAAAACCGAATATGATCTTCAAAATAATCTTGATACTCCTGGAATTTTTGAGTCTTTAACTAACTAAATGGTAGTGATGATGGAATATAGGCATGCATTGGTTCAAAAACCCATTTATTAGGCTTAAAGTAGATCATTGTCATTGGCCCAAATCTGTCCCAGATTTCATCCAACAATACGACTTCACCATTTTTTCCTCAGAAGGTTTTAAGCAAAAATAAAAATATTGGGAGTTAGCCTCAGGTCTTAGGATCACCATTCATCCCGATGATTTTTGGAGAAAATCCACACTAAAAGTGGTCCAGGATTGCATGTCAGACTTGATAGGCTATTTACTCTTAAATATTGCAAAGAATACTAGGTTTTTGAAAACATGAAAGTTGTAGCCAAGACCTGTAGAAAGCTTTTCCCACAGGCCATGTGTCCATTAGACCTATAGATAAAAAGATACACCCTTTTTGCTAAACTCATTTGGATGCTGAGTATAACTATTTAGAGACACAGGGGTAAATTTGTAATTTCACCCATGTTCTGAAGTTCTCAGTAATGTGAGGCCTTGATTTTCATATTGTACAGAGTCATACCTTTTTAAGCATATAAATTTCATAATTTTAGCCTCCACGGTTTAGAAATGGTGACCCGATAAGTGAGTTAATTTCATAAATTTTCCATCAGCTTTTTGAACTAAGCCATATGAGTTATTTCAAACATCTTTTCGACCCGTGAATTACTATATAGCTTTCAACTAAATTACCTTATGGTATTATAGGTTCAAGTACTGAATTAAAACACAAGTATGAGTGTTATACATTAATCCCCGAGCCTAAGTCGTGTTATATTTTATTTAGGTCACTTGTGATCTTGCGGTTTTCTCGACGTGCACACTTCTTCGATTTTCGTTGCTACTTCATCATTGGTGAGTTCATAGCCCCAAGTTTTACTTTAATTGTTTTACAAACTCCGTGGGGGATATACATGCTATAAATATTACCTATGATCACAATTGCTTTGAAATTGTATGCTATCCTGATATTATTATTGCCTAAGTTTCCCATAGCCTGAAAGTCCCTTCCTTATCTTGAACCGTTAATCACTTGTGAGTGAACGCGAATGCCGTGAATAGATCTATTGGGAATGACATCCCCCATTTTGGACTGCTGCCCTGCATGGGCTACCATATGCACTGTATTTGAGGTTGCTAGGTAATTAGGCTTGTTGAAGGGCAAATTTATATTCCGCTAGAATATCTTACCAAGTTAATGTTCAGGGTCACGAGCTTAGTGCAATAATAACCTTACTAGACTCTGCATTTGTTGCTTAGTCGCTTTTATAAACTATATTGTGATCAACTGCTTATTACTAAAACTCTATGGATTCACTCAACCTTTGTGTTGATGTTTTAGCATGTTTTATCTCAGGTTTTAAGGCATGAAGGTCTTGGATGGAGTCGCACAGATATCTTTTGAAGACTCGGCATATTTTCACATTTAAAGAGACTATATTTTAAAGATTTATGTTATGCTTAAAACATTTGCAATCTTTTGAAAACATTGTGTTTTATGAAAACTGTTGGGACCTTTGCAAACTCTGAGGTTTTAATGTATCAAATGTGAAACACTTTTAAAACGTCTCTTTTAAAGGGTCGTTTTCTATCACTTGTACTTTGTGCTAGGAAGTAATACCCCAGTGATCTATCTTCCGCTGCGATAATTTTGGGGGTGTTACAGATTGGCATCAGAGCTACAGTTATAGAGAACTGGGTCGTTTTCAAAACCCAAACTATAACTATTTTTCACTAAAGAGTCTCTCATTGCCGTATCCGATATCCATGCGTGTATGCCACCAGACTGCCTATGTTGTTATACACATGTCATCACTATTGGTATTATATAAAGTATGTTTATATACACTATTATTATATAAAGGTTAATTATATAAATGTTTGACTGATTTTGACCTCTTACGCTTATTTACGGAGCTTGAGCTCAAACCTTGTTTTTCCCGATTACGTACCTACACTTACATTTTAATGGTCTCTTTTATTTTCTCAAACATCGTGAGTAATACCGTGATTCGCTAAAACTTTTCATAACCTTTCGTAACATCATTTTACGCAAAACCAGTTACAATCTGTCGCTTTCCCTCGATTGTCTTGCTATCCGCCTTCAAAGACGAGTTGGAACATTGATCCCATTCTTTTAAGAACACCTACATCGCCTCATAAACCATCGCCTAAACATACGCCGGATGATTAGAGCATGACTTTAACGTGCCGCCTTGGAACACCCTACTTTTGGAACACGACTTTCAACGTCTCATTCTTTTTCACTCCTTGTGTTTACATTAACTTAATACTATCTTCCGATTACGAGGACAAAATTTGGAAACTTGTCGGTCACCGTTCGGACACCCACTTCGCCAACTTATATGCTAACTTCTAATAGTGAGATAAAGCCATTCTAGGACAAGGTTATAAAGTGAGAATTCAAACCAGAAGATTACTCACTTGAAGAAGAATCCCTCGAAAGACGAGGAGGAGAACCATTATTGCACCTACTCCTCTCACTCGACCAGAGTCTATCACAAGAGAGCCCATCCACCACAGCATCCCATCGTTGGTGACACACATGCCACATCATGAGAGATATTTCACGTCAGCTGAAACAAGTTGTAATGGCCAACCTACAGCCTTGTTGGAGCAGAGTAAAGCTCGAGGAGCCAAGTGCGGATCTTACTTAATCAACATTCGTGATATTTATTGACTTTACCATTTATTATTTGTTCTCATTTAACCTTAAACAACTTTTGTGATACTCAATGCCTTTCTCATTTTATGTTGTTCTTATTTAACACGCATGTTTTCAACGTAACATTTTTCTCATCTATTGTTGGTCCCCATCCATTCTCAGTTAGCATTCGCAATGCTTATTGTCTTTGTCACTTATTGCGTTTCTTATAAATTGTTACTCTCAGCTAGCGTTCGTGCTGCTTATTGTATTTCTCATTTCCTCTTCTCATTTTACATTCGAGATGCACATTGTCTTCCTAATTTATTGATCAACTCAGTTATTCCCATATAACATTTGTGATATTTATGAATTTCATCATTTATCGTTTGTGCTCTTCCATGACATTTATCATCTTTCTCCTTTATTATTTGCCTTCACGGTTATTGTCTATCTTATTTCTTTTCATTAAAAGTATCGTTACACTTATTTCTTTCTTAATTCTTGTCTATTTCACTTACCCTCTTTCAACAATCGTGTGTTTATTATCCTTCTCAGTTATGGATTTTCCTCATTTATTCTCATTTGACATTCATAATGAATATTGTCTGTCTCGTTTATTATTGAACCTCATTTGGAATTCTACCTTTCAGTATTGACCTCTTTTTATTATTGGTTTGATTCGTTGGTTGTCTCGAATAATTGATTATTTGTGTTAATATTCTATATCTCTTCGCTTTACTATTATTGTAATTTATGTTCCTTCTGTTTGCATTAATTTATGTCATTGATCTCTCTTTTACATCATTTCATTTGCTTCCTCGTTCGTATGAATATCAAATTTTCTTCCGAGCACTCTATGCTCATACTAGTACGAATGATATGGACATTTTAATCCATTCATTATTGTTCTGATTCATTGATCCTTTCATTTGCATCGATTGATAACAGTTTGCTTCTTTATTTATACATATATCTTATCTATCCCTTTTAAGCAGTCATTGCTCCTGAAACGTTACACTCAACAAAACTCTATTACTAATTTTGTGATTCATCAAGATCTTTTATTGGTATTATTAATTTCTCCTTGTAACTATCTTTTACCCCAAGGCATTGGCATCTACTTCTTTCGACTGATAGTACGCCCCCGTAGTAATCCCATTCGCATTAATCGTTAGTACACATCAGGGCGTAGGAACCACACTCCAGGACAACAGGCTACAAGCAGTACAAGATCGCCAGGAGAGTTAAACGAAAGTTTCGCAATGAAAGAACGTGCTACGTTTCGGAAAATGAGAAAACCGAACCCGATGCACCTTGAACCCTTTAAGAATTTGGCAAAACCTGGACCAGTAGCTTATCGACTCGAAACACCCGCAAGAGCCCACTAGCGTGCACAACACATTTCACGATACGGACTCGAAGAAGTGTCATTCGGATGAAACCCTCATCATTCCACTAGAGGAGATTCAGCTTGACGACAAGATTAACTTTAATAAGGAACCAGTTAAGATCATAAAACTACTTGACTAAACCGAACATTACATTATCGTTCCTCAATTATACATAGCCTAATTACCTATGTCTAATTCAGGAGGGATCATGTTATGCTGGGAGCAGTCACCGGTAAGTTTTATTAAAAACGACTTTTCACTTATATCGATTAAAACAATTTGTGAATTTTCTTAAGATTACGCAACTAATCAGACTCTAATCCTTCCTTCACCATGTAACATCAGCCTCATTCGACACCGTAATCCGAGGCGACTAATCAAACTACATCGCTAATTATCTTAGAAACCATTCGCTGCAAGAACCCTCTTTTCCTTTTCTGACACACCGTCAGCCGATAAGATAAACTGAATCACGTGGACATGATTCCTTTCTGATGGATGCATAATATAACAACCGAGAAATTTCAAGCCATTATTTTTACTAATTTTATTTGCTTATTATGCTATTTTAAGTAAATTGGCTTTTGCCGGGAAAGTTGACCGCGTACGTCGTGACACGTACACTGAAATTCATAATTTGACTTAGACTATGCCCAGTCTACCCATTAATATGATTTATTTTCCTCCACGTACTTTTTTTCATATGGATTAATTTAATTTTCCATTTCTACGCGAAGTGTGCACATTTTACGTTTTACGCGTTTTCGGCTCGCGGTTTAAGCTCTAAAGGCATTATAACACTCCGGAAGGCTCGAGAAATATATGAAACATCAAATTAGGTCATTTTAAGTTAAATTTGATATTTTTATGAAAATAGTATCTTCATGACATTTAATTTCACAAACTATGCATAAAACGTTGTCAGTTTAGCCCCGTTGGCCTTCAAACTCACTCTGTGACTTAGGATACTTGTGAAAATCATGTATATAATGTATTTTTACTATATAATAAAATAAATACACCTTGGAACTCCCTAAAAACCGGCCCCCTCCCCTTTATCTACTTACACACTCATTAACTTCTTTTTAGATATCAAGAAATCCCATTCCTTTTCTCCATACATGCAAATCTAGCTAACCACCCAACTTTTGCTCCTCCTCTCCCTATGAACGACCAACATCAGCTCCCAACACCCTTGATCTTTAATTTTTATTTGATCTTGTTCATCTCCAAGAAAAGATTAAGTGTTCTTGTTGGTTTCTCAATCTTGGTAAGTCCCTTGGATCTTTTTTTAATCTCATCTCTATGATTGTTAGATGTTTTTCTAGATCTAAGCTAATAAACTCTTGCATGTGTTATTTTGGAAGATTGATTCAATATTTCATAAGAATATAAGATTTAGATAAGTGGTTAGGTTTGATTTGGTTAGTATATGCAAGAGTTGTTTTGATTTAAAGGGGTTTTGATTAATTTTTATTGATTTTCTTTAAGATTTGCTTATAAAAACTGAATATGATCTACAAAATAATCTTGATACTCCTGGAATTTTTGAGTCTTTAACTAACTAAATGGTAGTGATGATGGAATATAGGCATGCATTGGTTCAAAAACCCATTTATTAGGCTTAAAGTAGATCATTGTCATTGGCCCAAATCTGTCCCAGATTTCATCCAAAAAAACGACTTCACCATTTTGTCCTCAGAACGTTTTAAGCAAAAATAAAAATATTGGAAGTTAGCCTCAGGTCTTAGGATCATTTCCTCAAAAACCTTACCTCATAATTCATCCCGATGATTTTTGGAGAAAATCCACACTAAAAGTGGTCCAGGATTGCATGTCAGATTTGATAGGCTATTTACTCTAAAATATTGCAAAGAACACTAGGTTTTTGAAAACATAAAAGTTGTAGCCAAGAAATGTAGAAAGCTTTTCCCACAGACCATGTGTCTATTAGACCTGTAGATAAAAAGATAAACCCTTTTTCCTAAACTCATTTGGATGCTAAGTATAACTATTTAGAGACAAAGGGTAAATTTGTAATTTCACCCATGTTCTGAATTTCTCAGTAATGTGAGGCCTTGATTTTCATATTGTACAGAGTCATACCTTTTTAAGCATATAAATTTCATAATTTTAGCCTTCACTGTTTAGAAATGGTGACCTGATTAGTGAGGTAATTTCATAAATTTTCCATCAGCTTTTTGAACTAAGCCATATGAGTTATTTCAAACATCTTTTCGACCCGTGAATTACTATATAGCTTTCAAATAAATTACCTTATGGTATTATAGGTTCAAGTACTGAATTAAAACACAAGTATGAGTGTTATACATTAATCCCCGAGCCTAAGTCGTGTTATATGTTATTTAGGTCACTTGTGATCTTGCGGTTTTCTCGACGTGCACACTTCTTCGATTTTTGTTGCTACTTCATCGTTGGTGAGTTCATAGCCCCAAGTTTTACTTTAATTGTTTTACAAACTCCGTGGGGAAGATACATGCTATAAATATTACTTATGATCACAATTGCTTTGAAATTTTATGCTATCCTGATATTATTATTGCCTAAGTTTCCCATAGCCTGAAAGTCCCTTCCTTATCGTGAACCGTTAATCACTTGCGAGTGAACGCGAATGCCGTGAATAGATCTATTGGGAATGACATCCCCCATTTTGGACTGCTGCCCTGCATGGGCTACCATATGCACTGTATTTGATGTTTCTAGGTAATTAGGCTTGTTGAAGGGCAAATTTATATTCCGCTAGAATATCTTACCAAGTTAATGTTCGGGGTCACGAGCTTAGTGCAATAATAACCTTACTAGACTCTGCATTTGTTGCTTAGTCACTTTTATAAACTATATTGTGATCAACTGCTTATTACTAAAACTCTATGGATTCACTCAACCTTTGTGTTGACGTTTTAGCATGTTTTATCTCAGGTTTTAAGGCATGAAGGTCTTGGATGGAGTCGCACGAATATCTTTTGAAGACTCGGCATATTTTCACATTTAAAGAGACTATATTTTAAAGATTTATGTTATGTTTAAAACAATTGCAATCTTTTGAAAACATTGTGTTTTATAAAAAACCGTTGGGACCTTTGCAAACTCTGAGGTTTTAATGTATCAAATGTGAAACAGTTTTGAAACGTCTCTTTTAAAGGGTCGTTTTCTATGACTTGTACTTTGTGCTTGGAAGTAATACCCCAGTGATCTATCTTCCGCTGCGATAATTTTGGGGGTGTTACATATAAGCACTGAGTCTCTTGATCATATTTTCAACAGGCTGCAGAAGATAGTCAGCCAACTGGCTGTTTTGGGTGTTGAGATCCCACAGGAGGATCTTAATTTCAAATTCTTAATAAGTTTGCCTGCTGAATGGAACACTCATGTAGTGGTCTGGAGAAACAAGCCAGACATTGATACAATGAGTCTTGATGATCTGTACAACAACTTAAAAATTGTTGAACAGGAGGTAAAGAAGACTGGAAGCTCAAGCTCTGAGAACATGGCATTTGTGCCATCCCCCAAAAATTGCAGTCAAGAAGATGTTAATACTGCTTCAGGAGTTAGTACTGCTAACCCTAAAGTTAGTACTGCTAGTTCACAAACTAGTACTGCTAGCTTAGGTGATGATACTGTGTATGCTTTTCTGGCTAGTCAAGCAAATGGGTCTCAGCTGGTTCATGAAGACCTAATTCAAATTCATGAAGATGATCTGGAGGAGATGGATTTGAAGTGGCAATTAGCTTTACTAAGCATGAGGGCCAAAAGATTCTTCCAGAGGACAGGGAAGAAGATCACTATCAATGGTAGTGATACTGCTGGATTTGATAAATCAAAGGTAGAGTGTTACAACTGCCATAAGTTGGGACACTTTGCTAGGGAATGTAGAGGGCCTAGAAACCAGGAAAGAAGCAGGGGATATAGGTCTCAGGAGGGAAACAGGAAGGCTGTGAATGAGGAGGAGTCTTCTTCAAAGGCAATGGTGGCTATAGATGGACTTGGTTTTGATTGGAGCTTCATGGTTGGGGAAGAAGCACCAACAGAGATGGCACTGATGGCTTTCTCTAACTCTGAGGTACATACAGTTAACCAATCTTGTTTAGCTTTAAAAGACTATGAAAAACTTAAAAAGTAGTATGATGACTTAAGAGTAGAGCTTAACCAATAAAATTTTAATTTAGCAAATCATAAAAGAGGCTTAGCTGTTGTAGAAGAACAACTAGTGTTCTATAAAAAGAATGAAACTGTATTCACTGAAGATATTGTTGTCTTGAAAAGAGATGTTATGTTTAAAGACTTAGAAATAAATGAGCTTAAAAGAGAACTAGAAAAGATTAAGCTAGATAAAGACAGCATTGAAGTGAATATAGAGAGATATGCAGGGTCAACCAAGAGTCTAGATAAAATTGTAGAGTGTCAGCTAACAAACAATTTTAAGAAAGGTCTAGGCTATAAAAGTGTTGCACCACCACATAGAGGGAACTTTCCAGGCCCAAAGCTTGATCTGTCCCATCTAGAGGAAGAAAAGGAACTTGAATCTAAAGAAGTTAAGAGTGATAGTGAGGATAGTTTCAAAGAGGTTGGTGAAACTTTTGACACATCTTTTGTTGAGGAGAAGGTGTCAGAAGAAAAGATGAATTTAGATGCACCAATTATTGAAGATTGGGAATCTGATAATGAGGATCAGGTTGAGTCTACACCTAAGGTAGAAAAGCAAAATACTGTTTCCAGTGATGCTAAGGTAAAAACTATTAAACCTAAAGAGCAAGTGAAACCACCTAGGAAAATAATCAAATATGCTGAGATGTATAGATCACACAGGCCTAGGGGTAACCAGAGAAATTGGAACAATTTAAAATCCTAAAAATTAGGCAGTGATTTTGTTATGTACAATAAGGCTTGCTATACTTGTGGTAGTTTTAATCATTTGCAGGCTTATTGTAATTACCATCAGGGGAAAAGGATGGTACATAGGAATAAAAGGGTGTATCAAAACCGTTTTTCAAGATATTCTCACCCTAATGTTAACAAATATATGGCTCCAAAAGTAGTTTTGATGAAGAGTGGCCTAAAAACTATTAATACTGCTAGACTAGTTCATACTGCTTACCCTAAATCATCAGGTGTTAGTGCTAAACCAACATCAAGCTTTTATAAATCTGCACAACACACTGTTAGAAGGCCCTTTTAGTATAAAACAGCATTATATAGCCAAACAGTTAAGACTGCTAGACCAGCAGTTTGTACTGCTAGACCAGCAGTTAGTACTGCTAGGCCAAGAAATGCTGTCAGGGTAAAAGGGGGCAATGTTGTTAAGGCCTCAGCATGTTGGGTATGGAGACCTATCAAACCCAATGGTGCATCAATCATAATGAAGAAATATGATTACATTGATGCACGAGGCAGATCCAAGTCAGTAATGGCTTGGGTCCCCAAAGGAAACTAATTTGCTTTATTTTATGTGTAGGAACATCTACAAGATGATGAAGAAGATCAAGGATATGATGACAGTGGATGCTCTAGGCACATGACTGGGAACATGTCTTACCTCTCAGATTTTAAACCTTTTGATGGAGGATATGTTGCCTTTGGGGGAGGAGCAAGAGGTGGAAAGATTACTGGTAAAGGTACAATAAAAACTGGTAAACTTGATTTTGAAGATGTGTATTTTGTGCAGGAACTTAAGTTTAATCTCTTTAGTGTCTCACAAATGTGTGACAAAAAGAACAAAGTTCTTTTTACTAACACTGAATGTCCTGTCTTATCTCCAGACTTTAAGTTACCTGATGAAAGTCAAGTACTACTTAAAGTTCCTAAAAAGGGCAACATGTACAGTGTTGATATGAAGAAAATTGTTCCTAAAGAGAGTCTAACTTATCTTGTTGCAAAAGCCACATTAGATGAATCAATGCTTTGGCATAGGAGACTTGGTCATGTTAATTTTAAAACCATTAATAAGATTGTAAAAGATGGTTTGGTAAGAGGTTTACCTCAGAAACGTTTTCAAAATGACCAAACTTGTGTTGCCTGTCTTAAGGGCAAACAACACAAAGCTTCTTGTAAGCCCAAGTCTCAAAACTCTATTACTCAAGCATTATTCATGCTTCATATGGACTTGTTTGGTCCTACATCTGTGGGTAGTCTAATGCATAAAAAGTACTGTCTTGTGGTCACAGATGATTATAGCAGGTTCACATGGGTTTTCTTTTTAGGAACTAAGGATGGAACCAGTAGCATTCTTAAGAACTTTATCACTAAGATAGAAAACCTAGTTGATAAGAAAGTCAAAATTATCATATGTGACAATGGAACAGAATTCAAAAAAAGAGTTATGGATGATTTTTGTAAAGAAAAAGGTATTAAGAGAGAGTTTAGTGTAGCTAGAACTCCTCAGCAGAATGAGGTTGCTGAAAGGAGGAATAGGACACTGATAGAAGCTGCTAGGACCATGTTGGCTGATTCTAAATTGCCCATTACATTTTGGGCTGAAGCAGTTAATACTGCTTGTTATGTACAAAACAGGGTTTTAGTGGTCAAACCTCACAACAAGACACCTTATGAACTTTTTAGAGGTAGATCACCTGCTCTAAGCTTCATGAGACCATTTGGATGTCATGTTACTATAATTAATACCTTAGATCATCTGGGTAAGTTTGATGGTAAATCAGATGAGGGATCCTTTGTTGGTTACTCTACACATAGTAAAGCTTTTAGGGTATACAACATAAGAACCAGGAAGGTAGAGAAAAACCTGCATGTAGAGTTTGTAGAAAATAAGCCTAATGTTGCAGGAGAAGGACCTAAGTGGCTATTTGACCTTGAGAAACTAACAGAATCTATGAATTATGTACCAGTTGTTGAAGGTATAAATACTAATGATTTTGCAGGTACAAAAGATAGTTCTGATGCAGGTCAAACAAGTATGAAGACTGGATCTAGCAAAGACTATTATGACATGCTGATGAGTGTGTAAATACTCATCATTTTATACCCATTTTAGACCATAAAAATACCAAAAACACCAGAATAGACCATATTATACTGCAAATATCCTTGATTTGTGTTTTTATGTGTTTCAGGTAAAAAAGGATTGAAAACGGAGCGAAACCGAGCATTTTTGGATCGACTTGGCAACAATTGTGCATTTGATCAAGTGAAGACGAAAGTCAAAGACGGAGTCAAAGTCAACCCCTAAAATACCAAAATGACAAAAGTGGTCCCTGGAATTAATTTTTTGAATTGGCATGATTAGTCCTTGGATTTTCAGCATTGTACAACTTTGGTCCCTAAGATTAAACCTAAAATCCAAATCTAATCCTATTCACTAAACCAAGCCCAATCCCAAAATTTCCCAAAGCCCAATCACTAACCCAATCCACCCAATCACCAACCCGATCCCTTAGTTAACCCAA
Source organism: Artemisia tridentata subsp. tridentata (assembly GCA_021014915.2). Classification (NCBI taxonomy): domain Eukaryota; kingdom Viridiplantae; phylum Streptophyta; class Magnoliopsida; order Asterales; family Asteraceae; genus Artemisia; species Artemisia tridentata. The sequence continues at coordinate 147,383,817 of CP139503.1, read as the reverse complement.
AGGTTTGACTTCGGTCAAACCTTCTTCCCTTAAAACTAAATGCCGCCAAAACCATACCAGAAACAACCATTTCCACCGCCTTATCCCTGAAACACCCACCCCCTCCTCCTATCCCACTCCACCTAACAAGCCAAAAGCATTAAATGCATCTTCCTCATCACACTCCATCAGACCAAGTGGTATTTTCCACTCACACCTTTTTCCCGCCAAAATGAGTTTGGACGACTGGGATTGATTCAAAGCCTATCCAATGGTGGGATTTAATCAGAATTGATCAAGGATGCTTTTTGGATATCTATTTAAAGAGAAGAAGACACACATAAGAAAATGTCCCAGTTTTTAGACCATTCGTAGTGTAGAAAGTAGTTAATGTTTATTTCAGTTTCAATTTAAGTTTTAATTGTATTCTCAAGTTCCTTTAAGCTTGTTTGTGTTTCAGTATTTCAACTTTGTATCAATTCCTTAAGTTAATGAAATCTCAAAATTTTCTGAATTCGAATTAAGTGTTTTGTTGTTTGCAAAAAGCTTCTTTTCTATTTATATAAGCTCATTTAAGCTCTTTATAGCTTTTTGTGAGTTTATTTTAGCTTACTCAGTTCTGTTCCAAAGAAAATCAAGAAAAAGTCAAAAAGTCAACAAAGTCAAAGAATAAGCCAAATAAGCAATTTGGTGGGGTTAAGCTGAAGTGGATGAGCTGAGTGGTGTTTAAGCTTGGTAAGTGACAAACCAAGTTTAGTTCTGATCAGTTTTCTTTGCTTCATTGCCTAATTCAATTGTAAGCATTTTTCAAGTTTTTTTTTTATTATTTTCTAAGTTATTGTTCAAGTGCTTCTTTATAGCTTATTATAGGTTTTTCCTGCTTATTAGTAGTTTGTAAGTATTTCTTCACTGTTCTATCAGTCTTAAATAGCCCTTTGCTTTATTTTACTTAAAATCCTTAAAAAAAAGCCAAAAACAGCCATATTTAGCATAGCTTATTTTAGTGCTTATTTATACATTAAAAGTTGCTTATCAGAGTTAGAATAAGTTAGACAATCTGTAATAACCAAGAAGCTTAGTTAAAATTGGCTGTTTCATTTAAAAATCCACATCAGTCCCCTTATAAGGACTGTTTGGGTCAAATAGGTAAAATGGTCAATTTGGTTGATTCCTGTTCATGTGCACTTTACTCAAGTTTGATTATGATTAAATTAGTTTGTTTGAGTTGTTAGTAGGAGATTTTAGTCTGTTTTAAAGGTTTGAGTAGATTTGAGTGGATTGTGCAAAATATAGATACTCAACTGATCAAATAAGCCAATTTGAGCAATAAGCTCATTTGTCCTTTCCTTGTGGCTTTTCTGAGTCCCTTTAGGTCCAATTAGTGTATTTGCAAGAGTTGGTTTAATCTCAGTTGTGTTGTGCACATCTGCACACATCTGCACAGCTCTGCACAAATAAGAACCCCATAGTGCAGCCTGCACTATTTTTCTAGATCTGTTAAAGTGCTTATTTGTGTTAGTTTAAGCTTAGATTTTTGGTTTCTAGATAATTTGCCAGGTGTTCTTTGCTTATTTCCTAATCCAGACCCTTTCTCTAGCTTACTATAGCTTAAAAACAAGCTTAAAAGTTGATTGTTCAGCTCAGTATACACTAAGCTCAGCATACGCTAAGCTATCAGTATACACTTATCTGATCAGCCACTTGGCTTATTTGTGGGCTTATTTGAGGTTTTCAATAATAGTGGTAGTTATAAAATTTACTTATTGTGTTGTGCTTATTGAGTTTCTTTCATAAAAATAAAAAAAAATAAAATAAAAAGCAAAAAAGCATTACCTGGGATTCGAACCCAGGTCTGCTAGCACACAACACCACACACACTACCACTGCGCCCTTGGGTCTTTTTCAGTATTCTCTTGCACACTTTTCTATTTAACCACTTTTCCATATTAAGCCATCCGTAGCTTTTTAGCTTATTACAGCTTATTGGAATAAGCTGGTAGCTTCTTCGTATTTTTCCTAGGATAGTGATAGTATAAAGTATTTTTAGAAAAATTTCCAGATTTTTCCTTTCAGTTTTAGTATTTTTAATAATTTAATTAGTGTAAAACTGTTTTTAATTCATAATAAAAAATATAAAAATCAGAAAAATATAAATCTTTTTCCTAAAATTTTCTTTTATTATTTAGGATTTAATAAAAATAATTTAGTACTTGTAAGAATAGATTTCCAAAGATTTCAATTTTTAGCCCGTTTTTAGAATTCCAGTTACGCGTTTTTTATTTAAATTGTTTAAACCTTAATTCTCCCGTGAGAATTTGTTTCTCATTTGTTAAATAGAATTATAAAAAAGCAAAAATTTCATATCCCACTCATCAGTCACTCTAATCCCAAACCTTAACGATTGCCCATTCACACCTCGTTGGGAAACGACCCGGGTAATCACTTACCTGGTCACACACACAAACGTGAGTTTTTGCAAGTTAGCCTTTTTCCTAAAGGGTTAATTTGTCTTTATTCACGTGTATCCTTCGTCTGCATAATATTTATATATACGTTTTCAGACGAATCACATGCCACTTTGGAAGGATGATTTTCTGTTCCAACCAACTTCAAAGAATGATGATCCACCATCTTCCAGTGAAAAGGAGGATGATGTTGGTGTTAATAAAGAAGGTGGAGTTGGTGCTCAAGAACAACAGGGAAATGATAACAGTACTAATAATGATGGTACTGCTGAGCTGGAAGTTAGTACTGCTATGCCAGATGTAAGTACTACTGGGCCAAGTGATTGTACTGGTGGGCCAAATTTTGAAACTATTTTTCCAACAGTTAATTCTGCTCCACATGCTGGATTTTTTTATGACTTTGAAGTGGATTTGAATAATGTTCCTAACACATATGAGGTTCCCTACAACTCCCCATACAAAAATTCACAAGGATCATTCCCTTAATCTTGTGATTGGAGATATACAGTCTGGTGAGAAGACAAGAAGGATGCAAATGGAGGCAGGTGAACATGCTTTTGTCAGTGCTATCTAAGAAGGGAAGACACATGAAGATCTTAATGCTTGTTTATTTTCTTGTTTCCTTTCTCAAGATGAACCCAAGAAGATTGCCAAAGCACTAAGTGACCCATACTGGGTAGAAGCAATGCAAGAGGAGCTGTTACAGTTCATGCTGCAGAAGGTGTGGGTTTTAGTGGATTTGCCTAAGGGTAAATGGGCAATTGGCACTAAATGGGTGTTCAGAAATAAGAAGGATGAGAGGGGTATTGTGATTAGGAATAAAGGCAAGATTGGTAGCACAAGGGTATACTCAAGAGGAAGGCAAAGACTATGATGAAGCCTTTGCTCCATTAGCTAGGATTGAGGCAATAAGGCTGTTTTTAGCTTATGCTTCTTTTATGGGATTCACAGTATACCAAATGGATGTAAAAAGTGCTTTCTTATATGGTACAATTGATGAAGAATTGTATGTTATGCAACCACCAGGGTTTGAGGATCCTGATCATCCAGACAAGGTATAATAACCTAAAACGTTGATCTTAAAAATCTGTTACTAAGTTAACTTTTAATCTCAAACACAAGTGAACTAACTAGAAGTTACAACGTAAGAAGTACAAAATACAAACACCATAATCTAAGTATTATATAAACTAGACATACATGGAAATTTAAGTAGTAATATCACACGTTATAATGAATGCATAGGGGCTGGTTTTCTAAATATTGTACACGACATTATGCATGGAATTTGGCCACAATTCACACGAGTCATAGGGTCCAAAATAAATAAAAAATTTGTACATAACAAATGGGTCTAAGAAATGTCTAGATTTATTTTAAAATTTGAAAGGAAACTTGGTCCTCCTTATCCCTTCAAGCTCGGCAATAATTCTCCTATATATCCCCCTCCTCCCCTGACTTTCCAACTGAAATATTCACAAGCAACACAACACAGAAAAACCCTAAAATAGATATCAGAGGTGGCTGTGTTTCTTTCTTTTTCTGTCGTGTACAAAAGGGTGATCAGGAAGGTGTCAAGAGGCTGAATTGATCGTGGTTTAATAGGGCATTCTTGGGTTCGTATAAGGTGTTGATTTTGGTCCAATTACTAGCTATTTCTGTTCTCATTTATTCTGTTTTCATTCAACACCAATGTATCCTTTTGATCTCATTTTTTTTCCTCTTGATTTGATAACAAGAACATAAACCTTTATAACCTAAAAACATATTCTTGATGGATCTAAAATAGGAGCGAATAATAGGGTGTTATGAACACATAAAATAATAGATTCTGGTTGTTTGTAAGGTAAATTATATAGGTCGATACATGCTGTTTACTTATGCTTTTAAAACCAGATTTGAGGCTTATTAATCTGATACAAAAGTATACTTTTCGATCACATTTAGATAATGAGAAACTGAATTTGTAATGCAAGGCTTGTAAAATCAGAACCTGTTGCATGAAATTGGAGCATTATTAACGAAGCAGCGCATAAGTTATAAGGGTACATAAAACTGGAATTTTAAGCGTGTAAAAATGTGTTTGTTAGGTCAAGTATATGAGTGTGTAACGTGGGTTGTATGTGTCATAAAACCTAAGTATTTGTTGCATGAAAATGGGTCAATAAACATATCGATATATATAGCTATTAGTGGCTATTTGAACCTGATCCTTTCTGTATGAAACTTGGGTTATTAGTGTGCATAATATAACGAGTAGCACATATGTATTAAAGGCATGTAGTCTGGATATTAATGCGTATAAAAGTATGATGAGATGTTGATTTAAAAGATGGTATATTATGTGGATTATGTGTGTCGTGTTGGTGTTTAAATAGAATGGTTATGAAGGTGTCGAATAGGCTAGTCCTTGAGTGTTATTTCATGTGGTCTTAGGTGGGGTTGATCTAGGCATAATGTTGTTGAATAACTCATGTCGTTATATAATGAACTGTGGCTAGTCGAATCGGGTAATATGAACATTAGTGTAGGTTTATATTGTGCATGAAAAATGGACAAAGTGTATGAATAGAAGGAAATATAAACTGGAATATTATACGTACAAACAATGTAAACTTCATGCATGTTGTGTCGTTAATATTGGATTAAAATGGGTCGAATGAGTTATGTGAAAACGTGTTGATTCGGGTTAGATAATTGGCAAGTTAGGATTTTTAATAAACACGAACTAGGGTCTAATTGCATGAGATATTTAATAAGGTTCATAAAATATACAAAATATAATAATTGGCCATATGATTATGTAATTTACACTTTAGCCCCTGAAATTTGATAAAATGACGTTTAAACCCAAACTAATATAAGTTGTCATATTAAACCCTGAACTATAATGTTGACCATATTAAGTCTAAAAGTTATTTAATTATCATTTATAACCCTAAAAGTCATTAAATCGGAAAACCTACTAAATATAGAAAGTTACTAAATCCTGAACTAATATAAGTTGTCATATTAAACCCTGAACTATAATGTTGACCATATTAAGTCTAAAAGTTATTTAATTATCATTTATAACCCTAAAAGTCATTAAATCGGAAAACCTACTAAATATAGAAAGTTACTAAATCGGGAAACTTACTAAATATGACAGCTTACTAAAAATAGAAAGAAACCATAAATGGGAAAACCTTAATAACTATAAGTGGTAAACTTCTAAAATGAACTGCTAAGTAATACGTGATCATTAATTTGTATAGGTTCGGTGAAGAAGGAGTGATTCCCTATTTTTGGTGTTTTCTTATTTTGATTGGTTGATTTTCATAAGGTACAGATATTCTACCCTTTCTCAATAAGGGTGTTTCTTCTCAAGAATTTGATCTTTGACCATGATTCGTTTGCTTTGATTTGCTATGATCCTTTGATATGATTCTTTGATATGATCCTTTGTTATGATCCCTTTTGATATGAGCTTTACTATGATCCCATGTATGTGATCCTCTGTTATGATTCAGTTGATTTGATCCATTGCTATGATTTCCTTTGATATGATTCTATGATATGATATGCTTTGTTCTATTGTCGCCCGAGCTAACTAGCCATGGAGGTACCATGGCCATGTCATTGATGTCATTTGATATAATATGATATGATATGTGATCTCTTGGCCATTTTGATATATGCGTATACTTGTCTAGTACATGGTACGTATATGATTTGTTTTGTGGGGGGCGTATGGATGCATCCTAGGCTTATATGATATGATATGTGATATGATTTGTTTGGTGACTGGCTGTGTGTGCCCTACAGCCAACTCACTATTTGGTACTTAGAGGCCTCCCCTTTCCGTACACTTAGGATATGATATGTATATGTGATTATGTGGTCTATTCGAGTGGCTCATTTAGACAGGCTCGTGGCTATCTCTTAGGTATCTTTGGTCCGTTCGAGTGGCTCATTTGGACGCGTTCGTTGCCGTGCTTATTTGATTCTTTGACTCTTAGAGCTATTCTACTCATGATATTTATGCATTTGATTCATTTGATTCGTATTCGGTTATTTATGCTTATTACCTTTTCTGCTTTGTATATATATCTGTTCACTGGGCTTTTTAAGCTCAGCCGCATTCTTTTCCTGCAGAAGGTTTTTAAGTTGGATGTTCGGTTTGAGTGAAGAGTGCATAGGAGCTTTTAGTGGAGCACCCTGGCGATAGTTCCCATTTGCATTTGGATTAGACTTGGGAGTTATCTACCATTTAGATTTGATTCAGATTTGTATTTCCAGTTGATAGTCAGTATGATGTAGATTTATTATGTCCTTAGTTTCATTTTGAACCTTTGTAACCATTATGTTTATAAGTCTTCCGCTTGCGTTTGTATGTTCTGATTGACACCATAATGTAGCATATTGAGCCTTGTCGGGTCGGGGTGTTACAATTATGGTATCAGAGCACAGGCTGCAACTTGTAGTACATAAGTTATGGCCTGTAAAGATTTGGACCCTTAGGTTTTCACCATAGGAGCTTATGAAATGACCCTTAAAGTTTTTCCTTAGGTTTTCCCCGCAAAAACTTTAGTTTTGACCGGTGAGGATTGGGTAGATTATGCGATAAGACATTGATTATTTATCTTTCTTTCGCACCACTCTGATTTATGCCTTTGCTTTCAGTTAGGCCCTTATAAGATCATTCATTTCGGAGACTTAGGAAATTTAGCAAGATACGTAATATAAGTTTAGTGATCACATAAGTTTAGAATGCTTTGAGACTCTTGTAGTAATGCCTTACAGGTTTCACTTTCTGATGTAACCACATCCTTTTGAATCTCGATATTTGATTCGTTTGTGATTCGTTTAGATACTTTTTCATTCAATCAGAGAATTCGTATATGTATGAATCTGATGTGTTCGACACATTCTGTAGTTTCCCTTGCTTTTGCTAAGCATACTAAGGTTCCCTCTGCACTATTAGAATCTGCTATACTCATTTATATTCCTATGAGAAATCTTGTGATTATCCATCACAAGTATCGGAATTGTCCAGTATGTATTGAGGATATTTGAAGATAAGTTTCGTTATGCTAATCTGGTTCCTTTGTGAATGTTTGGTTCGATATTATTCTGGTTATGGATTTGTTGACTGAGCATCGAGATGCTAACAATTGTCATATTAGATTCTTCATCTTTAGCGATTTGGGAAATTCAAAATTATGTACCATGGTTCCCAACCTGGTAAATAATTTTGATCACCGTTGTTTTAAAAACTTGTACGTTAATCCCTCGCGTTGTAAAGATGCTTCGTTTGATTAAACTCGCCTTGAGAGTTATTCGGTTGTTTGAAATGTTCGTGATATATTCCTTGATGAACTATCAAGATTTCCATCTGAGTGTGAATTTGTTTTGATCTGGTTATGAGAATTTGTTTAGTCACGACTCGAGGTAGACTGTGATGGCAATAAAGGCATGTATATATGATGCAAGTATTATGACGCCTGGCCAACATGATAATAGTTACATCATATAACTTGAACTTATTGGGATCATAGGATGTCTTGAGAAGTGCCTGGGAACAGTAAGTTGATTGATTCAGAAACCCTATCCGTATAAAAGCAACGTTTTGCCAAATTCTGAAACTCCGTATCTCATGATGTCAGTCGAATGGAAAGAATTGAAGGACCAACTTTTAGAAAGTGGTTTTATCCTTCTGAGTGTGTGTATGTGGTGTACTCCAGTTTTATTCGTAAGGAAGAATGATGATAGCATGAAGTTGAATATGGATCTCGGGAAGCTAAATTGTATTGTGGTTAGAATCGTTGTCTGTTACCTCGAATCAACGTTTTGTCTTATCAATTTCTGGGTGTGAATTTTCTCAATGATTGAATTAAGATCTAATTATCTTCAGTTACGTGCAAGATGTTCTTAGAATTGCCTTTCGTATTCGTAATGATCTTTATGAGTATTAGTGATGCCAATTGTATTGGCTACTACTCCGACTACTCCTATGGACTTGATAAATCGTGTCTTTCATGAATATTTGGACAAATTGTCATAGTATGACATCTTGGTGTATTCAGAGACGAAGGAGAAACACGAGGATCATTTTCGTATTTGCGTTGAAATTTCTACGTTAGAAGAAGCACTAGGTAATATTCTTGAAGAGTAAATTTTGGTTGGGATGTAGAATGAGAGGAGAATCTTGAGAAGCTGAAAAGAGATGTATTTCTACTAAAAGAAGGAGACTTAGTTAGGGCCTTATGCAAAACGGGAAGATTGTTGGTTATGCATCAGTACAGCTAGAACCGTAGGAAGTGAACTATCCGACGCATGACTTGGGAGAGATTGGTGACGGGCATGAAGAAGCTCAGGAGCAAGACGGTGGAATCTGATCTAGGTTAGAAGACTTGAAGGAAGCGGTTTTGACTGAAGCACACAGATTTATCTACTCTATTCATCTTAGTTGTACTAATATGTATAGAGTCTTGAAGCAGAAAATTTTGATGGAATGGTATGAAGATGGTTGTGAGTGCATTGGTGGCGAAGTGTTTAGCATGTCAACAGGTTAAGATTCAACCTCGGCATTCAAATGGTTTTCCTTAGTTTTGATGTTCTTAGGTAGAAGTGGGATTTAATTTTCATGGACTTTGTAACGGGATTTCCGTGCACATTTGGGAAGGACAACACGAATTGAGTCATAGTGGATGGTTTGACTAGGTCAGCTCACTTGGAAGATAGGCGGGGATTTCTTTTGGCAAAAGATTATTCAAGCTACAGGGCGCACCTGCAGTGATCGTATCAGAGATTCGCGTTTTTACTTCACATTCCTAAGAAGAGCTACTGAAGGCTTGAGGAACCAGACTCAAGTTTAGTAATGCTTTGCACCTCCAGACTGATGGATAAGCAGAACAACCATTCGAACTTGGAAGATGCATTGAGCAGGAAATTTGACAAGCGTTAGTTCTGGTTGTGTTTGCTCACTAAGATAGATGGCACGTAAGTGACAAGAGTTTTCCCTTTCGGTGTTTTGTAAGAACAGAGATGAAGAACCCCTTTTAGTTAAATTAGGTCGAGGATCTGTTTATGGAAGGTCCGGAGTTGATTACAGTAACTAATGGATTAGTTATCATTTTGGAAAAAAAAATTTGAAACTTTAGACCGGGAAATTGTGTGTTACGTTTGACATTTCCGTACAAAAGAGTTAGACACCTTGGCCTATGAGAAAGATTTGGTTCGCATTACGTTAGACCTTAGATTCATTCTTATTCGTATCATTCATCTATCTATTCCGTTATGCCGTCTGATACGTTTTGATATTCTAATATGTGCTTAGTTGAGCGCCGATATGAATATGTTAGCCATCCTCTTTACGAAACTTTTGATACGTTTGATGATTCGATATATGCTTCTCTGAGTAGTAGCAAGACCACTAGCTCATTCAGAATTTGGATAGAATTGATGAAGTTTTATCATTTAGCACTTCCTCCGTTTTGCCTCGTGTGTATATGTTTCGAGTATCCCTTCGTAAGAGTACATCTGCCATTGTTACGTACTTGTTCCGTATTCGTTTGATCATGTTTGTTATGATTTGTGATCTGTGGAGAGCCTGGGGCTACCCTAGTTGTCGAGATCGAGTCATGAGAAATAAAACTATTCCGTTGTGAAATTTTTTTTTTTTGGAAGAACCTCTCCGAGCATGAGGCTAGTTGTTGTCGCTTCTTTTCATGATTGATACGCCTCCATCTAGCTTTTGCGACTTCAAATTTCGAGGACGAAATTTTTCTCTTAGAGGGAAGAATTATAATAACCTAAAACGTTGATCTTAAAAATCCGTTACTAAGTTAACTTTTAATCCCGAACACAAGTGAACTAACTAGAAGTTACAACGTGAGAAGTACAAAATACAAACACCATAATCTAAGTATTATATAAACTCGACATACATAGCAATTTAAGTAGTAATATCACACGTTATAATGAATGCATAGGGGCTGGTTTTCTAAATATTGTACACGACATTATGCATGGAATTTGGCCGCAATTCACACGAGTCATAGGGTCCAAAATAAATAAAAAATTTGTACATAACAAATGAGTCTAAGAAATGTCTAGATTTATTTTAAAATTTGAAAGGAAACTTGGTCCTCCTTATCCCTTCAAGCTCGGCAATAATTCTCCTATATCTCCCCCTCCTCCCCTGACTTTCCAACCAAAATATTCACAAGCAACACAACACAGAAAAACCCTAAAATAGATATCAGAGGTGGCTGTGTTTCTTTCTTTTTCTGTTGTGTACAAAAGGGTGATCAGGAAGGTGTCAAGAGGCTGAATTGATCGTGGTTTAATAGGGCATTCTTGGGTTCGTATGAGGTGTTGATTTTGGTCCAATTACTAGCTATTTCTGTCCTCATTTATTCTGTTTTCATTCGACACCAAGGTATCCTTTTGATCTCATTTTTTTTCTTCTCGATTTGATAACAAGAACATAAACATTTATAACCTAAAAACAGATTCTTGATGGATCTAAAATAGGAGCGAATAAAAGGGTGTTATAAACACATAAAATAATAGATTCTGGTCGTTTGTAAGGTAAATTATATAGGTCGATACATGCTGTTTACATCTGCTTTTAAAACCAGATTTGAGGCTCATTAATCTGATACAAAAGTATACTTTTCGATCACATTTAGATAATGAGAAACTGAATTTGTAATGCATGGTATATAGAACTTATGTTCATATCGATATAGTGGTTGTACATGGCTTGTAAAATCAGAACCTGTTGCATGAAATTGGAGAATTATTAACGAAGCAGTGCATAAGTAATAAGGTTACATAAAACTGGAATTTTAAGCGTGTAAAAATGTGTTTGTTAGGTCAAGTATATGAGTGTGTAACGTGAGCTGTATGTGTCGTAAAACCTGAGTATTTGTTGCATGAAAATGGGTCAATAAACATTTTGATATATATAGCTATTAGTGGCTATTTGAACCTGATCCTTTCTGTATAAAACTTGGGTTATTAGTGTGCATAATATAACGAGTAGCACATATGTATTAAAGGCATGTAGTCTGGATATTAATGCGTATAAAAGTATGATGAGATGTTGATTTAAAAGATGGTATATTATGTGGATTATGTGTGTCGTGTTGGTGTTTAAATAGAATGGTTATGAAGGTGTCGAATAGGCTAGTCCTTGAGTGTTATTTCATGTGGTCTTAGGTGGGGTCGATCTAGGCATAATGTTGTTGAATAACTCATGTCGTTATATAATGAACTGTGGCTAGTCGAATCGGGTAATATGAACATTAGTGTAGGTTTATATTGTGCATGAAAAATGGACAAAGTGTATGAATAGAAGGACATATAAACTGGAATATTATACGTACAAACAATGTGAACTTCATTCGTGTTGTGTCGTTAATATTGGATTAAAATAGGTCGAATGAGTTATGTGAAAAAGTGTTGATTCGGGTTAGATAATTGGCAAGTTAGGATTTTTAATAAACACGAACTAGGGTCTAATTGCATGAGATATTTAATAAGGTTCATAAAATATACAAAATATAATAATTGGCCATATGATTATGTAATTTACACTTTAGCCCCTGAACTTTGATAAAATGACATTTAAACCCAAACTAATTTAAGATGTCATATTAAACCCTGAACTATAATGTTGGCCATATTAAGTCTAAAAGTTATTTAATTATCATTTATAACCCTAAAAGTCATTAAATCGGAAAACCTCCTAAATATAGAAAGTTACTAAATCGGGAAACTTACTAAATATGACAGGTTACTAAAAATAGAAAGAAGCCATAAATGGGAAAACCTTAATAACTATAAGTGGTAAACTTCTAAAATGAGATGCTAAGTAATACATGATCATTAATTTGTATAGGTTCGGTGAAGAAGGAGTGATTCCTTATTTTCGATTCTTTCGTATTTTGATTGGTTGATTTGCATAAGGTACACATATTCTACCCTTTCTCAGTATGGGTGTTTCTTCTCATGACTTTGATCTTTGACCTTGATTCGTTTGCTTTGATTTGCTATGATCCTTTGATATGATTCTTATATATGATCCTTTGTTATGATCCCTTTTGATATGAGCTTTGCTATGATCCCATGTATGTGATCCTATGTTATGATTCAGTTGATATGATCCATTGCTATGATTTCCTTTGATATGATTCTATGATATGATATTCTTTGTTATTCTGTCGCCCGAGCTAACTAGCCATGGAGGTACCATAGCCATGTCATTGAGGCACCTATAGCATGACACTTTCTGTGGAGGTGTGATTGATCCACGGCGTCCCCATTAGATATAATATGATATGATATGTGAGCTCTTGGCCATTTTGATATATGTGTATACTTGTCTAGTACATGGTACGTATATGATTTGTTTTGTGGGGGGCGTATGGATGCATCCTAGGCTTATATGATATGATATGTGATATGATTTGTTTGGTGACTGGCTGTGTGTGCCCTACACCCCACTCACTGTTTGGTACTTAGAGGCCTCCCCTCTCCGTACACTTAGGATATGATATGTATATGTGATTATGTGGTCTATTCGAGTGGCTCATTAAGACAGGCTCGTAGCTATCTGTTAGGTATCTTTCGATTGTTCGAGTGGCTCGTTTGGACGCGTTCGTTGCCGTGCTTATTTGATTCTTTGACTCTTAGAGCTATTCTACTCATGATATTTATGCATTTGATTCATTTGATTCGTATTCGGTTATTTATGCTTATTACCTTTTTTGCTTTGTATATATATCTGTTCACTGGGCTTTTTAAGCTCAGCCGCATTTCTTTTCCTGCGGCAGGTTTTTAAGTTGGAAGTTGGGTTTGAGTGAAGAGTGCATAGGAGCTTTTAATGGACCACCCTGGCGATAGTTCCCATTTGCATTTGGATTAGACTTGGGAGTTATCTACCATTTAGATTTGATTCAGATTTGTATTTCCAGTTGATAGTCAGTATGATGTAGATTTATTATGTCCTTAGTTTCATTTTGAACATTTGTAACCATTATATATATTTATAAGTCTTCCGCTTGCGTTTGTATGTTCTGATTGACACCATAATGTAGCATTTTGACCCTTGTCGTGTTGGGGTGTTACACAAGGTCTACAAGGTGGTGAAGGCACTATATGGTCTAGGTCAAGCTCCAAGAGCCTGGTATGAAACATTGGCCAATTATCTATTGGACAATGGATTTCAATGAGGATAGATAGACAAGACATTGTTTATCAAGAATAAAAAGGGTGACATTTTGCTTGTCCAGGTTTATGTGGATGATATTATTTTTGGCTCTACTAAAAAGGAGATGTGTTCTGAATTTGAGAAGTTGATGCATGACAAATTTCAAATGAGTTCCATGGGAGAACTCACTTTCTTTTTAGGGTTGCAAGTCAAGCAGCTAAAAGAAGGGATATTTATCAGCCAAGATAAATATGTAGCAGAGATTTTGAAGAAGTTTGGGTATGCTGATACAAAGACTGCTAGCACTCCTTTTGATCCAGAAAAACCCTTGCTCAAAGATTCAGATGGTGATGATGTTGATGTTACTCTTTACAAATCAATGATTGGGTCATTGATGTATCTTACATCATCTAGACCAGATATCATGTTTGTTGTATGTGCATGTGCCAGATTTCAAGTCACTCCTAAGGCTTCACACTTACATGCAGTGAAGAGGATCTTTAGGTACCTAAATGCCAACCCAAATTGGGTCTTTGGTATCCTAGAGAGTCTCCATTTGATCTAGTGGCTTACAGTGACAATGACTATGCTGGTGCAAGTTTAGATAGGAAGTCAACAAAGGTGGTTGTCAATTCCTAGGTTGTAGGTTGATATCATGGCAATGCAAAAAGTAGACTGTGGTGGCTACTTCTACAACTGAGGCTGAATATGTGGCTGCTGCTAGTTGTTGTGGACAAGTACTCTGGATTCAAAATCAGATGCTGGACTATGGGTATAATTTTATGAATACCATGATAAATATTGACAATAACAGTACTCTTTGCATTATTAGAAATCCTGTTCAACATTCTAAAACAAAACACATAGAGATTAGACATCATTTTATAAGAGATTGTAATAAGAAAAAATTAATTCAAGTTGTTAAAATTCACACAGACAACAATTGGGCTGACTTACTTACAAAAGGTCTTGATGTTGGAATATTTCAGTACTTGGTGACAAGTATTGGAATGCTTAATCTATAAAGTTTTAATCTCTAAGTGTCTTTGTAAAGTTTGTAAAGGATTTGTACTGTTAATTGTTAGACAGTTGAGTTTGTACTGGTGGTACAAAGTTTGTACTGTTAGTCCAAATTAGTACTGCTAAGTTTATACTGTTAGCCAAATTTTATACTGTTACATAGAAAATGTTTTAGTTTGTGTTTTCTTGGTTTTGGACTAACATTTGCAAGAAGAGAAAGCAATATGATTGGAGTTTATGATGTGTGAGAAGCTAAAGTGGTGGATGGATTGCTTTCATAATTGATTCATGATAGAAGAGGATTTGGGGATTACTTGACAAAGGTTGTACACATGAGTTGGGAGGTTCCTTAAAATCTTATTCTTGAAATCAATTTATGCTTATTTGGTGGTATAATTGAACATGAATTAATGGTCATAGTTAGTCAGATAGTAACTAAGCTAACTCACTCTATATCATTCTATCATTTGATAGTGTGTTAGTCTAAGGACATCTGATATAGAGAACAGCGAGCAAAAGTGAATCTAACACATTTTTGTTAGAAGCAACACCTGCCACAAGCTGGAAACCCTGTCAAGAAGGCTCTTTGAATTAGTCTTTCTGATCACAGGCAGTATTTATACTGAAAACATTGGTTCTCACACAACAAGAGGTTAAATGCAACCGAAAAAGATTAAGTGTCTTCCTTTACACTTAATCCCTTCAAAAGTTTGTGGGCAGTATGGTTTTTAAAAGAAAATTGAGTCAATACTGCTATGAAAACGTTTTTCCAAAAGTTTGTACTGCTAGGCAAAAGTTTGTACTGCTAGCGTAAAACTTAGTACTGTTGGGTAGCCGTTAGTACTGTTTGCGAAATAACCATTTTTTTAATATAGTCGTTGGGGTAAAATTGTGTCAGTTACTTTGTTTAAGGGTTTATCTAACTTGGATAATTCACACTCTTTCTTTCCTTACACAATTTCTTTATTCTCAAGAAAAGATTTACTCAAGTCAATATATTCTCAAACCCTAAGTGACTTTTATAATATCTCAATTGGCTTTACCACATACTCAATTCACTCTTACTGATCATAACTCATCAATCTAATCAAAAGTTTATCATTTATAATGGCGAATTTGGCTTTTGTCGATAAACACAACATGGTCGCTTTCTTGGAGAAACCAGAGGGAAGCAATGACTTCCATCAGATAGTAGACTTTCTCAACTCTACTCACATCAGGTATGCTTTGACTGTAAGTCCTACTATCTATCGTTCTCTCATCACACAGTTTTGGCAGACTGCAACTATCAGAACAGGTGAAAATGGAGAACAAGAGTTACAAGCAACAATTGATGGCAAAACAATCACTGTTACTGAGTCATCTGTTAGGAGACATCTCCATTTAGCAGATGACAATGGTATTAGTGTTTTGCCTAACACTGAAATTTTTCAAAGCATGTCCAGAATGGGGTATGACACAACTGCTCAAATATTAACTTTTCAAAAAGGTTGTTTTGCCCCACAATGGAGATTTTTTATCCATACTATCCTTCACTGCTTAAGTCCCAAGAAAACCTCATAGGAGCAATTCAGTAGCAATATTGCAACTGCTCTCATTTGCTTATCAACAAACAGGACTTACAATTTTTCCAAACTGATTTTTGAAAGTATGGTGAAAAATGTGGATAATACATACAAGTTTTAAATGTATCCACGATTTGTCCAAGTATTTTTAAATATGCATAAAAGACTGCTTCTACCTCATCAAATTATTTATCCAACTCCCAGCCATACTCAAAAACTTTTTAGCAATATGAGAATAGCTTCTCGTGGGTATAATGGGGTAGCAGTACCTTTATTTGAAACTATGCTTGCACGGGTACAGGGTGAAGGCTTAACAACCCCAGTTGAGTCCCAACACACACCCACAAGTTCATCAATTTCTGACTCAGCCTCACAACCAACTTCCACTTCCTATAGGAGTTCATCCAGACAGGAAACTGTGGTATCTCAGCCCAGTTCTCCTACTTTTACTCAAGTAGCAGATGAGACTGTCCTAGACAGTGTAGCAAGGGCTACCACTACTGCATCAGGCTTAGCAGCTGGGCAGGCCAGTGGTAACATACATAAGACCCAAGCTATGGCAACACCTACTGTGTCAAGTCCTCATGGTCTTGATACAGGTGGTGGAATTCCCAGCCAACTGGATACTATGGGGGGCTCAGCTGATCCACCTAGTCCAACTAGGGTTGAAACTGAGTCAATGCCCCATGATGCACCTCTCCTAGGAGGTAACACATCTGGAAGTGCTAAGGGCAGTGTGACACTTAAAGAATTGATGGATATTTGTACCAAGTTAACTGACAGGGTGAATGGATTAGAAGATGAATTGAAGCAGACAAAGGTTCTTTATGGTGCTGCTTACAAGAAATTAATTGAAAAAGTGAAGAAGTTACAGCACAAAGTCCGAGCCCTTAAAGCAAAGAGGAAAGCTAGTATTGTGGAGTCTACAAGCTCAGATGATAATGACTCTGATGATGACTTGGATGATTCTCCCAAACAGGGGAGGATATCTGATGATGAGACTCAGGGGAGGCAATTTGATCAAGACACGGGTAGAGATTTTGATGCAGATATGGGTGGAGACAGATAATTTGACATGGAGGAAGATATTCAACAACAAGAGACTAAAAATGTACAACAAGAAATAGAGCCTGTCAACATTGAAGAAGGCACAGAGCTAGTGAACCTTAATGTTCAACAAGAGGAAGATACTGCTACCAGTGCTAGAAGAGAATGTAGTACTGTTAGTAAAGCACTTGGTACTGCTAGTGTTACTTATGTTAGAAGAAGGGCTGTAGACAAAGGTAAAGGGATTATGACAAAGTCTGAGCTATCAAAGAAGATCAAAAAAAGGGATCAAGCTCAGATTAGTTATGATGCAGAAGTTGCTCAAAGAATACATGATGAAGAGCAAGCTATATTAGCAGAAGAAGAAAGAATTGCCAGATTCACGGTAGATCAAAAGCTTGCAAGTGAAGATGCTGAAAGGTTAGCACAAGAGCAAGCAGATGAGCTTTTAGCTCAGCAACTTTATGAACAAGATAGGGCAGCTATTCCAGAAGCAATCAGAGAAGATGTACTTTATGATCTGAATGAGGTGATTAAAAAGAACCAAAGTAAAAAGATGGCAGCTGCAAGAAGAAATAAACCTCCAACTCAGAATCAAATGATGAAGTACATGAAGGAATTTTTAAAGCATCAAGATGATTGGACTGCAAGTTAACTGAATGGCAGATCTTTTGAAGAAATTCAAGGTTTGTACTGCACTGCATATAGGAAAGTTCAACACTTTGTTCCAATGGGAACAAAAGATGAAAGAAGAACTACAAAAAGAGCAGGTTTAACCTTGGAGTCTGAATCTTCAAAGAAACAGAAAATTGGAGAAGAGGAAGAAACTGAAAAAGAAGAAGCAGGATTGACTGAAGAACAACTCCAACAGATGATGATGGTTATTCCTGAAGAGGGTATGCATGTTGAAGCATTACAGGCTAAGTACCAGATTATTGACTGGGAAGTTCACACAGATAAGTTTGGGTAGGCTTGGAATATCATAAGAGTTGGTGGACATTCTGAAGTTCAAAAGCACTTTGAAGACATGCTTAAGGCATTTGATAGAGAGGATCTGGATAAGCTATGGAGGTTGGTTAAATAGAAGTTTAGATCAACAGATCCTTTAGATGACAATGACAAAGAATTATAGGTCGAATTGAAGAGGCTCTTTGAACCTGATCCAGATGCTAGACTGTGGAAGTTTGAAGCTCATAATCTTGGTATAACATGGAGATTGTATGATACATGTGGAGTACACCATGTATCTACAAAAACTGGAGTTGATGTCTACATGTTGATTGAAAAGGAATATCCTTTGAGATCAGGAAGTCTCACAGTAATGTTATCTGTCAAACTCAAAGTTGAAGAAGAATCTAAGATGGCTAGAGAACTACTTTTGAAGATCTACAATCAATGTCAAAGATAGATGAAGGCTGGAAGACAAAGAAAATAGAGTGTTTGGAAGAATCCTCACAAGACAAAGACTTAATTCAGAAACTTGATGATTTAGGGTAAATCACAAGTTTAGGGGAGGATTGTTGGGAATTAAATGATCAAACACTTTGTACTGGCAAGTCAAGAAGTTACTGCCAAGTATAAAGTTGGAACTGTTGAAGACTTACACTAACAGTACAAACCAGTTAGTATTGCTGGTGTAATATGTTGAAGAAAGAAGGTACTACTGAAGAATACACTAACAGTACTAACTGAGTTAGTACTGCCAGTGTAAATATTAGTACTGCCAGTGTAACTGAGTTAGTACTGCCAGAAGATATTTTGTACTGCTGAGTATGCTGAATGAAGATTTGTACTGCTTAAGGGATAAGTACGTATAAAGAGTTATGTATAGAAGATATTTAGGATATATCTTATATAGTTAGACTTATACGAATATTCTGCATGTTTAGAATATTGATAGTTATCTTGTAAAGGACTCCTTGTGCCTATAAAAGGAGGTCCTAGGTTAGATCTTAATATATATGTTTTTGTTACGATTCAAGGTTGTAAACCCTAGTGATATTCATATCACTCGTATTATTTGCTTAATAATATTGAATCATTTTGGTTACATTGTGTTTATACAGAGTTCACTGTTACATTGCTTTATACATTCTAAACATTCTTTTAAGCATTAAAGAGTAGATTCTGCATACTCTTTGGTGTTAAACAAAGTTTCTAACAACCTCAGCAAGATCCGTGTATTGGGATCCCCAAATTTGCTCCTCGTCGGATGCAGATGCAGATGGTGATGCAATTTCATGTATCAGACATGTGGTTGGATCAGGTACCTGAGACAGACCATCAGTGTCATACACTGGGCCTGTGTCACTCATGTGAAGTTCCTGCATATTTTCCATTAGCATCACAGCTGCATTTGCTTCCAAATCTTCCATGTCATCATCTGAATATGCATTTGCCATGAAGTTGTTTTCTTTTTCTGTTAGAGTGTCCCCTAATTCATCATTTAGAGATAGAAGTAATGCCTGTTTATGAAACTCACTTTCTCTGACTCTAGGTTTGGGACATGCATTAGCCAGATGACCTTTCCCATTGCAGTTATAGCACTTGACCATAGTATTCCCAGTATCTGTATTTCCAGTTTCAACAACTTCAACCCTTCTCTGAGGAACACCTGCATTGTTCCTATTTCCACCAGTTGCATTAAACCGTTGTCCATTTCTTGAATTTTCCATATAACCTCCTGATCCCGTTCTTCCATAGTTATGATTCTTTATTTCAACCCGTCCATCTTGTACAACAGCTTGATTCCTAGTGTTAGATGAAGTGCGGAGACGATTGTTGGATTTGTTAGAAATTTTGCTGAAAGCACGAGCAATGAGTGCAAATCCTTTATTCAAAGAGTTGAATGCATCATCTTCGTCATTGTTAGTATTTGTGTAGAACATGGTGTCAGTGTTGTCATAGTGGACTAGTTGATTGTCAGTTGATTGCTGTGTCGACTCATATTGAATAAGTTTGGTAGATGGGGTTTGTTGAGGGTACGAAAAATGATGTTGTTGTTGGACATAAGCATGGTTTGACTGTGGAGGTGGAGCAAAGTGAGATTGAGCTAACAGCGCCAATGAATTTGGAGCAGTGGGAGGTGAATAAGTTCCACGAAGAGCTCGATCTTAGTCAACTTCATATTATTGGTGCTTCAGATAATCATACAACAATGCATACAATGCATTATGAAGATTTTTGGCTTGGCGAACAAACGTGACATATTTTTGCCAATCTGGACCAAGTCAGCTGAGAAACTTAGTGTTGATTGCAATCCTTGGTAAAACAATGTTGTGTCTGTCCAAGTAATTGATGATTTTTGTGAACCGATGGTAATAAGACTCTAGTGACTCCCCTGATTCAATCATGAAAATTGTATATTCGAGGTAAAGTTTGGATTCCATGTCTTCTTGGTTCAATTCAGTGCCTTCCATTAAGAGATGAATGTGTTTCCACATGTCCTTAGCTGTTTTCTGAGCATCAATGCTTTGGAAAATCAGATTAGGTATTTCCTGAAGAATATATGACATTGCAAGTTCATTTGCTTCTCGATGAAGTATTTGTTCTGCAGTAAGTTGAGTTTCAGGAACAGGGGTCATGGTTTCAGGTCTTGGAGGAATAGCAGTTGCATCTCCTAGAACCATTATAGTTGGCATTTGGAAAGGACCTTTAAGTATAACCTTTTTCATATATTTGCCATGAGGTTTCTTGAGTTCTATGAACCTTAAGAATCTACTTGCCCATTGAACATAATTTCCAGGAGTGAGCATTGGAGGTGTGTCAAGTGATCCAGCTCCATGTCTAGATTGTTGGCTGCTGATGGCTTCACACATTTTATCAAACTATTGTGGTTGTTTTGCAGGGAGTGGGAAGGATTGCATTGGTTGCTGTTCGTATGGTTGTTGTAACACCCCAACCCGACAAGGGTAAAGGTGTCACAAGTACATGGTTTCATATCAGATACAAGCATTCAAGAAATAAAATAGCGGAAACCTTAACATTAAAATCCAAAGGAAAATAAGTCAACACGACTTATATCAAGTGCAAGACAGGAATAACGAAGTACAAAACAGAATCCAAAATGCCCAAACAATGGCATAACAGAAATAATATCCAAATGGTCACACTAGAATGACAAGGTCTAAACTTCACACAAGTTGCTCTCATCCCAAGCTAAACCCAGCTCCTAGCTTAAATGTACCTGCCGCAGGAAAAGAAATGCGGCTGAGCTACGAGAGCTCAGTGAACAGATATAACAGAAACAAGCAATAATACAGAATAATGAATAAGAAAAGAAATACGAACCGGTCGGAAATAATGTGCAAGTATAATGTAACAGTAATGAAAGATAAGTGATGTCAAGGGTTTAGCAGGTAAGTAGTACAGGTAAAGTATAAGGGTAACAGAAATCCACTACGAGCCCAGAAAACAGAAATCATATCATGTCCAGTAATCAGGGTGTACGGAGGGGAGACCTCGGTACCAAATACAGGGTGAGGGGCTACCTCTCAGGGGTGGAGTCGCGGGCTCCCAGGATGTGAAAGACGTGCATCGCACACACCATCAGTCACCAGATATAACAAGTAATATAAACAGATCAGGTCAAGTCTAGGATGCATCCATACGCCCCAGGTGGCCAGAGTCTACCAATACACACCATATAATCAAGTCAGGGACGGGATAGGACATCTCTCTCCTACCCTAGAGTCAAGTCATCGGTGCATCAATGACAAGGACATGAACACCTCATGCCTGGTGGGTGGCTCGTAATATCAAACTGTGGGTCAAGGTTAAGTATCAAGTATCAAGTGTCAGGTGTCAAGTATCAAGTGTCAGATGTCAAGTATCAGATATCAAGTATTAAGTGTCAGGTGTCAAGTATCAAGTCAGAAGGTTCATATCAGAGGGTTCAATATCAGGAGGTTCAATATCAGGAAGGTCAATGTCAGGAGGTCAATATCAGGAGGTCAATGTCAGGAAGGTCAATGGTTCACAATAAAGTTCAATTTAATAGTTTACTATTAAAAGTCCATATCATAGGTGTAACAATAATTCTTAAGTACTGGTTTCCATAAAAGTAATCTTTAAACGATTTTCAAAAAGAAGGTCTTTTAAAAATGATTTCTATAAAGATAGCCTTACGAATAGTTTCTTAAAACATTTGCATAAATCATTTAAAAGGTTTTCTCATCCAGTTATAATATCAAAAGTATCAAGGTTCAAGTCAAGGTTTTATGGCAGGGTTCATATCAAGGTTCATGGCAGGGTTCATATCAAGGTTCATGGCAGGGTTCATATCAAGGTTCATGGCAAGGTTCAGAACAAGGTATAAATCAAAGATCAAGGCAAGGGTTCAAACAAGGATCCAAGAGTAAGTACACAGATCAAGGTTCACAATACACGGGATACATAGCAATGGTTCAAGAAATCTTAAACGAATCAAATAAATCAAGAGAACAAAGGCCCCTTACTGAAAAGGGCAGAATATCCGTACCTTATTCCAATGCAAGCACACAAAATAGAAAAGGCTGACAGGAAATCAAATCACTCCCTCCTCGAACCTAAAGGAGTAAAAGACAGAATTACCAGAGGGTTCAAGTTCAACTTACCATTTTAGTTCATCATTACCTTTTAAGAACTTTCCAGATTTAGTAACTTTCTATTTTTAGCAGGTTTCCAGAATTAGTAAGTTACCATATTTAGCAAGATTCAAGTGATGTCGTTAAGTCATTAATGCAGGCTTACTATGGAAGCAGGGTGTATTTTAGCAAGACATCAAAGTTTAGGGTTAATTATGACAGGTTCCAATACTTTAGGGTTTTAAATGTAATTCTTCCAAAGTTAAGAGCCCAAAATGTAACTATTACAATTATCCATTTTAATCCCTCATTATACAAGTGTACGACTCAAATAATTCAGGTTTGCCAATATTACATTTTATACCCCTTAGTTTACAAATTTACAATTTAAACCCCTTAATTCATGATTTTACAATTTAAATCCTTATCTTATTCATAATTACTCAACAACTCTTATTTTATCAAAATTACAGAATGAACACTTTATTTTTAGCATGGAACGAATCACCCTTCATCTTTTCATAAATTACACCTTTAGCCCCTTAAGTTTACAAATTAAGTCATAATTCCATAGTAATTACATATTAAGCCCATAAATACTCATATTTACACAAAAAACTCTTAATATCATTATTTACTCAGAATAACCTCAACTTTCCAGAATTTACACTTTTAGTCCCTCTCTTTTGATTTAATTCAAATCGACCCTTATATTATCAAATAATTTCATATCTCGCCAAATTTACATATAAGACCCTCATGTTATAATTTTTATATGTTCTCCCAGATCTATAGAGCATGACAAAAATAGTCCATGAGTTTTAATATTGACAAAACACCCCCTTTACAATTTAAGTCCAAATCGTTAAACACAAAATAATTCCAAATCAAAACTCTAGTCGACCAAATCATCATGTAATCATTCCAACATCATTTTTATTCATTTATATTCAGATCTTAACAAGAACAAACCCTAAATCGATCGTTATGTATTTTTGGTCCTAGTTTCCATTTTTACGCAAAAACTCGGTAGATAAATAATTTCCATAAACGCGAATTCAAGCTATAACAAATCAAGATTATATTTTTATGGTGTTATATGATTCATATAGGTGCCACGAAAATTATTCATGCAGCCCAGAAATTTCGTAGCAAATATATTAAGCCGATTTGTATATTTTAGGGTTTATATCACTTTAATTCACAAACGCCCAATCTAACGTGCATGAATCATGTTTAACATTTTATACATGTTCTATATGATTATTAGGACTAGAGAAAAATACCAGAATGATTTATGATCGAGCGGATTTCACAGAATAATTTTGGTCTTCTCGGTATGGTTAAATCGACAACAAAAATCCTCCACGAGCACGAATGCGATCCAAAAACCTTGGAACCATTTTTAGCAGATCATAACAGAGGTGAGGAACTCAGGAAAAATAGAGAATGAATTTTATGATGATCGAATGAATTATTTTGGAATTGTTACCTTTCGAATGAACAAATGGAGATAAATTCCACCGAGCTTGATCTAGGCCTCCAAAAATCATTTTGCTATTTTTCCAAGCTTCTTAGTAATACAATGGACTCCAGAAAATTATTGGATGGCTATGGGAAGATCGTGTGAATTTTTGAGAGTGTTTGTGGTTTGCGGCTAAAACAATTTGTAGGGTAAATCAAAATAAAATCAATGGGGTGATATATTGGGTAAATTGCCGAGTAAATGGAGGTTAATGAGCAAAAGTTTCGGCCCTAATATCTGGAATAATTAGTTTACTTAATTTAGAATTAGTTTGAATTTAATTTGTATTTTAAAATGTATTTTAATTACATATATTATAACCTGTATTTATATAATTCGGCTATAACATATTTTAGTGTAAATAATACACTTTTGGATTTGTAAAAATATTTGGAACTTGCCTCATAATTATTACACTTGATTTGTGGTTCGTTTCCAGAGATTCGGGATTAATTCGGGACTTTTATAATGCTTTAATTGATTTTTAAGGTTACAGGGGTAATTTGGTAATTTTAGCATGTTTTAAATTTTCGGGTTTTACAACTCTTCCCCTCTTAAAAGGAAATTTCGTCCTCGAAATTTGCAAGGAATCAGGAATGAAACATAATTGAAAACAGAACAAAACATACCAGACGCCTTATCAGTCCGGTCACCAGAAAGCATAAAGACACGACCGGTATGAGGAGCAGGAGGAGGAGGATCAAGAAATTTCTCAAGTGCTGACGTAGATTGTTTAGGGCAATTTCTCACTCGATGTTCAGAAGAACCACATCTGAAACAAGCACCAGACGTCGTACGACAAGCTCCAGTATGGTTTTTCCCACAAGAACCACAAACAGGTAAGGAAGTAGAGTACTCAGATGATCTCTTCTGCCGTTGGTTGTTGTTGCTTTCCGGACGCTCATTTCCCTGTCTAGGAGCTGACCTCGAATCCCGGCCCCTCGAATCTGATTTCTTCTGGTCGTAGCTCCTGCCCGAATACTCCTTGACGTCCCGACTCTGACCCTGCTGAATCCTATCACCGTCGTGGTTCCTCTTGTAACCAACGCCCTCATGAAAGATCTCAATGTTGCGAGCTGCATCGCAACATGCTGACGGATCTTCGAACTGATCATTAAGCATACGATCGAGCACCCACGTCTTTAGTCCCCATTTGAATTGCTTAGCTTGACGCCTTGCATCTCCAGCAGCGGAACCCACGAAACTAACCAATCTCTGAAATCGCTCCAGGTATTGCCCTGCATTCTCAGAATCTAGCTGGGAGATAGTGTTGTACTCTCTAATGAACCTCTGCTGCTCAGAGTCTGGGAAGTACCGATTATAGAACGTAGTGCGGAAATCAGCCCAGGTACAACCAAGAACATACCCATCACCTCCTTTAGCTGCCTTGTGCGCCTTCCACCAGTTAAGCGCGTCACCCTCAAGCTTAAACACAGCCAGACGAGTCTTAAACTCGTCCTCACAACCTAGCACCTCAAACAGCTTCTCCATGTGGGTTATCCAGTCCTCTGCTGCATGAGGAGTAGCAGCAGAACTAAAAGACAACGGCTTGAGTTTATTGAAACTCTCAAGCCACCCATTAATGGTAGTGGGTCGGCCCCCACCACCAGAAGAACTGCCAGCACCTCCAGATGAACTAGCTCCACCACTGATAAGCCGGTTGATCACCGCATCAGTGTTAAGGCCGGGTAGCAGATTGGCTATAGCATTAGCCACCATAGCCTCCAAATTGGGGATTTCAGGAGTGTTAACCATCTACAGGATTATCAAACGATTAGCAGGATCAAGCAAAGTATGACAGAGCAGAATAAGGAAAAAGAGTACGCGAACGGAAACCTAATGTCTACCCAATCCTCACAGGTCAATGGCCTAAGCCTACGGGTTTCGGATGCCTATTCTCTGATACCATAAATTGTAACACCCCAACCCGACAAGGGTAAAGATGTCACAAGTACATGGTTTCATATCAGATACAAGCATTCAAGAAATAAAATAGCGGAAGCCTTAACATTAAAATCCAAAGGAAAATAAGTCAACACGACTTATATCAAGCACAAGACAGGAATAACGAAGTACAAAACAGAATCCAAAATGCCCAAACAATGGCATAACAGAAATAATATCCAAATGGTCACACTAGAATGACAAGGTCTAAACTTCACACAAGTTGCTCTCATCCCAAGCTAAACCCAGCTCCTAGCTTAAATGTACCTGCCGCAGGAAAAGAAATGCGGCTGAGCTACGAGAGCTCAGTGAACAGATATAACAGAAACAAGCAATAATACAGAATAATGAATAAGAAAAGAAATACGAACCGGTCGGAATTAATGTGCAAGTATAATGTAACAGTAATGAAAGATAAGTGATGTCAAGGGTTTAGCAGGTAAGTAGTACAGGTAAAGTATAAGGGTAACAGAAATCCACTACGAGCCCAGAAAACAGAAATCATATCATGTCCAGAAATCAGGGTGTACGGAGGGGAGACCTCGGTACCAAATACAGGGTGAGGGGCTACCTCTCAGGGGTGGAGTCGCGGGCTCCCAGGATGTGAAAGACGTGCATCGCACACACCATCAGTCACCAGATATAACAAGTAATATAAACAGATCAGGTCAAGTCTAGGATGCATCCATACGCCCCAGGTGGCCAGAGTCTACCAATACACACCATATAATCAAGTCAGGGACGGGATAGGACATCTCTCTCCTACCCTAGAGTCAAGTCATCGGTGCATCAATGACAAGGACATGAACACCTCATGCCTGGTAGGTGGCTCGTAATATCAAACTGTGGGTTAAGGTTAAGGATCAAGTATCAAGTGTCAGGTGTCAAGTATCAGGTTTCAAGTATCAAGTGTCAGGTGTCAAGTATCAGATATCAAGTATTAAGTGTCAGGTGTCAAGTATCAAGTCAGAAGGTTCATATCAGAGGGTTCAATACCAGGAGGTTCAATATCAGGAAGGTCAATGTCAGGAGGTCAATATCAGGAGGTCAATGTCAGGAAGGTCAATGGTTCACAATAAAGTTCAATTTAAAAGTTTACTATTAAAAGTCCATATCATAGGTGTAACAATAATTCTTAAGTACTGGTTTCCATAAAAGTAATCTTTAAACGGTTTTCAAAAAGAAGGTCTTTTAAAAATGATTTCTATAAAGATAGCCTTACGAATAGTTTCTTAAAACATTTGCATAAATCATTTAAAAGGTTTTCTCATCCAGTTATAATATCACAAGTATCAAGGTTCAAGTCAAGGTTTTATGGCAGGGTTCGTATCAAGTTTCATGGCAGGGTTCATATCAAGGTTCATGGCAGGGTTCAGAACAAGGTATAAATCAAAGATCAAGGCAAGGGTTCAAACAAGGGTCCAAGAGTAAGTACACAGATCAAGGTTCACAATACACGGGATACATAGCAATGGTTCAGGAAATCTTAAACGAATCTAATAAATCAAGAGAACGAAGGCCCCTTACTGAAAAGGGCAGAATATCCGTACCTTATTCCAATGCAAGCACACAAAATAGAAAAGGCTGACAGGAAATCAAATCACTCCCTCCTCGAACCTAAAGGAGTAAAAGACAGAATTACCAGAGGGTTCAAGTTCAACTTACCATTTTAGTTCATCATTACCTTTTAAGAACTTTCCAGATTTAGTAACTTTCTATTTTTAGCAGGTTTCCAGAATTAGTAAGTTACCATATTTAGCAAGATTCAAGTGATGTCGTTAAGTCATTAATGCAGGCTTACTATGGAAGCAGGGTGTATTTTAGCAAGACATCAAAGTTTAGGGTTAATTATGACAGGTTCCAATACTTTAGGGTTTTAAATGTAATTCTTCCAAAGTTAAGAGCCCAAAATGTAACTATCACAATTATCCATTTTAATCCCTCATTATACAAGTGTACGACTCAAATACTTCAGGTTTGCCAATATTACATTTTATACCCCTTAGTTTACAAATTTACAATTTAAACCCCTTAATTCATGATTTTACAATTTAAATCCTTATCTTATTCATAATTACTCAACAACTCTTATTTTATCAAAATTACAGAATGAACACTTTATTTTTAGCATGGAACGAATCACCCTTCATCTTTTCATAAATTACACCTTTAGCCCCTTAAGTTTACAAATTAAGTCATAATTCCATAGTAATTACATATTAAGCCCATAAATACTCATATTTACACAAAACACTCTTAATATCATTATTTACTTAGAGTAACCTCAACTTTATAGAATTTACACTTTTAGTCCCTCTCTTTTGATTTAATTCAAATCGACCCTTATATTATCAATTAATTTCATATCTCGCCAAATTTACATATAAGACCCTCATGTTATAATTTTTATATGTTCTCCCAGATCTATAGAGCATGAAAAAAATAGTCCATGAGTTTTAATATTGACAAAACACCCCCTTTACAATTTAAGTCCAAATCGTTAAACACAAAATAATTCCAAATCAAAACTCTAGTCGACCAAATCATCATGTAATCATTCCAACATCATTTTTATTCATTTATATTCAGATCTTAACAAGAACAAACCCTAAATCGATCGTTATGTATTTTTGGTCCTAGTTTCCATTTTTACGCAAAAACTTGGTAGATAAATAATTTCCATAAACGCGAATTCAAGCTATAAAAAATCAAGATTATATTTTTCTGGTGTTACATGATTCATATAGGTGCCACGAAAATTATTCATGCAGCCCAGAAATTTCATAGCAAATATATTAAGCCGATTTGTATATTTTAGGGTTTATCTCACTTTAATTCACAAACGCCCAATCTAACGTGCATGAATCATTTTTAACATTTTATACATGTTCTATATGATTATTAGGACTAGTGAAAAATACCAGAATGATTTATGATCGATCGGATTTCACAGAATAATTTTGGTCTTCTCGGTATGGTTAAATCGACAACAAAAATCCTCCACGAGCACGAATGCGATCCAAAAACCTTGGAACCATTTTTAGCAGATCATAACAGAGGTGAGGAACTCAGGAAAAATAGAGAATGAATTTTATGATGATCGAATGAATTATTCTGGAATTGTTACCTTTCGAATGAACAAATGGAGATAAATTCGACCGAGCCTGATCTAGGCCTCCAAAAAATTTTTTGCTATTTTTCCAAGCTTCTTAGTAATACAATGGACACCAGAAAATTATTGTATGGCTATGGGAAGATCGTGCGAATTTTTGAGAGTGTTTGTGGTTTGCGGCTAGAACAATTTGTAGGGTAAATCAAAATAAAATCAATGGGGTGATATATTGGGTAAATTGCCGAGTAAATGGAGGTTAATGAGCAAAAGTTTCGGCCCTAATAGCTGGAAAAATTAGTTTACTTAATTTAGAATTAGTTTGAATTTAATTTGTATTTTAAAATGTATTTTAATTACATATATTATAACTTGTATTTATATAATTCGGCTATAACATATTTTAGTGTAAATAATACACTTTTGGATTTTTAAAAATATTTGGAACTTGCCTCATAATTATTACACTTGATTTGTGGTTCGGTTCCAGAGATTCGGGATTAATTCGGGACTTTTATAATGCTTTAATTGATTTTTAAGGTTACAGGGGTAATTTGGTAATTTTAGCATGTTTTAAATTTTCGGGTTTTACAACTCTTCCCCTCTTAAAAGGAAATTTCGTCCTCGAAATTTGCAAGGAATCAGGAATGAAACATAATGGAAAACAGAACAAGACATACCAGACGCCTTATCAGTCCGGTCACCAGAAAGCATAAAGACACGACCGGTATGAGGAGCAGGAGGAGGAGGATCAAGAAATTTCTCAAGTGCTGACGTAGATTGTTTAGGGCAATTTCTCACTTGATGTTCAGAAGAACCACATCTGAAACAAGCACCAGACGTCGTACGACAAGCTCTAGTATGGTTTTTCCCACAAGAACCACAAACAGGTAAGGAAGTAGAGTACTCAGATGATCTCTTCTGCCGTTGGTTGTTGTTGCTTTCCGGACGCTCATTTCCCTGTCTAGGAGCTGACCTCGAATCCCGGCCCCTCGAATCTGATTTCTTCTGGTCGTAGCTCCTGCCCGAATACTCCTTGACGTCCCGACTCTGACCCTGCTGAATCCTATCACCGTCGTGGTTCCTCTTGTAACCAACGCCCTCATGAAAGATCTCAATGTTGCGAGCTGCATCGCAACATGCTGACGGATCTTCGAACTGATAATTATGCATACGATCGAGCACCCACGTCTTTAGTCCCCATTTGAATTGCTTAGCTTGACGCCTTGCATCTCCAGTAGCGGAACCCACGAAACTAACCAATCTCTGAAATCGCTCCAGGTATTGCCCTGCACTCTCAGAATCTAGCTGGGAGATAGTGTTGTACTCTCTAATGAACCTCTGCTGCTCAGAGTCTGGGAAGTACCGATTATAGAACGTAGTGCGGAAATCAGCCCAGGTACAACCAAGAACATACCCATCGCCTCCTTTAGCTGCCTTGTGCGCCTTCCACCAGTTAAGCGCGTCACCCTCAAGCTTAAACACAGCCAAACGAGTCTTAAACTCGTCCTCACAACCTAGCACCTCAAACAGCTTCTCCATGTGGGTAATCCAGTCCTCTGCTGCATGAGGAGTAGCAGCAGAACTAAAAGACAACGGCTTGAGTTTATTGAAACTCTCAAGCCACCCATTAATGGTAGTGGGTCGGCCCCCACCACCAGAAGAACTGCCAGCACCTCCAGATGAACTAGCTCCACCACTGATAAGCCGGTTGATCACCGCATCAGTGTTAAGGCCGGGTAGCAGATTGGCTATAGCATTAGCCACCATAGCCTCCAAATTGGGGATTTCAGGAGTGTTAACCATCTACAGGATTATCAAACGATTAGCAGGATCAAGCAAAGTATGACAGAGCAGAATAAGGAAAAAGAGTACGCGAAAGGAAACCTAATGTCTACCCAATCCTCACAGGTCAATGGCCTAAGCCTACGGGTTTCGGATGCCTATTCTCTGATACCATAAATTGTAACACCCCAACCCGACAAGGGCAAAGATGTCACAAGTACATGGTTTCATATCAGATACAAGCATTCAAGAAATAAAATAGCGGAAGCCTTAACATTAAAATCCAAAGGAAAATAAGTCAACACGACTTATATCAAGCACAAGACAGGAATAACGAAGTACAAAACAGAATCCAAAATGCCCAAACAATGGCATAACAGAAATAATATCCAAATGGTCACACTAGAATTGATGTTGTTTCATGAATGGTTGTTGTTGAGGATACTACTGTTGTTAAGGATACTACTGTTGTTGAGGGCACTGTTGTTGAGGATAGTTAAAGTAAGGTGGTTGAGACATTGTTACACTTGTGTAGATGATGGATCTTGTAGAAGGTTAAGAAGTGTGATGAGTTGTTGAAGAAGTACCTGTTTGAAAGTCTCTTGAATGGCTTGCACGAAGTAACTTTGAAACCCTTGTTCCAAAATTTCTTGAATGCCTTGTTCGAAACTTGTCAACTGTGTTCGAAAATTTTTCTGTTCGAAACTTTTGAACTTTGTTCGAAAATTTTGGTGTTCGAAACTTGTGAACTTTGTTCGAAACTTTGAACTGTTGTTCGAAACTTTGAACTGTTGTTCGAAAGTTTTTAAACTTTCAAAGTAAACTTTCTAATTTATACAAATTAGATAGATTCCCAAGTGTCGAAGTGTTTTTCTAACTTATACATGGAAGAGAAACACTGAGTAATCCAAAAATCCTGATGATACGTGATAGAGTGCTTGTTCGAAAATTAAGGGTTTAAGGAGCTAGTTCGAAAAAAGAGGGTTTTCTTGCTAGTTCAAAATTTTAACAGTTTTTTCAAAAGGATTAAAGCACATTAAAAACAGATTTTAAATCCAAGATTCTTGTACAACTAACCTTAAAAACACTAAAACAATAATAAAGTTGCAAACTTTAACGTTTTTAAGATAGAGAAAGCTAGTTCGAAATTTGGTAGAACTAATAAAGTACGATTTAAAAACTTTACTTTTAAGGAAAAAGTTTGAAACTTTCTTGTTCTATGAGGTTTATAACACTAGTTTGTAATCAAAAGAGTGCTAAAAATCAAGAAACAAACAAGAAAAACTCAAACAAAAAAAATAACGAGAGAAAAAGAAAAAACTTTGTTCGAAAATCAACACAAGAACACTTATAACCTTCTTCTAGCGATTGATACCACTTCTTAGGTCACCATATTGTAAACACATAAGTACGGATAAGATAGAATTTAGAGAGAGAGATAGAAGTTTGGTTGATTAGATCAAGAAATAAAATAGCAAAGGTTTGATATCAATATGAACTAACCAACTAATAAAAGAGTATGTTACATGTAGTATTTATAGGGAATGAAGCTAGGGCAACACTTCCTCTTCCTTCCTTTCACACGAAGTGGGCCTTAAGCCTAGGTCCATGGGCTTATTCATAAGCCTAGAAATAATAACAAACTTATAAGCTATTACAAAACTTGATGACCAACACTTGATAATAATAAAACGTTTTCCCAATAGTATGTCCATGAATACTTGCAAAAACCTTGGATACATTAAAAATTTGCCACACAAGTTATCCAAGTTCCTAACCATACTATCAAAAATCAATTTTGAAAAGTTAAATTTCAGGTTTGTGGCCAAGCAGATAAGGGTAGATGCCATAGTGCTACTAAACTCATTCCAGGTAGTAGTCTTTGGACTTAGACACTGTAAAATAGTATGAATTAGAAATTTCCATTGATGGGAGAAGAATGCTTTATAAAAAGTTAGTTTGTCAGAAGGTTTCTCATACCCCATAAATGCAAGATTTTCAAAAATAGTAGCATTTGGGAAACAATCAATTCCTTCCTCATCTGCTAGTTGAAGATCTCTTCTAACAGATGATTCAGTAATGATTATATCCTTGCCATCTACTACGGCATGTATCTGTACTTCCTTATTGAAAGTTTTAACCATAGCAGAAGACCAAAACTGTTCAATGCAAGAAATATATATAGTAGGATTCACCGGTAAAGCATACCTTATAGGGTTTGCATTCAGAAAATCCACTATTTCTTCAAACCCTTCACTTTCAGTGGGTTTGGACAAGAAGGCAACCATGTTTATGTGAATCAGCAAATTTTAGATTCGCCATTGTGTTTGGTTTAGAGATTGTGTTGGGTTTTGCGATTGGATGATAAAATTGAGTTAGGGTTTGTTATGAGAGAGCATTTGAACGAATGAAATTGATTAAATGAGTGATTGAATGATATAAACCCTTAATCGATGTATTTATAAAATAGTACCCTGAACAAACCAGCAGCAGTAAGTTAAGCCTAGCAGCAGTAACTTTGTGTTACCAGCATTCACTCCAATTCTATTCCAAACACCTGTCCATCATCAATCTAACACTTTTCTTTGCTTATCCTGCAAAATGTTAGTCTAACAACCTAGAAAACACAAACCATAACAATTTTCACAATGATCACAAGATTGATTATACCTAACAGTAGTAAGTATAACCAACAGCAGTAACTTAGCAGTTTCAAGTATAACCAGCAGTACTAATTATACTTAACAGCAGAAACTTTTAATGACATGAATAACAGTACTAATTCATACAAAACTTTACAAAAACATAAAGAGATAAGAGATTTTAAAGATTTAACATTCCAATACTAGCAATCAAATATTGAAATCTACTTACATCAAAAGCTTTTGTAAGCAAATCTGCAACATTCTTGTCAGTATGGATTTTAATCATTTGAATCAATTTCTTTTCATTGCAATCTCTAATAAAATGATGTCTGGTCTCTATATGCTTTTTTTTTTAATGAAAAACATGATTTTTAATTATGCAAATAGTTCTGTTATTGTTAATAAAGATCTTGCTATGCATAAAATTGTACCCATAATCAAGTAGTTGATTCTGAATCCAAAGCACTTGTCCACAGCAACTTGAAGCAGCCACATATTCAGCTTCTGTTGTGGAATTTGCAACCACTGTCTGTTTCTTACACTGCCATGATATTAATCTACATCCAAGGAATTGACAACCTCCTGTTGTATACTTCCTATCCAAGCTTGCTCCAGCATAATCACTATTAGTATATGCTACCAAATCAAAAGGAGAATCTTTTAGATACCAAAGGCCCAATTTTGGTTGACCTTTTAAGTACCTAAAAATCCTTTTCATAGCATGAAGATGTGAAGCTTTTGGAATTACTTGGTATCTAGCACATGCACACACTGCAAACATAATATCAGGTATTGAAGATGTAAGATACATCAATGAACCAATCATTGACCTATACATATGAACATCAACTTCTTCACCATCTTCATCCTTGAGCAAAGGTTTTCCAGTTTCCGTTGGCGTACTTGCAGTCTTGACTTCTGTAAACCCAAATTTCTTTAAGATTTCATCAACATATTTATCTTGACTAATAAATATGCCATCCTTCTTCTGCTTCACTTGTAATCCCAAAAATAATGTAAGTTCTCCCATAGAACTCATCTGAAATTTATCATGCATCAACTTCTCAAATGCAATGCATAGCTCCTTCTTTGTTGAACCAAAGATGATATCATCCACATAAACTTGAACCAGCAAAATATCACCTTTGTGCCTTTTCATGAATAAGGACTTGTAAATTTTCCCTCTGTGAAATCCATTGTCCAACAGATATGTTGACAAGGTTTCATACCAAGCTCTAGGAGCTTGATGTAGTCCATACAGTGCTTTTTCAACCTTGTATACTCTATCAAGAAAGTCTGGATCTTCAAATCCTGGTGGTTGACATACATACACCTCTTCTTCAATCTTCCCATAGAGAAAAGCACTCTTTACATCCATTTGATAAACCACAAAATCTTTAAATGAGGCATAAGCTAAAAATAGCCTAATTGCTTCAATTCTTGCAACAGGGGCAAAGACTTCATCATAGTCAATCCCTTCTTCTTGTGTGTACCCTTGAGCAACCAATCTTGCTTTATTTCTTATCACAATTCTCCTTTCATCCTTTTTATTCCTAAAAACCCATTTAGTGCCTATAGCCCTTTTTCCATTTGGTAACTCCACCAAAGTCCAAACTTCTTGTAACTTGAATTGTAGAAGCTCTTACTGCATAGCCTCTATCCAGCTTGAATCCTTCAATGCTTGAATTACCTTTTTGGGTTCTACTTGTGATAAAAAGCAAGCAAACAAGCAGTTTTGAAGGTCTGTATGGTTTGTTCTTTGTTGAAGAGTACTAACAAGCCCATGTTCCTTCAAATTCTTTGACATCTTTCTTGTTTGTGTAGCTGATTGCACATCGCCAATCACTTGATCACGAGGATGATATTTATGAATTCTTGTAGTTGGAGTAGGACTGACTTGGATTGTTGTATCTGAATTTTTCATGTAAGCCACTTCAACATCAACTTCATCATTACTTAAGTAGTCAAATATGCTACTATCTTCCAAAGCAGGCATTTGTGGATCAAATGGAAGTTCAATGCTTATTTTTGGATCAATAGCATTAACTTCTATGCCAGCAGCATTAACAGTTGAACTAACAGTATTAACATTGTTAGTGTTGTTTCCATCACTAGCAGTATTAACATCATTAGTGTTGTTAGCCTTATCTTCCTTCTCTTGATCATCACATTCACTTTCTGTTCTTGGATCTTCATTAACCTTCTTTTCATCATCACTTGAAGGTTTGACTTCATCTTCTTGAGAACTCTTTGGATCTTGGGAAAAGGTGGATCAGCAGTCCATAATGGTAGCAAAATGTAATTTTTATAGGTTCTGTCTCCTTTCTAGCTTGACCTGCACTATCACTTGCTTTTGTACCTGCAAAACCATTAGACTGTGTACCTGCAACAACTGGCTCATAATTCATTGTTCTTGTTAGTGCATCAATATCAAATAGCCAATCTGGTCCACTACCTACAACATTAGGTGTACTTTCACTAAACCTAATATGCAAGTTCTCTTCCACTATCCTTGTTCTACTATTGAATACTCTAAAGGCTTTACTATTCAAAGAGTATCCAACAAAGAAACCTTCATCAGCTTTACCATCAAATTTCATTAAGTGATCTATGGTATTGAGAATGGTAACAGGACACCTAAATGGTCTTATAAAACTTAAAGTTGGTGTTTCTACCATGAAAAATTTCATATGGGGTCTTGTTATGAGGCTTAACTACTAACACTATATTTTGCACATAGCAAGTAGTACTAACTGCTTCTGCCCAAAAAGTAGTTGGCAACTTAGAATCAGCTAGCATAGTCCTAGCAGCCTTAATTAGTTTCCTATTTCTTCTCTCATCAACTCCATTAGGTTGACGAATTCTAGCTACACTATATTGTCTCAAAATACCCTTCATCTCACAAAACTGATTCATCTCTCTGTTTTTGAACTCAGCCCCATTATCACATCTATTCACCTTAACCTTGTGATCTACTAGATTTTCTATTCTAGTTATAAAGAACTTAAGAATGCTACTAGTCCCATCCTTAGTATCTAGAAAGAAAACCCATGTAAACCTACTGAAATCATTTGTGATAACTAGGCAATACATTTTCTTCATAAGGCTTTTTACAAATGTTGTACCAAACTAATCCATATGCAACATATGTAAAGGTAGACAGATTGAGTTCTCTGTTTTGGACTTACAAGAGGCTCTGTGCTGCTTTCCCTTTTGACAAGCAACACAGGTTTGTTCAATTTCAAAAAGTTTGGAAGGTAAACCTCTTACAAGATTTCCCTTAACCAGTTTATTCATAGCTTTAAAATTCAAGTGACCTAGCCTTTTATGCCAAAGTTTAGATTCATCAGATGTGGCTTTTGTAAAAAGGAAAGTTAAACCTCCTTTAGGAACTATGTTCCTTAAATCAACACTATACATATTGTTCTTTCTAGGAACTCTAAGTAAAACTTGACTTTCATCAATTAACTTAAAGTTTTGAGATAAAACAATACATTCAGTGTCATTAAAAAGAACACTATTCTTTTTGTCACACATTTGTGAGACACTAAAGAGATTAAACTTTAACTCTCTCACAAAATACACATTTTCAAAATCTAGATTACCAGTTTTAATGGTACCTTTTCCTGTGATTTTCCCTCCTTTGGGGTTCCCTCCAAAAGCAACATATCCTCCATCTATCTCTTCATAGTCTGTAAGATAGGACATGTTCCCTGTCATGTGCCTTGAGCATCCACTATCAATTACTCCTTGATCCTGTAAATACATTTGAGCATCCACTATCACTGACTTGGATCTGCCTTGTGCATCAACATAATCAAACTTTTTCAGGGTGATTGATGCACTGTTGTGTTTAGAAACATGGTCTAAAACTTTAATCTTTGGTTTCCAAACCCAACAAGCTGAGGCCTTAACAGCATTAACATTATTTCCCTTAACAGCATTAACTACTACTTTTGGCCTAGCAGTATTAAAATTGTTACCCCTAATAGTATTAACCCTTTGATTAATATTACTGTTTTTAAATGTTGTGTTCTTATGAATGGGACTTTTAACAGTTGAATGTGCTGTTTTAGAAAGATATGACATTGATTTAGCAGCATTCACTGTCGTTTTTGTGTGAGCAGCATTAACTTGTCTAGCAGTATTAACCAATACTGTTGGTTTTGAAATGTTATGTCTAGCAGTATTAATTGATACTAAGCCAGACTTCATTAGTACTGCTCTTGGAACCATGTTCTTTTTAGCACAAGGGTGAGTCTTTTTAGCAAAGTTTTGATGATTCACTCTTTGAGCATTGTTCCAAACAGGTTTTACCATCCTTTGATTTTGAAACTATTTTTTATGGTAATTGCAATCAACCTGCAAATGATCAAAGCTTCCACACACATAACATGCCTTATTAAACGTCTCAAAATTACTTCCTAGTTTTTGATACATCATGTTTTTCCAGTTTATTTGATTGCCATTTGGACTGTGAGTGTTTTTTCCTAGGTTGCTCAACATGTTTAACAGTTTTCCTAGTAGTTTTTCCTTGTTGATTAGAATTGACAAACTCTCTTTTAACAATACTAGGCCTAACGTTTTTCTTTTCAATTTTAGCTTGAGACACATCCTTTTCCTCATCATCTGAAACCCAGTCTTCAATAATTGGGGCATCATCATTCTTTCTATCTACCTTAGGCTCTTCTTCACTAGACTTAACTTTGCTTTTCTCAACTACAGGCTCATTAACAAACTCATCTAAACCAGTAAAAGACAAGTCAGGTGTTGGAGGCATGAATTTTCCTGTAAAGGGAGGTGGAACTTCATTATAGCCTAAACCACCTTTCTTGCATTTGTCAACAATCTGACACTCTATGAGCTTGTTTACACTTTTAGATGCATATTCAAATTTATCTACATTAATTTGAATGCCATCTTTTTCTTTTTGAAATATTTCAAGCTTCTTCCTAAGATCTCTAATAGCTATTTCTCCACAATGAATTTCAAATTCTAAGCCCTTAATCTTTTCTCCATAAAGAGACTCATTTGCTTTATATAATTCAAGTTTTTCTTCTACTGACTCTAAACCTGTCTTATAACCTAGAACCATTAACTCATATTTCTTTAAATCTTTTAGTAGTTTATCATTTTGATATTTAAGAGATTCAACAGTTTCTAAGCAAGATTTTGAACAAATATAATCATTGGATACCTCTGAGTTAGAACATGAAGATGAGTAAGCCATGAGTGCATAATTAGGCCCTTCCTCTGCCTGATCACTCCAGTCATAACCACCAAGATCATCACATGACACCAAAGCTGTGGAAGTAGAAGTTTCCACAGGCACACTCCTTCTTGAGCTTTCCTTGTTCTTGTAGTCTTGATTTCTTGGAGCTCTGCACTCCCTAGCAAAATGTCCCCTCTTGTGGCAGTTGTAACACTCCACTTTGGACTTATCAAAACCAATGTTCTCATTGCCATTGACAGTAAGCTTCCTTCCTGTATTCTTCAAAAACCTTCTAGCCCTCATAGTCAACATGGCCATTTGCCATCTCAAATCCATCTCTTCATCGTCATCTGTATGAATTTGTTGCAAGTCCTCATGTACAAGTTGAGGACTATTAGGTTGACTAGCAAAGAATGCACAAATAACAGCATCACTCAAGTTATCAATATTAGTATAGTTAGCAGCATTAACTTGAGTGCTAGCAGTAGAAACTCCATGAGCAGTATTAACTTCTCCATCAGTGCTGCTAGTGTTGTTATTTGAAGAGGACACAAAAGCCATGTTTTGTGTGCTTGAACTTGAGCTACACATCTCTTTAACTTCTGGTTCATACACCTTGAGATTCTTGTAGAGGTCATCCATGCTCATAGTATCCAAATCAGCTTTATTCCTCCACACAAAAGCATGTGTGTTCCATTCAGGTGACTAACTTCTTAATAACTTTTGATTAACATCTTCTTGTGAAAACTTTTCACCCAAAAGCTCCAACTGACTTACAATCTTTTGAAGCCTGTCAAAAGTTTGATCAAGCATCTCTAAGCTTGGAGCAGTGAAGTTTTCATATTTCTGCTTTAAGAGATTATTTTTAGTCTTTCTTGTAGCATCATTCCCACCAAATCTCCTTTCTACAGCTTCCAGCAATAGCTTAGCATCTTTAACAGAGTTAAACTTTAATTGATGTTCATTGGGAATGCCCATCATTAAAGTACTCCTAGCTTTCACCTTTAGTCTTCTCTAAGCCTTATCTTCAGCAGTTGAAATAGGCAATACTGTCACAATACCTTCCACTTCTTTTGTTTTTGGCAAAGTGTTACCATTCTCTATGACTTTCCATAGTAAATAGTCTATCATCTGGATGTATTGTTCAATCCTCATCCTCCATATCTCAAACTCACCAGGTTTAAGCATGGGAACCTTGGATGCAGCCACCATGTGTGCAGAATCTTGATCCATATCTTCTTAATTCTTCTAGATCACAGCTTCTCAACAAGCTCTGATACCACTTGTTGAATCCCAGTTGAACTTAGATCGAGTTCCTTTAGCTTGTAAAAGGTTTAGTTATATTAGATAAATCTAACACAACTATGGTAGAAACTGTGTTTGAATGTATTAAAGATTATGCGGAATTTAATCTTTAATATTAAGAAGAATTGCTTAATAAAACAGTAACACAATCAATAAACAAATAATCAAGCTCCAATATTATTAATGAATAATACGAATACTCTAACAGTATTAGGGTTACAAAACCTTGAAGCTATAAGAATTATACGACTTTTTGTACTTCTGTGTAATTCTATGTATATAACTTTATGCCCTAGGACCTCTGTTTATACACCAAGGAGTCCTAAACGGCTTACAATACTTTCCTAAGTATATTAAATGTTCTATAAAGATACAAATATATCAAATGTTTTCTATACATATCTAATACATATCCTATAAGCAGCAGTAACCTTGAGCAGCACTAAGTTACATTAGCAGTCTTAACTTTTGCACTGGCAGCTGTAACTTCCTTAGCAATCTTAACTTTGCACTGGCAGCATTAACTTTGTACTAGCAGCATTAACACACTTAGCGTATATTCTTTGAAGTTCTTCAGCAGTTGTAAATTGTACTAGCAGTCTTATCTTTTACACTAGCAGTTGTAAACACTTAGCACATTTTCTTTGAAGTTCATGAGCAGTTGCAACTTTACTTGAGCACCAGTAACACCAATATGAGCAGCAGTAATCAAACAGCATCAAGAAGGCTTTTAATCCTAACATTATGGATCAAGCTCTATGGGTTATGGGTTATGGACTTAGTTTTGGGTCATGGATAGTCCAAGTCTTTCCTAGTTTATTTTACAAGTTGCATGTATTTTATAAAATGTAAGTAACTAAGTTACTTAGGTGTTTGTATAAAATGGTTTTGGTTTTATGTAAACTAGTTAACTAAACATGTTTAAGGTTTATTTGTTTAGTGAAGTGAGTTAGTAAGCTTTTGGCTCAAAGCGTTACGTATTTTATTTATCTCGTTAAAACGATTTTACGTTTGTTATCAACAGAACATTAGAAGATCGTAAAGTATAAATAAACATTTTTAAGGTTTATTTGTATCAACACAAGCAATATATTTTAATCATGTGTTTGGAATATAAGGTTGTTCGAATTAGATAGCTTAATGGATGACATGTCGATTTGAAGTGTGCACTTCATATATGATTTGATCATTTAAAATCAAGAGATGGAATTGAAATTGATTTGGGTGAACTCGAAAAGTGTTGGTTGCAGCAGATAATCCTATTTTAGTGGCATGTAAACATACTTGGTCTCAAGGTAAAGTATATTTACTTGGAGAGGACAAGTGGGGTCCACTCGAGTTTCTTAAGTATACTACTCGACGGTCATTGTCACTTGGGGTACATGACTAACAAAGTTAGCTTTGAGATTGCATTTTAACATATTTTGTTAAAATGTTGATATATGGTTTAACGGAAATGACATTTCGTTTGACTGAAGTTCAAACTTATGTATATGTAAAAGTTTAACGATAAAGTATTACTTTGATTTATAACACTTTGATAAGATGTGAAAGTAATATCTAATACTACTTATACATAGTGGAAATTAATAAAAATGACAAGGAGCATCTTGCTCGTTTGGTTAAATGAGAGATGAATATTGACGATTACTATGACCCATGGATCTCTCCCGATGTAAGGTCTTAGGTTTGAATTTGAATGAGCAAAGTTACATATGTTGTGCATTTGCTTGAATTTGGTTTTCTGGTTATGACGTTTTACCAATTGCATTGCAAGTTAAATATTTGGGGACTCAGATGAGTATTCCAAATTGTCAAGGCTATTTCAATAGCTTTCAACCATGTTGGTATAAAGTTGATGTTTAGTTAAATTGAAATTCAAACAAATGACGAATTATTAAAAACTATTAATTTCAACGCATAATGCGATACAAAGTAGTGGGTAAACCACGAATACATATAATCCTAAGAAAAAATAAAATTCTCCACAAGGGAGTTTGAGCAGAGGGTAAATCAGTATAATTAGCGAGATGATGATTGTAAAACCCTAAAAATTTGATTCACATTCTTATTTGATAATTTGAACTTTTAACCTAAGTTTGATATTAAAAATTTCTCACATTTAAACTATATGTCATACACTTAAATTAATATGAATCATAAACTATACAATATAACTTAAATACAAAATAAAACCTATGCATGTCCTAAGTCTATTATAATCGGCCTACATTTTTTTACCTTATATGAGGTACACATTTTTTTCTTCTTCTTTGTGATTCTTGAACCGAAAACTTTGCCATTCCCACCTCCTTCACACGTCCAAATAGACAAGAACAAGAAGGTAACACACATATATTGATAACAAAATAGAAGATTTGGTGTTCCCCCATGCCCTAAATACCATACGGTTTTCCTATAAACCTTTTCAAATTTTATTCCATCCTAACATTCAAAAAACAAACCTTCGGCATTTATTCTCTCCCCCTAACGAACCCTAGCAGCTTTCTTTAACCTATTTGTTAAGCTTACAAGATCAAGGAAAAGGGAGGGTGAAGATTGTTTTGATCGTGCATCTTTGGTGATTTCTGTGTTTGAATTCGTGGGGGTGTATATCATGTTCTTTGTCCTCATTAAATTCAGCCTAGAGGTACATCCATCTGCCATTGTTCTTAATTCATTCAACACCATAGGTATGTATATAAACCATGCTATATAACCTGTAAAAATCATGCTTGAATAAGTATTAATTGTCTTGTTAGCTTGTACCTAAAAAACTGCATAAAATCACAAAGACTATACGCCTATAAAACTGTTTTGGTGTCTTATGTACGGACTGTTTCTGTGTCACCTTTTTACAGCCCTAAATTATAACTTATGAAGCTCTAATAAGATCATTAAAGATACATTTAATATGTGTTAAAACCTGTAAAAAAACCCTAGAATTAATTAATGTTCGATTAGGGTTTATAAGGGGTTAGGGACTTGTTTTCTGTCTCAACAGCAGGCTGTTCAGAATTTGGGTCGGGTTTAAAGGGGTCTAAATTGATGATGACAATGTGTTTTTTCAATATTTTTGAGCCTAAAACTAAGTTCAGGTTGTGTACTATCTGTATATAAAATTTCATAATTTTTGGAGGTCGGGTAGGTGACTTTTTGATTTTTAGAACATTAGATGTCAATCCTGAGTTTAGGAGTCTGGAAATTCAGCTGGTGTTTTTGAATTTTAATTTCCAATCAGTAAGGAATTAGGAGGTCTACTTTTACAGGTAGAATATATAGGATGTATAGGACTTACTGGAATTTTTATAGATGTTTCTGAAGGGTTCTAATGGGGTAAGCAAATGCAAACTTTCTGGGTGTCTGTGCAGTTATCTTTCTGGGCAGGTTTGGGAAAATGATTTTTGAAATGGTACTATAACTTTGAAATAAAATATGACAAAATTATAGTAAGTTCCCAACATGTATGGGTATCTATGATCAATATTTGAACTTCCCAGTAGACAGTTAATTATGGTGTAAAATTCATAAATATCAGGACTAGAATAAGATAAAATATGAACTATATTACAAGTTAAGAATTTAGTGTAACATAACCCCATCTAATCTGTTTTGACCTAAATAACATTTGTAATGTTAATATGGATACTCTTAAACATGTGTTAACCTACTTTCGACCTAACCCTATATTTAATTGATTTTGCTTAAACTCTAAATTGGTCATCAATGTAAATTAAATACGATATAAACCCTAATAAACTATTTATTATACTTAAACCCTAACTTTGTTAT
The DNA here is from genome assembly GCA_021014915.2 of Artemisia tridentata subsp. tridentata. Taxonomy (NCBI): domain Eukaryota; kingdom Viridiplantae; phylum Streptophyta; class Magnoliopsida; order Asterales; family Asteraceae; genus Artemisia; species Artemisia tridentata. Next base: position 147,339,657 of record CP139503.1, on the reverse strand, counting down.
ATATTGATTTTAAGTGCTTTTAAACCCTAACCTTAGCTGATTATCATTTCGAAACCCTAATTTGACCAATTAACGGGAAGTTACTAAAAGTGGTAAGTTACTAAAAATGGAAAGATACTAAAAATGGAAGGAACCCCTAAATAAATATAATAAATGAACTGATAAATAATAATTGATCCATAATTCATGTAGATTCTCTGAAGAAGGAGTGATCTCCGTCCCTGTGTTCATTTCATTTCGTTTCCATTTCGTTGCTTGCTAAGGTACAGATATTCCACCCTTTTTCAGTAAGGGTATCTCATGACTTTGATTCCTTGATATTTGCTATTCGTTTGGTTATTCTATCTGTTATGGTTTATTATTCATTCTTTCTGGTGACTTCAATATCCATATTAGAATCATTTGATACTTTGTAACCCACTTAATATTACAACTTCATGTGAAAACCTTTCTTAAATGTATCAAGAAAATGTTTTCAGAAAAAAATATTTTAAAATGACTGATATGAAACCAAGGCGATACCACTTTCATATGAAGGTGTAATGACTTTTATGAAAACTTCTTTTAAAAGAATACGTTTATGAAAACAGTGTTTTAAATGATTTTCACAATTACTTAACCTATTTGTACTCTATCTTTTCCTTAAAGACTTCTCATGATTTGTACTCTATTTCATTTACCGTTTTGCTATTCTGATTTATGATCCACATTTGATTAGTATGCATTTGCTATTCTGTTGATATGATTCATTCAGTTGGTATTATCTTGTTGGATAATTGATAATTATCCTTTATGCTTTATTTGTATCATCAGTTTCATTCTATTGCCCATATTTGTAGCCAGTCATGGAGAGTCCATGACCTTGCCATTGATGCACCAATGGTATTGACACTATCTGTGGAGGTGGGTTTTAGTCCACAGCGTTCCCACTTATGCTATATAGCAAGTACGGCCGCCATATTTATTATTATTATATTAACATACGTATGCACAGTCTCGAACTTGTATATGTATATCTGTTTTGTAGGGACCGTATGGATGCATCCTATGTACTTTGTTTAGTTCAGTTATTTAGTGAATGGATTGTGTGTGTGTCATACACCCCGTTTCACACTAGTACTATTGGAGTCTACAGCTCCTATGTACAATTTGCTATGATATGATATATGTTTGTTACTTGGGCATCTCCTTGTTATGATTGTTATCCGTTTCATATTCCTTGTTATGCTTTGATTCCATTATCATATATCCCATATTTCATTGATATCTTGTTCAGCAGGTTCTCGTGGTTCCATTTCGCTTATCTGTTCATTTTACTACTTATTGTGACTTATATCATTTTATCCAGTAGATCCTTATGATTTCATTTCAGTTATTCTTTTGCTTTAGTTATCCATTTATATATATATGTTCACTGGGTTTTTTAAGCTCAGCCGCATTTCTTTTCCTGCGGCAGGTCTTAAGTTGGAAGCTGGGTTTTGAGTGAAGAGTGCTTAGGAGCTCTTAGTGGACTGCACCTTGATAGCTTCCTATGGATTAGAGATGCATTTAGAGTTTTCTTTTGGACTTAGTTTGTATTTTTGTACGGAAGATGAAATGTTCAGATTTAGTACTTTATCTTTTCCTTAGAATACCTTTGTAAACATTGTATTATTAAAGTCTTCCGCTTGCGTATGTTCTGTTTGACACCATAAATTTGACATTTGACCCGTTCTCGGACGGGGGTGTTACATTGATGATGACCAAGACCGGGCTAACCATTCTTGAACACTTCTTTTTGAAAGATGATAATATGTTTTTGTGAGAAGTGTGGATTTGGTGGTTCGAATATATATAGGGGAAAATATGAATGTTGGAACACTGTGTACGACCGTTGCACAGTTGACTCACAGATCCCTTTCTCAAGGAAGACAGACCCTTTTTGGAGGGTTCCGTGGTCAGATGACCAAAAATAGTTTGAAGAACTTTAACTATTTTGTGTCAGGTTTGATGCGTAGAATTTTCGAGATTCTAAGATTGTTTGGATGTGCCTGATTTATTTTAGATTGGAAGGAGGTGAATATACTCGTTCTTTGATACGCCTACTATTGAGACGGCAGTGATAACTATATTGTTACTAAGTTCTATTCAAGTCATGTTAAGATAAGTGCCACAGTAGATGTCAAAGTGGGATAAGTGCCATAATAGTTCGATGTCCTGGATAAGTGTTCGAGTCGTGATAGGATAAGTGTTTAAGTCATTTTAGGATAAGTGTCTTAACACATGTTTTTAAAATACTTGGGTGTTGATCTTTTGGATATGACTTTTAATGGCTACAATCGTAAGTCAAATTTACTTGAATATTTCGGATGAAATACTTAAGTTGTCAATCCTACTTTGTTGAGATTGGATCGCACTCAAAGATAGCAAGACTTGATAATACATCTTCAACCTAAGTGTGAGTTATGACTCGATGTAAATCCTCATTGTCTTGGAGGATGACACATTATTTTCATGTTAACCAAGTGAGGCAACATATGTAGATACAAGACAATATCTACAGTCATAAGTTAGACTTGTGATTTTGATATATTGTATGTTATCTTTGCAAATAATGAGTCCGAATTAGTTAGAAAGTTGTCAAGTCACAAAACAAGTCAAGCTAATGAGTGAAGGTTGAGTAAAGGATGGAAGAATGCAGTAAACGAGATTAATGATTGCTGAAAATCTTTTACTCAGTGACCCACGGATCATGAGGTCCCCTTTTTAGGGGTCCTTCCTTTATTCAGAAGGGGTCCTTGGGTCAATTTTATGAAATATCAAACTTTTATGAAAAAACACTAACCTATTGTGGTGAAGTGGTTCATATGATCCTAAAGTGTTGTAAATAGAGCAAAAAATGTTTCTAAGATTATGCTAACAACAATTTATAGTGCGGGTTTAAAAAAAATTGTGTGTTTGCTATAACCATCTGGACGACCCCTTTTTTCAAAGGGGCGGACCCTTAAAAAGGGGTCCTTGTGAACCGCCACCCTCTGAGATGGTTTTTCATATAGAGGGTATTTTTTACCCTCCGTAACCCGATCTTGTTTCGTCAAACCTATTTTGAAATGTTTAAAATAGGTTTTAGAATGAGGATCATCCATTAGAGCAGGTATTTACACATAAATAGATTATCTAAGAATAAAATAATGAAAATTTCAAAGAAAATGCATAAGTGGAAAATTGATAACATAGTGGTGTTATCTACCTGCAAGTTAAACTGTTAGTTCACAAAATAGTTTAGTAGCAAATTTATCATCCTATAAAGCACATAATAGTTCATACATCATTGTTTGTCACTGTACCAAGCACCTTTTTTTTAAACTATGTGTTTAGATAATTACCGAAAGTGGTGACACATTTTAACACTTGAACTATTAGGCGAGAGATCGTGCAAAGTAATATTTGACTAGCTTACTTAGTTCTCATTCCTAAGTAAGTTATTAAGTTTCATGAATCATGCAAGATGTCAATATAACATATGCAAAGAAAGTGATCTAAGTCCATACACAATGCAAAAACAATTTCCTAACTTAGTGCACAAAATCTAGCAAACGTCCTATTGTACATAAACATGAACTCGACAGGCAAGTGAATGAATAAGATTGACACTTATGTTTTAAAAATAAACAAGTGTAACCAAAATTTGCAATAAGCAAACAACATAAACGAAAACAAGTAGTCATTTAACATAGCATACAAAAATAATTTTTGTCACTTTGTGTTAAATATGACGATGTATACCAAGCTTGATTTTATGTATAAATGAATTTGTTTTCTTCCCATTTATAGATTTGACCAAGTAGTTTACTTTCCAATGAAAAATACAATGACTTACAAAGAAATGCCAATTAGAAATGTCCAACTCGAAAGCAAAAGACTAAATGAAGATTTGATGCTTAATGAAGTTCAAAAAATTTTAGACACTTCATAGTATTTGGTTTATTTGACCTATTTAAAATTTGACACAGGAGCTGGGAGTATTTTTATATTAAAGTGGACTCAATTCAATTTAAAATGATAGGTGACACGACTCTTACGGACTTACGGTTAATTAGTTATAAGTTTTTTAAGTTTGACAAAAACTGCATATCTTACAGACGGATCTCAAGGACCTTTTTTAAGGGGTACGCCCTTTGTGAGAAAGGGGTCCGCGGGTCTCTGTAACAGATTCAAAAAAACTCATATTTTGACATAAAGAAAACATTTAGGACTTACTAGATTTGATAGTAAACATATAATACACATATTTAACAACATTTCTACTTATGTGACTTATCTAAACATTTTCGGAGATTATTTTTCAACTAAATTTGTAGTTATCCCAAACACTCCTTTTAAAACTATAATTTTCGTAAATTTGCTTTATGGACATAAAACGACACTTACAAATTATTTCAAGAAACATTTCTTTTCAAAGACACCTTCAAGCTAGTATAACAAAGTATATTTAACAACAAAACTAGCAAAAATTAATCATACAAATACATTTTATATTATATTCCGCTTCATGGCAAATTTGATACATGGATCGTACTCCATTTTTAAAACCCATTTGTTTTGAAAATAAGAGCCACGAGGCTCTGATACCAATTGTGAAAATGAAGGGGGGGGGGGGGTGAATACGTTACCATTTAAAAAACTTTAAATCTTTTGTATCAAATAGCTTATCAAGCTTGTTGTAATATGGAATGTACCAATTATTGTCTATGACTAATATAAATCATAGATAAAACAAGTTGTCACATAAGCATGAACATCAAGCCACATCACAAGCAATATTACAGAGTAAGAATAAAAGTAAAGTGATAAATAAGAAAATTGCAAACCGGACACGAGGATTTATAGTGGTTCGGTCACGGGAGCTCCTCTCCGCCCTACTCCACTCCCCGAGTACCCAACTCGAGAGTTACTTCACTAAGTCAACAAGCTCCCTTCTCGGCGGAGAAAACCTTACAAACGTCGCTTACATTGTTTCCGGTACCAAGCTAAACACCGGGTTCTAATTCGAGGTAGAACCATCCTAACGTTGCCTACACTTTTTCCGATACTAAGCTAAATATCGAGTCCTTCTTCGAGTACAACCAAACCCGTTATGTTTTATGGCCCAACATAACAAACCTTGTGTTTTATGGCACAAACACATAAACCATCTAATCTAATATGATAGATTGTAATGATACATGAATGAGTACAGTGATGATCCAAGACATAAATGCCTAATGGATATAAATGACTAATCTAAATGATCTTCTTAAATAAGAAGTCTTCAATCAATGAGGATGACAAGTGCCCTTGAATCTTCATATGTGGATGTGCTTTGGTGGTTGATGATGGCAAGATCTCCAAGCTTCCTTTGGTGGATCAGGATGTTAAATATGCTTACAACATAATGAATGTTAGAAGCATTATGATCATTTGATGATGAGGGTGATTAATGTATGTTACTACATTGTTATCTACTGATCTAAATGTATGCAAAATGGTAGAGAGAATATATGTTCAAGGGGTGAGAAAACAAGTGATTTTGAGCTGCTATTTATAGCCAACAAGCTCAGCAGCCCGCAGTTCACAAGGTACCAATAAAAGGGGTCCGTCTGTTATGTCGAAAGGTACCTTGGACCTTTGACACAAAATATGCAAAATCTTGATCATATCTTTCCAAAATATTTTCAAGATCTTTCCAATATCCTACTATGATCTTTTCTCAGATGTTTATAGACTAGCATGATCCATGTAGTGATGTAATAATACATTTCATTTTTGCTTTAAATGTAGTATGAAAGTTAACTAGTTAATGTATAAATGTAACTGGTTTAAGAAAATGTCTATTTAAGTGCTTGTCAAAATAAAATGTATTTTGTCAAGTATAAGTAAACTTTATTATTTGTATGAAAAATAAGATTAGTTTATTTGTACAAATAAAAGTGTATATTTGTAAGTAAACTTTAGTTTAAAAATAAAAGTGATGCATTTGTATAAAATACTTGTATATGCAAAGTGTAAAATGAGGTTCGAAATAGAATGGTTAACCTTTAAAATACTTAATGACTCTAAACATATTTTAAACAATCTAAATGATTTGTTAAGGGGTTTGATCATATTGCCACATAACAAACATGTACGAACCTGTGTTGTAGCATATGAGGACTCGTGATGTCGAGAGTTGTTGAATGTATGTTGAGACAAAATATGATTACGAGTAACTTCTATATTTTACGTTATGTATTACAAGTTACATGTTTGTCATCAATCAAAACAAACGAGACTGTATAAATTAAATATCGTAATATTTGCACTAACATGCTTGTCACCAAAATTTGTGTTTTGGTACTAGTTAGAATCACCTAGTTGATGATAGAATAGTGATTAGGTTAAAAGCTGAAAACTAGAGTATTAGATTGACTAACAGATGACAAATCCATGTTAGTTGCAAGGGTTTGAACATCATTCCTGCTTAGGTGAGGTTAATTAGTTTAGAGGTACAAGTAAAACAATTATTATTGAAAGCTAGTAGGTGTTTACATGCTAAGAAGTGGGATTTTTAGCATTAGGCATGTCATATAGGGTAGTTGGTATCTTAATGACTATGACCTAGTTAGTTGATTACTAAGAAGTTAGGATTGAAAACTAGGTGTGGAAGATTATAGGTGTAACAATTCACAATTTTGAGGGCATTATTTAATTAGTTAATTTTACTTAATATTTTTATTTTAAGTAAATTCACTCTTACAGATAACTAGATAGGTTATTCCGCGTAATTCAATAAATGTACATTTAACTCAAACCGACACCTGACAATACTCAATATATATATTATTATGCATTTTGGTTCCATACAATCATATTTTAAATAGTCTATTTTTACTTTTTCACTTTTAGCTAATCTTTGCACATTTTGCATTTTGCGCATTTTCAGTCTACGTTTGCAATTTTTAAACAACAATTAATCACCCAACAAGCTCAATGATCACCTAAAATATCAAAATAGGTTTTGATGTCAAGTTTTAATATTTTTGTAATTTTTGTATTTTTATGTTGCCCGATTTTACATTTCGCGTCTTAAAAACTTTACGTTTGCAATTACCGAGATCAAACTACAACCTCTAAACACAAAATACCACAAAACCACTAACCCCTTCCCCACCCACTCATTATGAACGACGAAAGCCACATGGATACTTATCCATGTGGTGAGTCATGTGTTGTGGTGTCAAAAGATGATACAAGTGTAGTACACTTGTAGTATGTTCTTGCATGTTTTCTATTTTATACAATAAAACTAGATCTCAACAATTTTCATCCTCTTGTCTCTCCCTCTCCATACCGTACAACCTCAGCCCACAAACACCACTTTCATCATTTACTTCACTTGTTCCTTGATCACAAATTGTAGATCTTGTAGTTCTAGTCTTGATCTTAAGTTGTTTCTCCATAAACATCAATCAATCTCATCATTTCACCACTAAATCTTTGTAAGGATACCAATCACTCACACTTTTCATTTACTACTGAGATTATATGTTAATTTATGTATTTTATATGTTTCATTAGTTTATTATGCTTGGTTATACTTGGTACATATGCTAGATCACTAGAAAACTTAATAAGGACTAGACATGCAAAACTACTTTCTGACCAGGGGTAAAAACGGAATAAAATGATTTTATCACTGAACTTTGGACCTTAACTAAAAATATGTGGGTATAGATCAATGTTTTACAGTTGTTTTACGGGGTATTTCATTGAGTAACTCATTTCGATGATTAAACTAAAGATATTTTCAAGAAACATGACAAATTCTAAGTAACAGATTTGCAACCTATAAAAGACATTTTTTTTTAATATAACCAACTGTTTCTCAAAAAAAATAGAAGTTGTAGCTAACATCTTAACTTAAACGTGGTCACAAAAATGGGGTTAATCGGGCTTGTAGATCTCTAGATATCGCATTTTTCCTGGGACTGTTGTGGTGTTGGTAAAATCAAAACTGGGTAGTTAAGGGTAAATGTGTAATTTCACTACTTTTAAGTAATTTTTGACTCAGTGGGACCCATAAATGTAGTTAGTACACTCAAATACCTTTTCGGGGATATAAAGAACATAATTTTTCGACTTACGGTTTGCGAGTAATGAATTTTTAAAGATGGACATGTTTATAAAATTTCTAACAGCTATATACTTAAAATGTGTAAATAGTTATTAACTTATAAAAATAGACCATTGGACTATTAGAAAATTGTCAAATAACACTACTTGATCATTTTTACATAAAAACCGAAGTGGTAGGACCCACTATCGGAAATAGACCCGTAAATACTTTCATAGACTAGAGAAATTTAAGAACGACTAATTTGAACTCCTGACACATATTTGGAACCCTTAATTTTGATTTTGAACCATTTAATATATTTTGAACTCTTTGACTTAATTTGAACTTTTGAAGTAATTTGAACCCTTTTCACTTAATTTGAACCATTTGACTTAATCGAACCCTTATGACTTGTCTTGACACTGATTTATATATTATGTAACAAGCATAATTGAAATAATAATCTACAAGGCATATAGACATACTAACCTTATTATTTTAGAATCTGAGACATGCGTATATGTCTAGGTTGCTCGTAGGACAGTTGCGGTTTATTCATCACTACATTCACTTTGATTGTTCACTTGGCTTTTGGTGAGTTCATAGCCCCACTTTAACTCTTTAAATTATTTATAAACCCATTGGGGGAGATACATGCTATTTTACAATTTGGACACAAGTGTTTTGAAATGTATGCTTACCTGAATGTATTATTGCCTAACTACCGTTATTGCCAAAAATAAGCCCCTAGCATCATGAACCATTAATCATTTCCATGTGAGCGCGAATATTGTGAATACGCCTATTGGGATTGACGAATCACGTTTGTGTTGATCAGATGAATATTACAAACGCACTATATTTGAGTATCTAGGTATAATGACAAATTACCTATTTCTAGGGCTTTATTATCATCTAGATGATACCCCACGTTAACGCTTTGAGTGACATGAGCTTAGTGCAATAATAACTACTTTATCAATTGTCTCTTAAACTTGAAATCTTGTGGTCCATTATTTATTTATAAACCTATGAATTTCACTCAACCCTGGTGTTGACTTTTAGCATGTTTTATCTCAGGTCCTTAAGGTATTTGGCAAGCACGAAATCGCACGGAGAATGTTTTGGTGGCTTGCATTTTGTTATCATTCGATAAACTTTTAAAAACTTTTATGTTCAAATATTATGTATTCTAAAACTACTTGGGACCTCTTGTAAACTCTGATATTTATTTTGATCGAATGATAAACTTTTAAAAACATCTCATTTAGAGTTGTTTTCTATGATTATGACTGTTGTACTAATAAGTAGCTGATGTGCTCTACCGTGTACAAGTTTTAAAATTTATAAACACGATTTATCCGGTTCTCTATTTAACACATACGAGCAAGTATACTCGTCCGTGATAGTAAAGGTTGGTAAGTCGAGATCGTCCCAAGGGATTTGGTATTTGTATTAAATTATAACTAGCTTTGTAAAAAGGGTCGTCAATCCAATTTTTTTTTTTTTTTTTTTGTGAAAATTCAAAAACGTAAATAGAATCCAATCAAACAAAACATATACTTGTGTGTAATTCCTTAACCAATTGCATAGAGTATTCTACAAAGTTTGGTGTAACTTGTAATGATGCACAATTTTATATGAATGATTAACAATCAATGGTTTATATCATGAAGAATCATTACTAAGAATTCAATCTCCTAGTTAACTCCTTTCGGCCTTATTAACTATTATGACAATTCTATTAAACACTAGTTGTTTGAAAAGCAATTCTTATCTCATAAATTCCTACGAATCCTTTCAGCCTTTTCTCGTGATGAAATCGTTTCAAATCCATTTTAATGAGTAAATATGATGCTTGTCACACACCATATCCCATACTAATTCGTGCACTAACGTTTTGGAATAAAAACATAAAGAAAATCCTTTCGGCCTTTTTATTCTTTAAAATGTTTTTACCAACAAATTAAGCAAGATTAGATATTATTCCAACAAACTCATAAAATAAGAAATGTTTTCATGCATCACTTTTTAAGATAAGAATACTCCACAATTAGTTACATCATACACACAAGTATACCACAAATTACTCCATAACAATCATAATCAAACACAAGTAACAAACAATACTTTCATTAAACTCAAAGTAAAGGTAGTTCATTGTAAGAAAACAAGATATACCTAGTTTTAGAATTACAAGAACTAGAATCGTGGAACTATAGCAACCACACTCCTCCAATCGCCTACTATGACAAGTAAACAACTCCAAACTCAAACCAAACTATTGAGACTCAAACTCAATATCTCCTGGATGTTTCTACAGCAATACTAGACTTTAGGGAAATAATAATAAGATAGTAAGTACTTTGGTGTAAGCCTTTTACTAATTTGGGGTGTCACCCTAAGCATACATGCATAGGGTCCAATATATAGTGTAAGAACACTTATTCTTCAAGCTAAAACGTCCCTCCAGAGTTAATATCAAGAAATGATCGAACTCCAATGATTAATGGGAAGTAAAACCTTCATTTAATGCGAAATGGTAATTGCAGATCTGTCCAACCGATCGGTTTTTGGACCAACCGATCGGTTCCTCGCCTCGGTAAATTCCAACCGAATCGGATGCGAGTTGCATCCGATCGGTTGTATGCTTCATGCACTCACAACTTTAACTTTTTCTTGCCATTTCTTGTCGCATGCTTTATCCTTCATTTAGGTGCTGATTTCTTCCATAAAACTTGATATTTCCTTGATATATGAACATGGAAATCCTAACACTATCAAATCCTTGAGTCCTTGTGTGGTTTCTCTCTTGTCTCCATCTCGAGAATCTTCCAAATGTGCATAATCACTCCAATTCTTCGTCTTTTCATCATCTTTTCCTGTACTTGGCTACATTTACTTGCATATACACTTTTTCATGATTAAGTAACAAATACATACAAATATAACCAAATATGATCAAAACTAATGATAACGCAACTAAAAACATGCTCATTCTGAGTTTTATCAAATTCCCCCACACTTGAGTTTTGCTCACCCTCTAGCAAGTCTAGCATTTAGAAAAATGATTTCAATGGTATCGTTATCGTGATTCCAAAAATCTAACAACCATCCCGAAGGAACAATTGTTAATTTGTATTTTAATGTGAAAATTCTTTTAAACATAAACAAGTTAATATCGAGCTTGATAACATAACTAAGCACCTCACGAAGAATTTTGAAATTCACTCAACACTCTAAGGGAGATTAATTGGTAAACCACTCATTGCTCGGTCATGATTCATGTATATTACCATAAGCTTGTACAAGTATCAAAACAACAAAATAAAACATCAAAGAGGTCTTTTATTCGGGTTTAGGGTTAAAGGTTACCGGCTAATGTTCAAACATTTCATACAAGAATATAATAGCTCGCTGGCGCGTATTTTTGAATAGATAAACAACGGATGGTCACTAGAATGTACCTTGGTTCGCTGGCTCGTTACTTACATGACGGATGGTCACCAAAATACGTACTAGATCACTGGCGCGTTATTTAGTTACTCAAAAACCGGATGGTCACTACAATATCCATGCACTACATATCTTTACAAAGCCATCACTTAATTCGGATGCTCGAAAGCTAACAACGAATAAATTAATTTGGTAAAGGGTGGGGATAAGGCATGGGAATATTTATATGATAGATTTCAACAAAATGAAGAAAAAAAATAAGAACCAAGTTCAAATTCCTTTCCCAACTCTTTATGCCACAAATTATTACTTTCCAAACTCCTTCGATCGTTATTCCGCATCACATACTCACTTATTCCCTCATAGCTCATTGGCTAATTGATACTCATACATTATAGCTCATTGGCTATTCACTTTATTCACCTTTTTTTTTAACAAACGAAATTTTTCTCGTCACCCCCACACTATGGATGAGCACACGCTACAAAAAAATACAAATAAGAGTCGCGACCTCCTTCTTCGTTGAAACAACACATACACATATCAAAGTGTGGCCAACGTGTAATCATCAAAAAATAAATAGTTTTCGAACTTCAATTGAACTTGATTCGGGTAGGGCTAAGGTGTAAAGTGTAAAATATTTTTGCAATTTTCTGGATTTAATCAAAAGAAAAGAATGGCTCAGAAGGTGTAACTAAGGGTATCTAGCGTAAGAGATTAACGCTAACAAATGGGTTCCAAATACGAGGATAACTAACCGATGTGGTCAGCAAAAATATTTTGTAAACGGATGGCCATTTGGTGTAAATCCTAAGTTGCCTCTTATCATTTGAATATATTTTATCACTTGAAAGTGATTTTAACCGTAATGCATAACAAGTACAAGTTCTAGAATCAACATAATCACCGGCACACTCATAACGAAATATATAGCATAAAGATATGCTTTATACAAAAAGGCTTAAATCCTCACAATTTAAGGTGAAAAGGGCTATAATATGTACTAGAAAATGTTATCGAATCCAGAATGAATTAGCTCTCATAATTTGATTAAGTTCCAAAAAATTTCAAATAGCCTCATTTTTACCATTGAAACAATCTAGTTCTTTAAAATATATGAATTATGTGAGAAAACAACTAGAAAATCAAGGGCGAACGAATTCTAGTTACTTAAATCCAAAGTTCTACTAAACCTAAAAATTTAAAATTAAACCATTTTTCCTATTTTCTTCCCTCCCCCGCACTTAAGCTTTGCATTGTCCTCAATGTAATAAAAATGAACTTTAAAGTAAAGGAAATGGGAAAAATTTAGTTAAAAAGGTACTACCAGGGTAAATACGCATACGCATATTTGATCATAAATAAGCAAATGAGTTCTCCAACTCCAAATATTGATCAACAATAAGCTTCCGGTAATTCACCCCCGCAAAAACTGCAAAAACATACGAAACAAAATAAACAAACAAACAAAATACTAAAACAAACAAGGTAATTAAATTAAAAACAAACCATACGTTATTAATCCTAAAAGAAAAGAAAAAATAAAGAAAGTAGATATAGAAATTATTCGACACACATAATTGTTTTTTTTTAAACACAAACCATAACATCAAGACGATCACTCGTCATCGTCATCCATACTTTCTGGTTCCTCTCTGCCTTCAGTCTCATAGTTCTGGGCCTCCTCGAAAAATGTATTGTCACACCCCAAAAATCGGGTCGCAGCGGAAGATGATGTCGCTAGGGTGCTACTCAATTGGTATCACAACACAAGTACAAAGAACGGTTTTTCACCACAATCATTTAGAATAAAATTCATTAACGAAAGTATTAAATTTACATTATTAAATTTTTGTGCGGAAATAGGCCGATAAAATAAGTAAAGCGGTCCCCAAATGAATATCAGAGTGTCTTGATCCTATAACCATGCCATGCCATGCCAAAAGCCGCCAAATGTGAGCTAACACTTTAAGAACCTGAAAATACATGCTAAAACGTGTCAACACGAGGTTGGTGAGTTCATAGGTTTAAGTTTAAAACAATATGGTTGAACCAAAAGATTTCCGAGTTCAAACATCATTCACAACAAGTCAAGTTCAACATAGGCTCACACTGCCTAAATCACAGTTCCAAAACCAATCTGTAAACAATATCATAATTCAAAACATTTAGAACCAAAATCAATCATACAGATACCATGCTCATATAGTGTCGCGCCAACTGAGCCTAAAGTGTGCATCATATCCATAACCAATATCATGTGGGGAGCTACCCCGATAGATCTATTAACATGTGGGCTCTCAAAGAGAGTTAACAGTTACACCAACTGAACCTATAACATGTGGGCTCTCAACAGAGAGTTAACAGTTACACCAACTAAACCTATAACTTGTGGGCCCTCCGCAGAGAGTTAACAGTGGCACAGTCATGTACTCACAAACAAGCATGTCACAACTTATAATCACCTCATCACACATATATGTCCAAAATCATGTAACACAGTAATTTACAGCATAAAAACGTTTGTAAAGCATTGAGTTTAGTGAAAAACAACGAGCATGTATTCTCCCCCAAAACAGTTATAAAACAAGTAAAAGTAGGGGCCATGAACTCACCTTAGCCACAGCAATACAAAGATCACAATTGATACGACTGGCATCGAGAAGCAAAACACAACAGTCTCAAGACATATGGCACGACAGTTCCAAGATATACAGGCACAACGGACTCGGAAACTACTCGTAACCTAATATGAATGATATGATTTAAGTCATGAAATAATGTCGCGCATGCAAGTTCATACTCTACTTTATCACTTGTACATGTTTGCTGTAATGTTTATCGCCAAAAATATAGTTGCGTCAATTTGCTCGTTTATTTAGAAAATCACCCTTTTCAGAAAACGTAACTTGTTTATCTTGCGACCAAATTTTAGTCGTCATGTTAATGGCTATCTCAAAAATCTCTAACGCGCCTAATATATATATGTAATGTTCTACCATTTCCGTTTACCTCATTTTAGCCAAAACGTACACTAAAAGGTCCAAAAATCCATTTCTACAAATCCTAACAGCTTTCTATTAGCAAAATAGAAGCTGTCAAAACTATATGTTGCCGCAAATCTTCATTAAGCCATAACTTTTGCGTCGTAGCTTCGTTTCTTAAGTTTGACCTATCCTCGCGAAGGTATTTAAGTATACTATCGGCTTTTCAAGGTCTCGGCTAGTCTAGATACCATTTAGCATCAGTTTTTATTACTCAAATTTCTGGACAGACTCATACTTTTTCTGAAAATGTAGTTTTCGTCATAAAAATTGAAATTAGCGTATCTTTTTCGTTACAAGCTCGTTTTAACTCATTCAAGCGGCTACGTTTTCGTTATTGAGTCTATTTTCTATATTTCTCGCCTAATATTGTCACTGAGTTACTGATTTTCTTGTATTAATCAAAATAGGTCAGATTCATTAGTAAATGTGTCAACTATTTTTCCAAACCTTCTAGTTATTATAAAATGGTAGTAAGATCAAAATTTTGATTTTTGTGAAACAGTAGTAAAACATTTTGTAGGATTATCGCAAATGATCGGTAGAAAAATCAAAGGCAGGTTGTAAATTAACGGCAAAGCAGTTTATTATCCTATACGAGGTTAACAAAGATAACTGTATTCCCGAGGAACGAAAGGAGAATTAGGTGATTGTCTCAAGGAATGAGGTTCAGGTTACTCCTTAAGGTCTTAAAATTCCTGTTGGGCATGAAATCTCTGCCAAATGGGGAGTTTAGCGAGTTCAGAGTACAACTCTGAGGGAAGATGTTGAATCAGTAATGTACATAGTACTTAACGCGGGAGGTACAACCTCGATTGAACCACTTTGATTGAACAATATCAATTGAGCACAAGGCTTAGGGTAGAGGCGACTGTAACAGGATCACCAACGAAGCAAGGCTGACCATCAAATCCAAATCTAGGATGACGTCCAAGATCACAAAATCAAACAATCCAGTTCTTAATCAGAATCAAAACCAAATCCGACATAGCCAACATCAAATCCAAACATAGCCGAAATCGAATCCAAACGTACCAATAAGCTCAAATGGGCTTATTACAACCTTGATGAGTTATAAATAAGCAACTCAGATTTCAACGATGCCAATCGGGTCTAAGCCGACCCGATGCGAACTACGGCCAGACAGAGACAAACAGGATTTCCATATAAACAAAGAAGTATAGCGGTGCCAGGAGTATTACGGTTCATACGGTGTTGCGATGCCAGTGTGTTGTGTGTGTGGAAGTAATATTCAATGTCCGTGTACACACGCAAAACTGTACCATTCCAAAAATCAAGGACCAACCTGAACATAATTCCATTATAACTACTCCAAGTATTGCAAAATTCACCTCTGAGTCGGACATAGGTCATCAGGCTATGTCCCACTATCCCTGGTTGGATATAGGTGATCAGCCTATATTCACCCGAGGTTCAATGAATTTTGAAATACTCAGCCTAGTTATACTAGTAGTATGTCCTTCATATTTAAAAGTCGTTTCGAAAGACTAAGGCAAGTGACCAAACTCGAAGTCGGATGATGAGATTACGCAAGGGGAAAGCGTAACGCTGTGACGCATACGATACGTAAGCATACTTATATGGATGATACTTATAGTAATCAACGAAGATAAGTGGGTATAATTGATCCAATAATAAGACACAAATCTCATCAAATATGTCAGCAAACAAATCACATGTAAGGCATCAGCTTGGCAGACAGGCATATGGCGGTCATAGGGTTAAGTTTTCGTAAAAGTAGTTATAGTCTAGGTTTTAAAAATACCCAGTTCCCTATAACCAAGGCTCTGATACCAATCTGTCACACCCCCAAAATCAGGTCGCAGCGGAAGATGATGTCGCTGGGGTGCTACTCAATTGGTATCACAACACAAGTACAAAGAACGGTTTTTCACCACAATCATTTAGAATAAAATTCATTAACAAAAGTATTAAATTTACATTATTAAATTTTTGTGCGGAAATAGGCCTATAAAATAAGTAAAGCGGTCCTCAAATGAATATCAGAGTGTCTTGATCCTATAACCATGCCATGCCATGCCAAAAGCCGCCAAATGTGAGCTAACACTTTAAGAACCTAAAAATACATGCTAAAACGTGTCAACACGAGGTTGGTGAGTTCATAGGTTTAAGTTTAAAACAATATGGTTGAACCAAAAGATTTCCGAGTTCAAACATCATTCACAACAAGTCAAGTTCAACATAGGCTCACACTGCCTAAATTATAGTTCCAAAACCAATCTGTAAACAATATCATAATTCAAAACATTTAGAACCAAAATCAATCATACAGATACCATGCTCATATAGTGTCGCGCCAACTGAGCCTAAAGTGTGCATCATATCCATAACCAATATCACATGGGGAGCTACCCCGATAGATCTATCAACATGTGGGCTCTCAAACAGAGTTAACAGTTACACCAACTGAACCTATAACCTGTGGGCTCTCAACAGAGAGTTAACAGTTATACCAACTGAACCTATAACTTGTGGGCCCTCCGCAGAGAGTTAACAGTGGCACAGTCATGTACTCACAAACAAGCATGTCACAACTTATAATCACCTCATCACACATATATGTCCAAAATCATGTAACACAGTAGTTTACAGCATAAAAACGTTTGTAAAATATTGAGTTTAGTGAAAAACAACGAGCATGTATTCTCCCCCAAAACAGTTATAAAACAAGTAAAAGTAGGGGCCATGAACTCACCTTAGCCACAGCAATACAAAGATCACAACTGATACGACTGGCATCGAGAAGCAAAACACAACAGTCTCAAGACATATGGCACGACAGTTCCAAGATATACAGGCACAACGGACTCGGAAACTACTCGTAACCTAATATGAATGATATGATTTAAGTCATGGAATGATGTCGCGCATGCAAGTTCATACTCTACTTTATCACTTGTACATGTTTGTTGTAATGTTTATCGCCAAAAATATAGTTGCGTCAATTTGCTTGTTTATTTAGAAAATCACCCTTTTTAGAAAACGTAACTTGTTTATCTTGCGATCAAATTTTAGTCGTCATGTTAATGGCTATCTCAAAAATCTCTAACGCGCCTAATATATATATATGTAATGTTCTACCATTTTCGTTTACCTCATTTTAGCCAAAACGTACACTAAAAGGTCCAAAAATCCATTTCTACAAATCCTAACAGCTTTCTATTAGCAAAATAGAAGCTGTCAAAACTATAAGTTGCTGCAAATCTTCATTAAGCCATAACTTTTGCGTCGTAGCTTCGTTTCTTAAGTTTGACCTATCCCCGCGAAGGTATTTAAGTATACTATCGGCTTTTCAAGGTCTCGGCTAGTCTAGATACCATTTAGCATCAGTTTTTATTACTCAAATTTCTGGACAGACTCATACTTTTTCTGAAAATGTAGTTTTCGTCGTAAAAATTGAAATTAGCGTATCTTTTTCGTTACAAGCTCGTTTTAACTCATTCAAGCGGCTACGTTTTCGTTATTGAGTCTATTTTCTATATATCTAGTCTAATATTATCACTGAGTTACTGATCTGCCTGTATTAATCAAAATAGGTCAGATTCATTAGTAAATGTGTCAACTATTTTTCCAAACCTTCTAGTTATTATAACCACTTAATGTGACAACCCGTAATTTCAGGTCATTTTTCAAACCTCGACAAGTTACTATTCATCATTTACTATTCACCAATCACAATTCATCGTTTTTGAATTCAGTTTGAGACTTTCAGAAGTTTTCAAAAAATTTACTATTCACGAAATACTATTCATTCCCGGAGGGAAATCACTATTAATGGTTATTATTCATCATTACGTAAACTAGGTTTACGGGTATTCAAATGCGCGTAACCATTATGGGTTAGCTGCGTATTCATGCATCATCAGTGAGGACACTTCATATAGACTAGAGTAGTCTACATATCATCAGTAACATCATCATCATATTAGGTCATGCATGGGTTTGTGTGATTTTCATTAACGTATGTTTAATTATTTAATAAACGTTACCACTCAGTCATTACTACTAACATTACACCCGATACTCCCGTCAGTGATCATGACAAATTTTCATACTCATTATAATGATATAGAGATTTCATTATTTAATTACCCGGTGTTTTTAAATCGTTTGCTAAATTTCTCGTTAAAAGCTTATAACACCGTCGGTTTGCGAAATTTCAACCCGATAACTATTCTAACACCCGATTCTTGCAAGGAATATGATTTTAAAATTTTTACAACTTCGTCACATTTTATTCTAACTCGTTAAGATTTATTTGTAGTTAACTTGGTACCCGATAACACCTAATGTATACTTAAACTAAACTAACTCTTGCTAGTGGGAGACATAAGCTTTAATTAGCCCAAATACTCTTCCATTTTATCCCATGTGCCGCCCCCCCCCCCCCCCCAGCACCCCCTAATACTTCCATTTGCACTTGATTAGATACCATTTCATTAAATGCACCTAGCTTATATTTCTTTGATTTAATTTCCATAACACATAGCAAGATCATCCAACAAGCTAAAGAGATCAAACTCTCTCTTCCTCTCCTCTCATATGATCGGCCAAACACAAGAACACAAGGAGAAACCATAAATTTTTCAAGAACAAGTATTACTCAAGTCTCATTTACACTCCTTGTTAGGATTTTGAAATAAAAATCCCAATGTTTCTTACATAATCATCTCCAAAACTCTTCAAATCATCAAGTAAGCTTCAAGTAAACTTTTTAATCCTTTCATACTCTCATTTGATATATTTTGATGTGCTATCAACTAATCATGCAAATATATACATGTTAATCATACCACTTGTTACTCATTTTCATTATAAACATAGATCTATGGATTTTTAGTTGTATCCTCATGAAACCCACCATTGTTAGAGATGTTTAGGAACCCATGACACCCTAAGAAGGTGTATGGTAGGATTAGAGTAGTTTTGGTGTTGATTGATTGTGTTTTGAACAAGTCTTGAACCATAAAAGTGATTATTTCAAACAATAGATAAGGGTCTGTCCAAAAACGTGAAATCTGGAAAACTCAGTAACTCAGGGGATATTTTGGCCTTCATATTCAGAAAATACTTTCAAAAACAAAACCGTGGCCGCTTGAATGACTAAAAACCGACTTACGACGAGAAAGTTATGATTTTTCTAAGTTTAGCGACGAAAAACCCATTTCTGAAAATTTTGCTTGCTGATCGCCGAGATTCAACAGACAAAACGAGGTGTTAGACGTGATCTAGACTACCCGACCTACTGAAATTATGTTAGTTCATGTTAATACGAAGCCGTGGATATAAAGAACGTAGAAAACGAGCTCATAACGACAAAGATATACGCGTTTAAAGTCCGACAACTTCACTAAAATTCCATCAGCTTTCTAATAAGAAAATATTACTAAGTTAAAAACAGTTTTTGCAATACACCATATTGAGAGCCGTATTTCTTATCAATCGAGACCCGTATGATCAAAAGTTAAATGACACGTCTTCAATACATCGTTACAAGGTTTTCAAAGACACCGAGCCTATTCACTAACACTTAGCGAGCACACATTTATGACTAGTTTTGCAAAGTCATTTGGTCACATATTTTCAAGTTATGAAAAATGATTATTTCTACGACGGAAACACAATATTCACCGATAAATTATCAAACGACGATCGTGGGTTATCGTTGCAACACATTTACACGAAAAAAGTTTATTAACTTAACGAGACGTCAAAAATATATTTTTCGACGATAAACATTATTTTCAAAAGTCTTGAGTGGTATCGATAACATACGTATTTGCATGTGTTGCGTAAATTCATTGCTTACATTAGATACATCATTCATAATAGGTTGCGGTTAGAGATCGAGCCACATTTCATCATATCCACTATTGTCATTGTACTATCGCATCAGATGAGTTTTCATAGCCCCGTTTTCAATTGATTATTTGATTTCTAAACTCTCGGGGGAGAATACATTGCACCATTTTTGCATACGGACCAAAGTATCAAAATTCAGTTACATTGCTTAAGTTACATCATTGCCCAGATTAAAGTCCCCTTTATTATCATGAACCGTTAATTATGGAAGTAAGCGAGAGTGAGTGAATAGATCTATTGAGGGTGACGCCTCTGTTCGGGTTGGTAGCTCCAACTGGTCATACGAACGCATTTCATTTCTATCATATTAGAGTGTGTGGCAAAGCACTCGGGTTTGGGGCATTTCATTCAGTCTAGCTTCGGGGTCATGAGCTTAAGAGCTAATGTATTATTTTTGTGGCATTTATGTCATACACCTCATACTTTTGGTTACCGTAGGAACAATTCATTTACATAAACCTATGATCTTACCAACATTTTGTTGACCATTTTTAGCAATGTATTTTCAGGTAATTAAGGTATGCGCATTCATGGCCTGCATACGGAACTATTTTGGAGTCGCGGTGACGACGCCTCTCACTTATCTTTTATGCACTTATTATCGTTTGATTTGTATAAACTTATTTCCATAAACTTGAAACACCTTTTGGGACCTAACTTCGTAACTCTGAATGTTTTTAATTAATCAAACGATGTATTTTCAAAACGACACTTTAGGTCATTCAATATAACTGTAACTGTGGTGCTATGGTCAGTCACGCCCTCAAGTGTTCCATTCCGCTGCAAGTCACCAAATTTGGGGGTGTGACAGATTGGTACCAGAGCAAAGGTTATAGCAAACTAGGTTGTCCATAATACCCTAGACTATAACTACACCATCATAGCATCTTATCATTTCATCATAAGTGCATATTCATTTTACATGAGGTTTCATACATACATTATGTTAGTTATTTACTTTCATTTCACGTCGATTGTCGCAGAGATGTCTTCAGACACACATCCCATTGTCATTTCATCTGATTCTGACACAGATGAGGTTTTATCACCACCCACCATTGTGCTAGAGTCTGTTACTTCATCACCACCCACTATCATCCTATCCTCAGTGGAGCCTACTCCACAGTCATCACCTATGTTATCTGAGGCTGACACTGAACCCTTTGAGGAGGGCGAGGTGGCACCTACCCCACCTTTGTCACCTATGATCCGCCGTGGTCCCAGAGTTGTACCTGTTATTCAGCCAGGGGAGTTCATACCTGTTGGTCGGGTTTACCGACTATATCCAGATGGACCGCGCATGAAGCGCACTGCTGCTAAGCGTGTTCATCGTCTTACTATCAGATCACCAGCTGCTTTTGCACCATTACCATCATCCTCACCATCACCATCCCTACCACCTCTACCACCACTATCCCCAGCCTTACCATCATTATCACCATCTGAGACACCATCAGCACCACTTCATCCTAGAGACCCTACTCCTATGTCTGATTTACCGCTCAAGAAGCGGGCACGACTTGACATCCCATCACCAGCCACTACAGAGACTGCACCATCTCGCAGGTTTGAGATTGGCGAGAGTTCTAGAGTAGCATCAGCCAGACAGTCTACTATTTCAGCATTGGAGGCACGAGTGGATCAGCACCAGGGACAGATTGAGAGGGCATTGGGTCAGCTAGCAGAGATACCAGTGAGCCGAGTCGAGACTATGGAGGAGCAGATTGAGGGACTAGTTTTGGGCAGAGTTTCTATTGATGTTTCATATCAGGGCTTAGAGGCCAGGCAGCAGGAGAGTTCTGAGCGCATCACCCAGTTGAGACAGGAGATGCCGGAGTTATTTGACAGGGCACAGATGTCCCAGGATGAGCATCACCGTCAGGCAGGAGAGTTAGCTTCAGTTCAGGCTAGGATTTCTGCATCAGAGAGCAGGGAGGCCGATCTTCAGCTCTGAGTTTAGCACTATGTCTAGAGATATCGAGAGGATTAGTCGTCGATTAGGTGGAGCACCAGGAGGTGCTTAGTGTTAGACTTTTATCATGTAGCTTGTACTATTAGTATCCTAGTCCCGGGGTGTGGGACATAGTTTAAAGAACTTGTATGTCTTTTGGTTGTTGTACAAACAAATGTAGCAAGTGTGACTCTACTATGCAGGAATAGTTGTGCTATTTATGATATCGGCCTACGTTGACCGAAATTTTCATGTATTATATTCATGTGCGTTGTGATTATATTTATGATATTTCGTGGTTGTTCTCGTTGTGATTTCATTGTATTTATACATGATGTGGTTGTATTTATACACGCTGTGGTTATATGTACATGCTGTGGTTGTATATACATGTTGTGGTTGTATATATTGTGCATGATGATCGTTTCTATTGTGAGTTCTCATTGTTGTTATCTTTTGTGATTATGAAGAGTCATGCCGCCCAAAAGAGCTACTACGTCTATGACACCCGCTGATATCAGGAAGCTTGTTGCCGACAGTATTGAGGCAGCACTAGTAGCTGAAAGAGCAGCCGTAGCTGCTGCTGCTGAAGCCGCTTCTAGGGCAGAAACGGAAGAAGCTGGAGGACGAGATACTAATGGTCGTAAGTGTACTTACAAAGACTTCAAGAGTGGTGATCCTGTAAAATTCAAGGGCACTGAAGGAGCCACTTCCATGATCTGATGGTTTGAAAAGACAGAATCTGTATTCCTGCTATGCAATTGTCCCAAGGACAGCAAGGTAAAGTTTGCAACCAGTACACTCATTGACGAAGCTATTTCGTGGTGGAATTCTTATGCCCAGCCGATTGGTATGGAAAATGCTCACAAGCTCTCATGGGATGAATTCAAGAAATTATTGTCTAAGAAGTTTTGTCCACGCACTGAGGTGAAAAAGTTGGAAACAGAATTTTATGAGTTAGTGACTAAGGGTAATGAGATTGAAGCATACATCAGAAGATTTCAGGAGTTGGCTGCATTGTGTCCAACTATGGTTCCAGACAACGAAAAGCTGTTAGAAAATTTCATTGGTGGTTTACCATCCAGCATTCAGGGGGATGTAATTTCTTTTGACCCACAAACACTGGACGAGGCTGTCAAAATATCTCAGAAGCTTATGGCTCAGGTAGTGAAGAAAGGGACGACTGCAAACACTAACAACAGCAACACCAACAGTAACCGTAACTACAACAACAACTCCAACAACTACCGAAACAACAACAACTATAACAATAACCGAAATCGTTCCAACAATAACAACAACAACAACAAAAGAAAGTGGGACAATAACCAAGGTGGCAATGCTACTCAACCACCACCCAAGAGGCAATAAGTTGCAAAGGCCTATGCTGCAGGCCCAGCTGAAAAGAGAGGTTACAATGGTACATTACCCAAGTGCAACAAATGCCAAACCCATCATAACCCTAGAAACTGTCCTAATCCTTGTGGGAACTGTAAGAAGGTTGGTCATTCGACCAGGGATTGCAAACCTCCGATTGTGGTTGATGATCAGAGACCCCCATTGACATGTTTTGGTTGTGGAGAAAGAGGACATTTCAAGAATGAATGTCCAAAAAGAAAGAATCAAGGAAACGGGAACCAAGGTGGAACAGCTAGAGGTAGAGTGTATGTGATAGGAGGTGAAGATGTCAAGGAGGACCCGAATGTCGTCACGGGTACGTTCCTCATCAATAATCATTATGCATCCATTTTATTTTATTCAGGAGCCGATAGAAGTTTTGTTTCTACTGCATTTGCACCTTTACTCAATATCGAACCAACCACACTAGACACTCCTTACCACATCGAACTAGCTAACGGTAGTTTAGTTGGCACAAACACCATCATTCGTGGTTGCACTCTCAATTTTCTTAATCACCCATTCAATATAGACCTCATGCCCGTAGAACTTGGAAGTTTTGACGTCATAATCGGTATGGATTGGTTATCCCGACATCAGGCAAGGATCATTTGTGATGAGAAGGTTGTTCATCTTCCTTACGACGGCGAAACCTTGATCGTTCGTGGTGAACGAAGTGGGACTAGACTCAGTATCATATCATGCATCAAAACAGAGAAATACATAAAGAAGGGTTGTTATGCTTTCTTGGCACATATCACAGAGAAGAAGTCGGATGAGAAATGACTTGAAGATGTACCAATTGTCCAAGATTTTCTGGAGGTCTTTCCCAAAGACTTGCCAAGACTTCCACCTACTCGCCAAGTAGAATTTCATATTGACTTAGTGCCAGGAGCTGCACCAGTCGCAAGAGCACCTTACCGACTAGCGCCATCAGAAATGCAAGAGTTGTCTAACCAATTGCAAGAGCTCTTAGACAAAGGATTCATTAGGCCGAGTTCCTCGCCTTGGGGAGCACCGGTCTTGTTTGTGAAGAAGAAAGATGGATCTTTCAGGATGTGCATAGACTATCGAGAATTGAACAAGTTAACGGTGAAGAATCGTTACCCACTGCCCAGAATCGATGACTTGTTTGATCAGTTGCAAGGCTCTAGTTTCTACTCAAAGATTGATTTAAGATCAGGTTACCATCAGCTCAGAGTTCGGGAGGGAGATATCCTAAAGACAGCATTCAGAACACGTTATGGCTATTATGAGTTTCAAGTAATGCCGTTCGGATTAACCAATGCACCTGTAGTATTCATGGATCTCATGAATAGAGTTTGCAAGCCGTATCTGGATAAGTTTGTGATTGTATTCATCGACGATATCTTGATTTACTCGAAGAGCGAAGAAGAGCACAGAGAGCACCTCAAGACGATCTTAGGGCTACTCAAGCAGGAGAAATTGTATGCAAAATTTTCGAAGTGTGATTTTTGGATCCGAAGAGTACAATTTCTTGGTCATGTCATTGATAGTCAAGGATTACAAGTGGACCCTGCAAAGATCGAGGCTGTTAAAGATTGGGCAACACCCAAGACTCCAACAGCGTCAGTTCTTAGGACTTGCCGGATATTATAGAAGGTTCATTGAAGGGTTTTCTAAGATAGCTAAACCGTTGACCAAGTTGACACAGAAGAACCAGAAGTACGAGTGGGGAGAAAAACAAGAGTCCGCTTTTCAGTTATTGAAGCAGAAGCTTTGTAGTGCACCAATTTTGGCGTTACCCGAAGGGATTGAAAACTTCGTTGTATATTGTGATGCTTCACATAAAGGGCTTGGAGCCGTGCTAATGCAAAATGAGAAGGTGATAGCTTATGCATCTCGTCAGCTTAAGAAGCATGAGAAGAACTACACTACTCATGACTTAGAGTTGGGTGCCGTGGTTTTCGCACTCAAGATTTGGAGGCACTATCTTTACGGAACTAAGTGTGTAGTATTTACCGACCACAAGAGCTTACAGTACATAATTGATCAAAAAGAACTCAACATGAGGCAGCGTCGTTGGTTGGAACTGCTTAGTGATTACGATTGTGAGATTCGATATCACCCAGGGAAGGCTAATGTTGTGGCAGATGCCCTTAGCCGGAAAGAAAGACTCAAGCCTTTGAGAGTCAGATCATTGGGAATGACGATCATTTCACCTTTACCGTCAAAAATCCTCGAGGCTCAGGTAGAAGCACTCAAGGAAGAAAACCGACCCAGTGAGAAAATCGATAAAATGCCAGAGAACGCCAATGGCTTTGTAAGAAGAGCAGATGGAATATTATGCTTCAAGGATAGAAGCTGGATACCTCTCTACGATGGGATACGAGAGTTGATTATGCACGAGTCGCACAAGTCAAAGTACTCCATTCACCCAGGTTCTGATAAGATGTATCAGGATCTCAAGAAACTTTATTGGTGGCCGAATATGAAAGCAGAAATAGCTACGTACGTCAGCAAATGTCTTACTTGTGCTAAAGTAAAAGCCGATACCAGAAACCATCAGGATTGCTTCAGCAACCAGAAATTCCCCAGTGGAAGTGGGAACGCATTACAATGGACTTTGTCACCAAACTACCCAAGACATCAAGAGGTTTCGATGCTATTTGGGTAATCGTTGATCGACTCACTAAATCAGCCCATTTCATTCCAATCAGAGAGACTTATTCTATGGATCAGCTTACCAGACTTTACGTCAAGGAAATAGTCTCAAAGCACGGTGCACCAGTTTCCATCATTTTCGACAGAGATAGTCGATTCACTTCGAACTTTTGGGAGTCATTACAAGATTCATTTGGAACCAAATTAGACATGAGCACTGCCTATCATCCTCAGACCGATGGTCAGAGCGAGATAACGATTCAGACATTGAAAGACATGCTCAGGGCATGTGTGATTGACTTTGGAAATGGTTGGACTAACCATTGGCCATTGATCGAGTTCTCTTACAACAATAGTTATCACACGAGCATAAAGGCAGCACCATTCGAGGCACTCTATGGTCGCAAGTGCCGGTCCCCTGTTTGTTGGGCCGAAGTTGGCGATGCACAACTTACTGGTCCAGAGATGGTTCACGAAACAACAGAAAAGATAATTCAGATCCGAGAAAGACTCCGCACAGCCAGAAGCCGACAGAAAAGTTACCCTGACATTAGACGCAAACCATTAGAATTCCAGGTTGGAGACAAGGTCATGTTGAAAGTCTCGCCTTGGAAAGGCGTGATACGATTCGGAAAACGCGGGAAGTTAAACCCGAGATACATTGGGCCATTTAGAATTCTGGAAAGGATTGGTCCCGTGGCATACAGAATTGAGCTTCCGTCAGAGCTCAGCAGCGTCCATAACACCTTCCATGTTTCAAACCTCAAGAAATGTCTTTCAGATGAATCGCTTGTAATTCCATTGGACGAAGTTCAACTCGACGATAAGTTAAATTTCGTCGAGGTGCCCGCAGAAATCATGGACTGTGAGGTCAAACAGTTGAAGCAAAGCAGAATTCCTATCGTGAAAGTTCGATGGAATTCTCGTAGAGGTCCCGAGTTTACTTGGGAGCGGGAAGACCAGATGCGTCTCAAGTACCCACATCTTTTCACCGAGTCCACTCCAGAGACCAACACCAACTGAATTCAGGGACTGAATTCCTTTTTAGGTGGGCGACTGTGACAACCCGTAATTTCAGGTCATTTTCCAAACCTCGACAAGTTACTATTCATCAATCACTATTCATCATTTACTATTCACCAATCACTATTCATCTTTTTGAAGTCAGTGTGAGACTTTGAGAAGTTTTCAAAAAATTTACTATTCATGAAACACTATTCATTCTCGGAGGGAAATCACTATTCATGGTTATCATTCACCATTACGTAAACTAGGTTTACGGGTATTTAAAATGCACGTAACCATTATGGTTTAGCTGCGTATTCATGCATCATCAGTAAGGACACTTCATATAGACTTGAGTAGTCTACATATCATCAGTAACATCATCATCATATTAGGTCATGCACGGGTTTGTGTGATTTTCATTAACGTATGTTTAATTATTTAATAAACGTTACCACTCAGTCATTACTACTAACATTACACCCGATACTCCCGTCAGTGATCATGACATATTTTCATACTCATTATAATGATATAGAGATTTCATTATTTAATTACCCGGTGTTTTTAAATCATTTGCTATATTTCTCGTTAAAAGCTTATAACACCGTCGGTTTGCGAAATTTCAACCCGATAACTATTCTAACACCCGATTCTTGCAAGTAATATAATTTTACAATTTTTACAACTTCGTCACATATTATTCTAACTCGTCAAGATTTATTTCTAGTTAACTCGGTACCCGATAACACCTAATGTATACTTAAACTAAACTAACTCTTGCTAGTGGGAGACATAAGCTATAATTAGCCCAAATACTCTTCCATTTTATCCCATGTGCCGCCCCCCTAGCACCCCCTAATACTTCCATTTGCACTTGAATAGATACCATTTCATTAAATGCACTTAGCTTATATTTCTTTGATTTAATTTCCATAACACATAGCTAGATCATCCAACTAGCTAAAGAGATCAAACTCTCTCTTCCTCTCCTCTCATATGATCGGCCAAACACAAGAACACAAGGAGAAAACCATAAATTTTTCAAGAACAAGTATTACTCAAGTCTCATTTACACTCCTTGTTGGGATTTTGAAATAAAAATCCCAAGGTTTCTTACATAATCATCTCCAAAACTCTTCAAATCATCAAGTAAGCTTCAAGTAAACTTTTTAATCCATTCATACTCTCATTTGATATATTTTGATGTGCTATCAACTAATCATGCAAATATATACATGTTAATCATACCACTTGTTACTCATTTTCATTATAAACATAGATCTATGGATTTTTACTTGTATCCTCATGAAACCCACCATTGTTGGAGATTTTTAGGACCCCATGACACCCTAAGAAGGTGTATGGTAGGATTAGAGTAGTTGTGGTGTTGATTGATTGTGTTTTGAACAAGTCTTGAACCATAAAAGTGATTATTTCAAACAATAGATAAGGGTCTGTCCAAAAACGTGAAATCTGGAAAACTTAGTAACTCAGGGGATATTTTGGCCTTCATATTCAGAAAACACTTTCAAAAACGAAACCGTGGCCGCTTGAATGACTAAAAACCGACTTACGACGAGAAAGTTATGATTTTTCTAAGTTTAGCGACGAAAAACCCATTTCTGAAAATTTTGCTCGCTGATCGCCGAGATTCAATGGACAAAATGAGGCGTTTGACGTAATCTAGACGACCCGACCTACTGAAATTATGTTAGTTCATGTTAATACGAAGCCGTGGATATAAAGAACGTAGAAAACGAGCTCATAACGACAAAGATATACGCGTTTAAAGTCCGACAATTTCACTAAAATTCCATCAGCTTTCTAATAAGAAAATATTACTAAGTTAAAAACAGTTTTTGCAATACACCATATTGAGAGCCGTATTTCTTATCAATCGAGACCCGTATGATGAAAAGTTAAATGACACGTCTTCAATACATTGTTACAAGGTTTTCAAAGACACCGAGCCTATTCACTAACACTTAACGAGCACACATTTATGACTAGTTTTGCAAAGTCATTTGGTCACATATTTTCAAGTTATGAAAAATGATTATTTCTACGACGGAAACACAATATTCACCGATAAATTATCAAACGACGATCGTGGGTTATCGTTGCAACACATTTACACGAAAAGAGTTTATTAACTTAACGAGGCGTCAAAAATATTTTTTTCGACGATAAACATTATTTTCAAAAGTCTCGAGTGGTATCGATAACATATGTATTTGCATGTGTTGCGTAAATTCATTGCTTACATTAGATACATCATTCATAATAGGTTGCGGTTAGAGACCGAGCCACATTTCATCATATCCACTATTGTCATTGTGCTATCGCATCAGGTGAGTTTTCATAGCCCCGTTTTCAATTGATTATTTGATTTCTAAACTCTCGGGGGAGAATACATTGCACCATTTTTGCATACGGACCAAAGTATCAAAATTCAGTTACATTGCTTAAGTTACATCATTGCCCAGATTAAAGTCCCCTTTATTATCATGAACCGTTAATTATGGAAGTAAGCGAGAGTGAGTGAATAGATCTATTGAGGGTGACGCCTCCGTTCGGGTTGGTAGCTCCAACTGGTCATACGAACGCATTTCATTTTAATCATATTAGAGTGTCTGGCAAAGCACTCGGGTTTGGGGCATTTCATTCAGTCTAGCTTCGGGGTCATGAGCTTAAGAGCTAATGTATTATTTTTGTGGCATTTATGTCATACACCTCATACTTTTGGTTACCGTAGGAACAATTCATTTACATAAACCTATGATCTCACCAACATTTTGTTGACCATTTTTAGCAATGTATTTTCAGGTAATTAAGGTATGCGCATTCATGGCCTGCATATGGACCTATTTTGGAGTCGCGGTGACGACGCGTCTCACTTATCTTTTATGCACTTATTATCGTTTGATTTGTATAAACTTATTTCCGCAAACATGAAACATCTTTTGGGACCTAACTTTGTAACTCTGAATGTTTTTAATTAATCAAACGATGTATTTTCAAAATGACACTTTAGGTCGTTCAATATAACTGTAACTGTGGTGCTATGGTCAGTCACGCCCTCAAGTGTTCCATTCCGCTGCAAGTCACCAAATTTGGGGGTGTGACACTTAACAACCACTTCAAATCTAGTCCTAGTTCATCCATCAACTTCTCAACCTAATAATAGTGATCTAACAATAAGCTTAAAATTATTCAAGAGTTCATGTAAATGATCATCAAGGTTGGTAAAAATCACAAGTTTACTACCACATATATGTATATGATGTTTTCCTCACTTTCTTGCGGAGATTTTTACTAACTAGTTTACTTGTAATAAAACTTGTTTAAAACATAGCCTTTTCAACATGTACCAAGTGATAACTAAGTATTTATACTTGAACTTGCATTATGACATGAAAAGCATGAAGTTTAACAATGTAAAGATCACTTGCAAAGAGGGATTAGTAAGATGAGAATGTAAGACACTTGATTAACCCAAGAATTTGTGTTCCAAACCCTTGCTAGAGTACTCTAATGACACTTGATTTTTAACTCAACAAGCTCTCCTTTCTTCCCTTGCTCCAAGTGTGTCGAATTATATGTGTAGATGGGAGGATATATTTATTTTCTTCACTTGGCTATTAGGAGAAAATGAAGACATCTTAGGTCTATTTATACTTGAGGTTATTCAAAGACTCAATAGTGAGTCAAGATGCATCATTTTGGCTACATGGGGAGGGTGGCCGGTTAGGGGGGCAAGGGGGACAAAATGGAGGCTAAGCCACCAAGTTGATATTCATCTTCCATGTTTTGTGCAAAGATGTTGGCCATTTAATGTTATCTACAATTTGTCTAACAAATATCTACAAGACAATGAGGGGGCGGCATAATGGGTAAAGATAGGATTAGATGGGTAGTGTTGATACAAAAGTGTATGTGTTGCATGTATTGGGTGTTAAAAATATGCATTGGTTGTTGGTTCGGTGATTAACGAAAGTTGTACGTAATTAAACGTAAGATATAAAGAAATTACTTTAGGCGTCAGGAAATATTTTTGGAACTTTGGTAATAATTTTGGAAGTATAAAAATACTTTAGAAACAATCGTTGGGAGAATTGGGTATATCGGGTGTTAAATCTTAAATAGCGAATAGCGTTTGTTGAATTGACAACCGTAAGTATTTAAAGAATAGGAAATTGTTTTATGGTTTAAAATTGTGAATTGAAGTAGGAGTAAGGTACTGGAGCATTGTGGACTAAATATAGTATAAATTCATAGTGTTCAAGAGGGTTGTTCCTCGTTTTATATTTATTTAACCAAATAGTTATTCGTAGAAAGTGTTCTTGTAAAATCTCAAAGTTGTAAATTTGAGCTTGAAAATAAATGTTGACGTGGAAAATTACGGGTTGTCACATGTATAGACTCTGTTTCTCTTCTTCTTCTGCCGCCCAGCTCTAGATGATGAACCACCAACATCGAAACTCGAACCTACAACCTTGGGAACTCTACCATACACTGGCACTGGCTCGGGAAAAGGTGCGTACCCAGGATATGGGTAAGGATACGGACCAGGATAGGGATCATACGGAAATGGGTATGGTGGAACATTTGGTGGGTTGTAGGGTGGTACTGCATAATTGGCCTCACGTGCCAATTGTTGGAGCATCGGCATGGAATAATCATAATTATAGTTATCCCTCATCATCATTGAATCTCTCCAAACATCCCTACGCTCAATATCATTTAGCTCACGGTTCCAATCTCCCCATCCCGAATCAAAACTACTCGATGCATGTCCATAAACATTTCCCATTGGTGGTGGTGGTTAAGGTGCAGCAATTGCCGGCTCAGTCCAAACTCCCAATGTCTTGTTCTTCCTATCCAACGCTTTTCCAAAACTCTTATCATCCCAAGTCTCACTCTCAATCGAACCCGAACACTTATCCAACTCTTCATCCTCAAAATATTCTAAATTCCTTGCCAACGCGGTTACATAATGACCTCCACAAATATCACTCTTTCCTTAATCCCCGGTTCTCTCCTAGAAAGATATTCGGCTATGATCCAAGCCACATTCCCATTCTTATCCTCCTCTAGCAATTTCATCACCCACAAGTCGGGTTGATTACACTTATCTCTACTACCCGTCCTATGCAAAACTCCCCAGGCTATCAACTTTTGCAAAATCTTCATCAAAGGGTTCCTTAACTTGGATGAATTTCTCCTAGAACACCCCGGATCACCAACTCGATTCCAATAAGCCGAAATACCATCATTGTCATTATGAAACCTCACTAAGCTCACAAAATGAGCTTCAAACAACCTATGTTCAACCTCATGTTGTTCATACAAACCAAGAGCAACCGCAAAATTTGGCAAAGTATACGCATGCTCATTCCCATATAACCTAAACCAAATACAAGTCTCCCTCATAAGATCAACCACTTTCCTTTCAAAATAGAAGGTTGAAAAGAATTCCAAACACCATTCTCGATACACATCTTCATAGATACTAAAAGCTCATTCCCATGAGAAATCTTCAAACGTATCCCCATCACCAGGATACACATAAGTCATTTTCATCATCTCCCTCAACTGATTTTCACATTCATACTCCATAAACAAACTCCAATCAATTAAACGTGGTTCGGCAATAGTCCTAACCTGTAACTTAGAAAGGCGCTCACGATAGGCATGCTTTTCTTCCTTCTTCAACTTACTGAACTTAAAATTCTCATTGCTTTCCGATTGAACATTATAGGTAACCTTGCTCCTTGCATTTCTTTGAACATACTTAGTCACAGTCGGGTTAACTCGAACACGCGATGAACTTGAAGAACCTACAACATTACTCTGTAGAAAACGCAAATATATGTTATTATAAGAGTATAAGAACCAACGCTACACGATTTAGAAGTCCAAAGAGCTCATTTGAAAAAAAATTCAATAAATATTAATGAGCCCTCCATCCGATCGGTATTGGCTTCCATCCGATCGGATGGAGTAAAAAGTCTATCCTAACCGATCAGTCGCAACCCGCAACCGATTCGGTTGGGGTTCTGCTGCAAATGAAAAAACTTTTTATTTTTTTACTTCAATCGATTTCTAACAATTCCAACTCTCTCCTAACCTGCATTTGAACACTTATGATGGTTTCTACAACTCCAATTCGTTCCTATATCGATCCATAACATCTCCAAATGATTTCTTAATCAATTCTAGAACACCCAAGAACACTAGCAAATCAAACTCTTCAATTAGTGTTTTAATCAACAATGCACTATCCTAACATCACTAATTAACAAGCATATAACATCTGGGAATCATCAATTGCAACTTAATTCTGTGGAAAACTAGAAGGGGGGTTGAATAGTTTTACCGTTTAAAATTAATTCGCTTTGTGACTTAACGTGATTTCAAAGTAGGTATGCACAAACAAACAATATAATATAAGTAAGTAGAGAAAGGAAAGATCAAACCACATAACACGGATATTTATAGTGGTTCGGCTACAAGGACTCTCTTCCTTACCCTACTCCACTCCTCGAGCCTCTAACTCGAGAGTTTTTCTTCACTAAGAAACAAACTCCCTTCTCGGCGGAGAAAACCTTAATACATGTTGCTTACACCTTTTTCCGGTACAAAGCTAAATACCGGGTTCTTGTTTAAGGAAGAACCAACCTGACGTTGCCTAAATGATTACCGACACTAAGCTAGATGTCGAGTTCTTTACAAGGGTACAACCACTCCCGTTCACTCTATGTGTTTTGAGGACTACAACACTAACCGGATTCTACTGAATAAAAGATGCAACTATGATGCCTAAACTCTAATAAGTTACACAGTAGGTAACTATCAAGTCTTGCAACAGAATGTTGAAGCTTGTCAATGCTTGATCTATTTTGCTACAAAAGGAAGATCACTAGGAATGAAATAATATGGGTTAGTGATATGCAAATGAAAGAATATATATTTTATGCTATGTAAGTGATAAGAATGGCCAAATGATCAGCTTGCTATTTATAGGCAAAGCTGAACAACAGGTGGCGGATCCGGCGGATCCCAAAACTTGGATCCGTCTTTGTATTCATTTGGATCCGCCGTGTCAGGCCAGCTAAGAAATCTTCAAATCTTTCCAAATCTTGCCATATCTTTCCATATCTTCAAATGTCAACTCTTTGGCTTGAAGATCTAAAC
The DNA here is from genome assembly GCA_021014915.2 of Artemisia tridentata subsp. tridentata. NCBI lineage: Eukaryota > Viridiplantae > Streptophyta > Magnoliopsida > Asterales > Asteraceae > Artemisia > Artemisia tridentata. The sequence continues at coordinate 147,304,961 of CP139503.1, read as the reverse complement.
AAAATATCACAAAATCTATCCAAGATTGTTTTCATGACGCATGCCATGATGTCATCCTAATATTTTAGAAATAAAGTTTCTATTTTAAGGAATAAACATGTAAATGTGTATATGTTATTCCTAGTAAACTTTGTAATGTGAAAATGTGTTTTTAAAAGACTTATCACTATAAATGTAAAAGACTTAATCTTATTTATGCTTTGCTTAAAGATAAACTTTGTAATTGTCATTAACAAAACTAAGCAAAGATCGTAAAATATAAATAACGTTTTTAGGACGATATTTGTATTAACAATCTCCCCCTTTTTGTTGATGACAAAACATAAAGTGTATTTTTAAGTAAAGAGCTTAAATAAAGGATGAGTCTTTTAAAAATATAGATTAAGTTAGTTTATGCAAGTTTTAAAATCTATTTTAAGCAACAATGTATGTACTGTGATATTTCACAGTGATGCAAACTTAATCCTTTCTCCCCCTTTTTGTCGAAACAAAAAGAAGATATGCGTAGCGGAATGCGATTTTGAGAACTTTAAAGCTCCCCCTTAAATGGAGTAACAAGGTTATGATGTATGATCCTACAAAACAAATGGTTAGACTATGATATGTTCCCCTTTTGATGTATACTCCCCATTGCTAGAGTACCAACGTATACATTTCAAGAGTATGATATGATGTATGATCCTACAAAACAAATGGTTAGATTATGATATGCTCCCCCTTGATGTATACTCCCCATTTCTAGAGTACCAACGTATACATTATATGATATACTCCCCCTCGATCTATACTCCCCGTTGCTAGGGTACCAACGTATATGATTCAAAGTTGAGAAAAGCTACAAAATAAAGGTTAGTAATGAAATACTTCAATCAAGAAGCAATATGCATATGCAATAGTCAACCAAGAAAGGTCAACCTATTTGACTTCTAAAAAGTCAAAATGAAGTGTCTGATCAAATTTTTGTACCTAATGTACATTTGATCAAAGCAATATGTGAAGTTAAAACAACCATACTATGATGTTAGTAATCTAAAATAAGATAATATGCTTAATATTGATCACCTACAAGCATAAACATATAACATCCATTCATTGAAAATTTGTTTGTGACATAGGTCACTAAACTTGATGTTACAAGAAGAAAATAAATCCTACAAAGAAGATACTAGGATGAAACCTAAGAATGCCTATTGCGGAGGATTAGTTGGGTTTGATGAAGATGTGATGGAAGCAAGCCACATGGATTCTAAGTCATTTATATCATGTAAGTTAGAGTCCACTGTGTTTGAAGAGGAGTTGAGAGGATCAAGATCCTTATTGTTTTGAATGTTTGGTTGATTTAGCCACATTGAGTCATCAATGTTTTGGAGTGTGGTAAGTAAATCATGGGGTTGCAAGTTGGGTGGTTGTGAAGATGATGATGATTTTTTACTTGAGATGATGTGGGTATTAGTGACGAAGCTAATGGTGGTGATGATGATCTTGGTTGAGATGGAGTTGATGATGGTGTATTACCAATTAGAGTTATGGTAGGTTAAGGTGACCTTGATGTAGGTGATGGTGTGGTACTTAGTGGAATTATGATAGGTGAAGGTGATCTTGATGGTTGAGTTGAAACGGGTGATGGTATGTTAACTACAGGAGTGATGATGGGTGTTGAGGTAGTAGTAGATATGGTAGGGAAGTTCATATTAGAGATTGGATTTACAAGCCAGTATGGTCTAACACTAATTCTGGCAGTCCTTCTGTGTGGTCTGGACATGTGTGAGTTGTTGGATTTGTGCATTGTGAAATTGTGTAGGATTGATGTGTAAAGATGATCATGATTTTGTGTGTTATGACTATCTTAAGTTTTTAATTTATAGCTCCTAAAGTGTATGAAAATTGGTGCTTGGATTAATGTTGGTTTCCAAAAACTTGGAACAAGATAAAGTGGTTTGTCCTATTGTGAAGGTCAATCCATAGAAATAGAGTTGATATGAAGAAATGCAGAAGATGACTCAAAAGAATGAAATGTGATTGATTCACGGATTCCAAGGAACCAATTAAAAGGATCCTTATGTGTTATAGAAAGGTAACTTGCACATAAATTTGAAAATTCAAATTTTGGTGGGAAATTGATTTTCTTAAGGTTCTAAGAGTTCTTAAATCATTTTAAAGAGACTAATGATCAGTAAACAATCTCTAAGAATACTTATAGTCTAAATCTAAGTATCGGGATGAATCGAGAATTTTCAAAAATCTACTGATGAACCTGCGGATCCAATTGACATCGGATCCAAATTTTTGGATCCGTGGAATCCGCAAGTGTATGTCTGGCGGAGCCAAGGAATACACTAGGCGGATCCAAATTCTGTGATCCGCCAGATCCGTCGTATGAAAACTCAGAAAGTAAACATAACATATGTCAAAATTTTCGTTATCCCGAAAATTCTCCTAAAACGTATGCAATAGCTAAGATATGATACAAAACTACCAAATATATAGGTTCTAACACACGTTATCATATAAATAAAACCGATCATCAGAGCTTATCATAAAAGGAGTTAAGCCAAACAGTGGCTTAAAATTGGAAAATTTGATAACAATACGTGTTATTGTCTAGCAAAGTTAAGTTAATTCTCATAAAAGTTAAGTACTATAAAATCTTAAGAAACACATAAATTCAAAAATACATAATCAGATAAAGTCTTGTACCACACACTCCTTAGATGTCACTATTTGTTCAACATCTTGATTATTTTCTTCTGACCCTCATGAAGTTTCATGATCCATCGACCTAGATTCTTCATCATTCCCTTTCTTTGTCGATGCTCCATAGATTCATTATCAATGGAAGGAAGTTGACGCAAATATTCGGGTGGAGGAATCCTAGAGTTAGGTAAACCATCTTTGTCACTACCCGATGATGAAGATGAGGTTGGAGAATGTGCGCGTTTTCCTTTTACTACTGCTACTCTATGATCACTAAGAGGAACGAAGGTGTGTGAAATTTCGGTGTAGTCTGGAAGAAAACCATATGAGTTTGGAGGAATAGGAATAGAAGCTCTAAACAGACGAGTAAGAAGCATTCCATATGGCATTGCAGTGGTACCTAATACAAGTATGTCGGCCATTCTTTTGGCTATATAGTAGGCTAAATTGAATTGTTGATGGGTCGACACACAGTAGAGCATGTAGCATAGACTAGCATTTACATGATCTCTATTTCCAACATTGCTAATGACATTCGCTCTAAGAATCTCCTCTAGTTTCTTAAATTGAGGTTTGAGTTCATTAAGTTCCATAGCAAATGGATCTCGATTTACTTGTTTACCTCGGATTTTCTTAGTTGGGTTGGTTCTAGGATTGAAGAGATGATCACGGATAATTTCTTTGGAAGTGAGAGGTGTGTTGTATGGGTGGTCACGACCAAGGTTGGACTCTAGGATGGATAATGGCCATTTGTCTGAGTAAAAACAAGTTCCTTGACTAGGAATACCTAAAACTTCTCTGAATTGATCCAAAGGGAAACTAAATTGATTTTGGTTTACTTTGAAATGGATGCTCAAAAATCCCAATTCGTCAGTGCTAAGTTTTATGGAAGCATAAAATTCAAGTATAAACCTAGGAATGATAGGCTCATTTATGTCGAGGAGATGATCAAACTGGATAGCGGTTAATTGTTCACGGATATTGGTTTCTTCTAATAATGATGAGTCTACCGTTCTACCTTTGTGAACATAACGGTTTTCTAATGACTTAAAGATTTTGATTTGAGCTTCTGTGAGTCCTTTGGTTTGATGGTGTTTGGGTAGGTACTTGGTAGTTTCTTTGTGGTCACAATTAGTAGCGGGAGGCATGATTTACCTAGACACGAAAATTATATCATTTTAGTTGGAATCATCTTAATATATATATATATATATATATATATATATATATATATATATATATATATATATATATATATATATATATATATATATATATATATATATATATATTTCTAGGGTGTGCCTATAGGGGAATGTGGAGGTACGGTTATCTCGACTCCTTTGATACGTGAAAGTTAATTGATGCAAGTTTTTGTAGTAAAAAGGTTAGATAACCCAATCGCTCCTGTTTAATGTAGCTACGTTTGAATGTACCCGAAAATACATATTAGTTATGTATTCTCTTTAGCATTCAAGAGATATTATGCACATGATGTAAAAATTAACGTTTTTGTATTTGTATGAACAATGATTGAAAACCGTTTTTCCTAATTATGAGAAGATTTTTATACAAATTTCTCATGGGTTGTTTGATGATAATGCATTATGATATCCAATTCCTAGCTAATGAAAACATGATTTTTTATGTAATTTAATTGAACATGTTTCATGAATTTATGAGAAAAATGCATAAACCCCAAGTTTTGATTTTGTGCAACAAATAGAAATCCTAGACTCAGATTATGAATTAGATTATGAATTAGATTATGATTAGGATACTTACAGAGATGATTCAAGCACAAATTGATGGTGGAGAATGACCTAAGTTCTGGGTTTGGAGTGATAGAAATCGAATTCCAGTGGGATGTATGTTTTTGGGGAATGTGATGTACAGTAAAGGATGTTTATTTTTATAAAGAAAGTTGGCTCAACAGGCGATGGATCCGGCGGATCCAAAATAAGGGATCCGCCCTTATTGTCGTTTGGATCCGCAGGATCAGAACACCAATTTTGGTATTGCCTGCGTTTGGTTAATCTAAGATTCGAGCTATTACTCACTAGGTTCCATTAATCCTAAACTAAGTCTAAGAGAGTTTAAAGGTTCTCTAGGAGAGGTTTTGTGAGGATATCGGCAATGTTGTCCTCTGAAGGAACTTTCTCAATTGAGATGTTTCCCTTCCGAACATTGTCACGTAGGAAATGGTGACGTGTTAGGTTATAGTGTGTTGGACTGGATATTTTGCTGAGATTAATAATTCTTTTGCTGAGAAATGTCATTGAGTTTAATATCATAATCATTGAGAGCCTGCTTCATCCATACTCCTTGTTGACACACTCTGCCTTGATAGTTGAAGTTGCGAGGGTTGTTTGTTTCTTAGTGAATCATGAAGTGAAAACAGTGTCTGCTTGTACTTTCCCTATCAACATAATTACCGGAATGGTCTAAATTGGCATACACTATGGTTTCTACACCCGTGCCTTTGGGATACCATAATCCTAAATGTGTAGTGCCTTTAATGTATCTAAATATCCGTTTAACGGCTTCAAGATGAGATATTTTGGGATCTTCTTGAAAGCGTACACATAGACAAACACTAAACATAATGTCTGGTCTACTAGCTGTAAGATAGAGTAAACTACCAGTCATTCCTCTATATTTAGTGCTATCTATGGATTTACTTTCTTCATCCTTAGTGAGTTTGGTTTAGGAGAACATGGGTGTTTTCATAGGTTTTGAGTCTTCAAGACCAAATTTCTTAAGCATATCCTTGATATACTTGGATTGGTTGAAAAGTATCTCATCATCTAATTGTTTAATTTGGAGACCTAAGAAAAAGTTCAGTTCCCCCATCATACTCATTTCAAACTCGTCATGCATGATTTTTGAGAAATCGATGCATAGCTCATGACAAGTTGAACCGAACATAATGTCATTCACATATATCTGGACTATGATAACATGCGATCCCTTTTTCTTGCTGAAAAGAGTATTGTCTACTAAGAAAGTCTTAAGTCAATTATACCAATCTTTTGGTGCTTGCTTAAGTTCGTATAATTCTTTCATGAGTTTGTAAACATGGTTTGGTTTTTCAAAATTGGCAAAGCTGGGAGGATGTGCTATATATACTTCTTTTTTTATAAAACCATTTAGAAATGTGCTTTTGATATCCATTTTAAAGTCATGTGCGTATCCATATGCAACAATTCTAGACACCTAGATGTAGACACCATATTTTTAGCCTTATGGCTATTATGAACTTGTTTCCCAATTTTGCAAGCATTACAAAAGTGTTGGTCATATTTCAACTTAGGTTCCTAACAAGTTCCTTAGATGATATGGATTGAATTAATCTTATATTGGCGTGACCTAAGTGTCGATGCCATAGGGTTGAGTTTTAATCCAAGAATGTAAGACAAAGCTAGTCTTTAGGTGTTTTTATCTAATTTCATAACATATACGTTATTCTTTAAAACACTTTTTTCCTACTGTTATGCCGTCTCTAAGTATTTTACTTCCATTTTCACTGAAAAGGACGTTATATTTTTTGCGGCACATTTGACTTATACTAAGCAAGTTAAAAGTTAAACTATCTACATCATCAATATAGAAAGTCATGAGAGATCGTACCTTTTCCGATGATTTTACTTTTAAGAATGCTACCGAATATGACATAACTTCCGTCGTACACTTGGTAGGTTGAGAAGAGACTTTTGTTTCTCGTTATGTGTCTTGAACTCCCATTATCTTTAATCCACTCATCTGGATCTAATTAAACTTTCAAGCACACCTAAGGAAAACTTAAGCATTTGGTCCCCAATATCTCATGGGTCCGTTTGGGTTAAACATAACATTACCACGGCTCACTAATATCTAGGAGATAATCGAAGGGGATTGAGGCCAATTGTTCTCTAAGTATGGTTCCTTCATAGAATGAGGAGTCTACAATTGTTTTATCTTTATTCTTATTTTTAACTCGATCTTTTCCTATAGTTGTACTAGTGTTAGGTTTTCTAGATGCCTTAATAAATTTAGTACAATCCGAATTATGACCTTTCTGTTCAATTACTGTACCTGCGGATCCCTTGGGGATACCTGGCGGATCCAATATTTTGGATCCGTTGGATCCGTGAGTCTCTGACTCAGTTGGAACAACAGTTTTATTTACTTTTATCGTTTGATTCTGAAAGTCGCTTAAATATCCATTTCTCATAAAATCTGGTTTAAAACTACCATGATGCATTTTTAGTAACCTCATTGTGTCATCTGCACAGTTTATGTGCTTATCAAATCTTTTGAATTTGGAGTTTTGTTTGACAAGATTTTCCTGTGTAAACTTTAGTGTTTCTATTTCATGTTTTAGTTTCTGACATAAGACACATGTTTTAATACTTTTATCTTTTTCTAACCCTATGACTTTTTCTTTTAACTGATGAATTTGGTTTTCTAAAAATTTCTTTTTAGTTTTTAAGAACTTATTTTTGCTTATGATTTTTAGAGTGATTTCACGTAGTTTGTTATATTCTATATCTAATGTGTCATCATTAATAAAAGAGTACGACGAGTCAGAATGTACCTCTGCTGTGTCATGAGCCATTAGAGCAACTTCATTGTTCTTATGCTCGTCGTCATCTCCTTCACTATCACTCCAAGCTCCACTGACAAAGGCTCTTTGAGACTTGTTCTTTGGAGGCTTTGGACATTCTTCTATAAAGTGATTAGAATCTCCACATCTAAAACACTTTCTATCTACCTTTCCTTTCCTATCATCATGGTTTTTCTGGAAGAATTTCTTTTCTTTATGAGGAGGTCTACCGAACTTTCCTCATCTTTTAAAGAATTTCTTGAAATCTCTTACGGCCATGGCATATTCTTCATCTTCACTACTAGAACTAGATTCTATATCACTACTTGATTCTACCCTAGCTTTCAAGGCAATGGACTTTACTTTCTCCTTTTTTCCTTTGACTATTTCTGAATCTTTTTCCATTACCATCTCGTGAACTTTGAGATTTCCTATGAGCTCGTCCAGTGTCATTCTTGAAAGATCCTTAGATTCTTCAATAGCTGTCACCTTTGCTCTCCACTTCGGGTGGAGTGCTCTTAGAAATTTCCTGACAAAATTCTTACTAGAAAAAGATTCGTCAAGTGCTTTAAGAGATGTAATAATAATATTAAACCTAGCAAACGCACTATCAATGGTCTCATCTTCAGAGATAACAAATTGTTCATATTGTTGAACAAGAAGATCAATTTTATTATCTTTGACTTGTGAGTTTCCTTGATGAGTGATAATTAGTGATTGCCAAATATCTTTAGCCGTTTTACACATAAAAACTCTTTCATATTCTTTCTTAGGTAAAGCGTTATAAAGCATCATTTTGGCTTCATTATTTTTGGCAATCAACTTCTTTTGTTCATCACTGTGACGCATAAAAGAAGTACCTACATCCTGACCACTTGAAACATCATTACTAATGGGCTTGTAATCACCCTCTACAATAATATACCACAGATCTATGTCCTTTGACTTCACGTATGTCTCAAAGCGATTTTTCCAATATATGAAACAATTTGGTTCAAATAGTGGTGGTCTTTGCATAGATTGCCCTTCTTTAAAGTTTTCAAAATCCATTGATCGTTTCAAGTTTTTAAAATACAATATATTTTGAAAATCTTGAGTAACATCGCTCTGGTACCAATTGTGGAAAACTAGAAGGGGGTTGAATAGTTTTACCGTTTAAAATTAATTCGCTTTGTGACTTAACGTGATTTCAAAGTAAGTATGCACAAACAAACAATATAATATAAGTAAGTAGAGAAAGGAAAGGTCAAACCACACAACACGGATATTTATAGTGGTTCGGCTACAAGGACTCTCTTCCTTGCCCTACTCCACTCCTCGAGCCTCTAACTCGAGAGTTTTTCTTCACTAAGAAACAAACTCCCTTCTCGGCGGAGAAAACCTTAATACACGTCGCTTACACCTTTTTTCGGTACAAAGCTAAATACCGGGTTCTTGTTTAAGGAAGAACCAACCTGACATTGCCTAAATGATTACCGACACTAAGCTAGATGTCGAGTTCTTTACAAGGGTACAACCACTCCCGTTCACTCTATGTGTTTTGAGGACTACAACACTAACCGGATTCTACTGAATAAAAGATGCAACTATGATGCCTAAACTCTAATAAGTTACACAGTAGGTAACTATCAAGTCTTGCAACAGAATATTGAAGCTTGTCAATGCTTGATCTCTTTTGCTACAAAAGGAAGATCACTAGGAATGAAATAATATGGGTTAGTGATATGCAAATGAAAGAATATATTTTATGCTATGTAAGTGATAAGAATGGCCAAATGATCAGCTTGCTATTTATAGGCAAAGCTGAACAACAGGTGGCGGATCCGGCGGATCCCAAAACTTGGATCCGTCTTTGTATTCATTTGGATCCGCCGTGTCAGGCCAGCTAAGAGATCTTCAAATCTTTCCAAATCTTGCCATATCTTTCCATATCTTCAAATGTCAACTCTTTGGCTTGAAGATCTAAACAAAATATCACAAAATCTATCCAAGATTGTGTTCATGATGCATGCCATGATGTCATCCTAATATTTTAGAAATAAATTTTCTATTTTAAGGAATAAACATGTAAATGTGTATATGTTATTCCTAGTAAACTTTGTAATGTGAAAATGTGTTTTTAAAAGACTTATCACTATAAATGTAAAAGACTTAATCTTATTTATGCTTTGCTTAAAGATAAACTTTGTAATTGTCATTAACAAAACTAAGCAAAGATCGTAAAATATAAATAACGTTTTTAGGACGATATTTGTATTAACAAATTCGATTCAAAGTTTTGACCCAATTCAATCCGAAAATTCAATTAATCATTTCTTCCACAAAACTTAATCAATCAATCTAATTCTTTTTGCAATGTATTCCTCTATCAATTACCCATCTATTCCTAAAATATTACATCTTAATTCGAAGTCTATCAAAAATACCCAAATCTTGACCTAATTCAATAAATCCGAATTAAAACCTAATTAAACCAAATTGATGATGTTACTTACTTGTTTTGGAGCCATGGATGATCTCTAAACACTCCTGCAACTTCTAATTAACTTCTTATGGTCGAATTTATGGACCCAAATTTGGTGGAGTGTGTGTGTGGGTTTCTTGTGATTTTTGAAATTGTGGGCTTATATATTCAACTCCATCCAATCAGCTTCATGATCCAACCAATTCGGATTAAGTTTTTGTAAAAATTCACTTTTCCTTGTAAATACAATTTGGTAAACTTGTAAAAGTAAACTCAAATGTATTTTTCCTTCAAAAATCCCTTTTTGTATGTAAATGTTCCACCGCACTTGGTCTACCAAAATTTGTCCAAGTCTATGACTACTAACTCTAAAACAAAACTAACACTAAAAATCTCAACTAAAAACATAAACTCCATAATCATAAAAACTTAATAAAAAGAAGTCTTAACATAAACCTTAAAACTTAAAACTTAAAATAACTTAAATGCAAATATTAAAATACTAAAATGCATAAAAATTAAAAGAAACAAACAACTAGCACAAGTTTTGTGTTTTATTCTTTAACTTGTTGCACTTGATCTCCTTCATCCTTGAAAGTACTCATGCCTTAGAATATCTTCACTTTGAAATTTTCCGGACAACTTCCGGTTTGTCTTTTGTGTCTTAAACCTTCTTGTAAAATTCCTTCCACTTGGGCAAACAATATCGAATTTCACACGCTATTCCCCATCTCCATCTTATTTCTTGTAAACACTTGGACCGTCGGGTCCCCACTCCAAATTTTTGAGTTGGACCGGTAATGATCCAAGAAAATCTGTAAGTTTATTAAACACAAAAATATTTTTAAATGGGTTAAAGAAAGCCTCCATTGCTAGAGCTCTCTCCATTTCATCTTCGATATCAAAGAAACTAGGAGTAACCAGCCCATATTTAGGCCTACCTTCCTCATCTCTTCCTATTTCAAAACATCCCAAGTATTCTTCCTCATTATCTTTCTCTTGCACTTTGATGCGTGGTTTTGCAACCTTACAACAGGTTTTACCTCTCGAGGGATCTCAAGAGGCTTACAACCCCACCAGGCAGTGTACCTGACCGATGTAGTATAGTGTAGTGGTAAGTACGGGGGATTGATCGTTCTCCACAGGGAATAGTGTTCGTTAGGTATGAAAGACTACTCTAATAGGTCTAAGGGTTGAGGAAGATTCTTTTTTATGTTTTTATATTTTTATGAAAGCAAGTAAAATCTCGGGTTTGAAAGAGTGGGCGGAATTAGTTGCTAGTCAACTAACCCAAATTACTACAAATGCAAATAAAATAAATAACTGAAAATAAAATGTTGGTGAAAACTTATGTGTAGAGAAATGTGTTTACTTAGATTTCCTTACTCCCTAACTATCTTTTACCGGTTGATTAGTGTGTATTAGTTGCGTGGATGACGGATGTATTCCTTAATACCAATCGTGGGGTGGCGTACGTACTTCCCCAACTCTACAAGCTCCTACTTCACTCCTATGTCGAACCGGCTAGGAAGCTCCTAACATGGGATCACTAGAATTCGCTTGTGCATTAAATACAACCATAAAAACCTTTAGTACGCATTTGGTTCATGTTTCTTAAGACGTTCAAGCAAGTTACCGAATAGGAAGTTAGCCAGTTTTCTTAAGCCTAACATAGATAAACAATCATCCAATACAACTAATAACACACTAATAACCAATAATCAATAGCTAGGTTTCATTAGATCTAAGCAAACACAAGATAAATCTAGCCTAACATATTAATCAAAAGACAAGAACAAGATAGAATCAAACAACACATAGACATATTGAATGATTAATTGATAACTTATCTTCAATGTAACATGGAAGATCTCAAGGCAAAAAGCCTTGAAAAAGATGCTAAAATCGTCTTAGGGTTTTCTCCCAAAAATTCTACACTAAGTTCCCCCTTTTTTGACAAAAAATTAGAAAACTATATATAGACTTTTGGATCTGACGGCGTCACGTTATGGAGTGTGACGCCGTCACCTCGCCGCTTCTAGGGTTCCCGGATGACCTTCTTGACGCCGTCCCTCTTTAGCTCTCCAAAATCCGTTCTGGCTTATCAAGGCTTGACGCCGTCAGACCTTGAACGTGACGCCGTCCCTCTTTGAATTAAGCCGTGACGCCCTTGATCAGGTTAAAGCGTGACGCCGTCAGAATTCACATGCAATTTTCACTGGCTTATCATGAGTAAATTTCACATCCACCTTTTCTTGCCAAGCCATGACGCCGTCCAGAGTAAAATCTGACGCCGTCAAAGGTAACTTTTAGCCAATTTTTGAGACTTTGTCGTTTTCTTCACTTTTATGCTCCAAAAACGTCCAAAATGCCTCCTTTTCCAGATTTCTCCTCAAAAGTACCTAAAATGACAAAAGGAATGATTTAGGGCAATATTTGATCAAATAAATACGATTTAGGGCTTAAATGACCCCTTAAAAGCGGTACACTTTTCGCTTCATCAAATACCCTTACACTTGAGATTTGCTTGTCCTCAAGCAAATGTGCTTTTATTCTAATCAAAATACAAGTTAGGGGTCATTTAATACTAACATAAAAGTAATTACAACAAATAATCGTTCCACTTTAATCATAATAAGCACGGACATTATAAACTAGCACCTCACAAGTAGTGTTTAGATACTCACATCTCTCAAGTGTCATCAAAATAAATCTCATAAATGAAAACGGATAATATCTCTCACTACCTGTCATAGCAAATAGATTACCATAGGCTTTGGAAAGGATCGAAAACCTCCTCCACTAGGCGTAAGCACCTAAGATAAACTATCAAAGAGGGCTTTTACATGGGTTATAACGTTAGGTGTAGGGAAAAGGAAAACACGGTTTTGTTGGATAAGGGATATTTTACTGGTGGCGAGTTAAAGATCTTGATCAATTACATGTACTATACAATGTTGCTAAGCCAAGACTAGACTCAATCTAAGCTAATGAAAGAAAATAACAAAAACATAAAATAAACATAAAATGAAACGGGATGGTAGTCCGTATGTTTTTTCTATTTTTCTTTTTCTCATTTTTTTGTATTTTTCTTGAAATTTTTTTTTTTTTTTTTTCATACACTTTTGCCCTACCATCCGAAATAATACATCATAGGGGCATTGCATTCCCCTTACACTTGAACTTTTACATAACTTTACAAATAACTATTCTAATGACTCGAATTAAGATAATTAAAACACTTGGAGTACTTTTTAAAATATTTAGCACATATGGGGGTAATAAATGATGTTCTTCCCCATTACTCCATTACACTAGTACTTTACCCATGAGTCCCAATCGTCCCAAAACAATATGTACAAGGATATGACTCAATTTAGCAACCATGTAATCAATTAGATAATTAACTTGGGTTTAAACAAATGTTGTCACAATAATGCACTAAAAATGAGTGCATACAAGGTAGGCTAAGGCGATTTGGGTGTACATTTTAGTGGGGTGTAAACAAATTCTTCCTTTAAGTAAAATGCTTAAAGGTCGAAACGAAAAGATAGGCTCTGAGGGGTGTACTAGGGGTATCGTGTACTAAAAATGAGTACAACGCAAAGGGTGTGGGAGAATTACTTGACCAATGTAGCCAAAGTAATTATAACAAAAACACAGGTGTAAAACAATGGGTTAATCCTAATGCCTCTTATCATGTAGTAAATCTAACTACACGAATGTAGTCTCACTTGTGGCCTCGGAATGGTCCTAACGCAAGTTCTAGAATCTAAGTGCTACCGGTACACACATCATAGCATAAATGCTTTTCCTACCAATTCTAGGGGCGAACCTCACATATTTGGGGGTGGAAAATTTTTTAGTGGTACGGTTTTTGTGCTAGTCATATAACTCCTATCCGTGAGACGCTCATTAAGATCAAAGTTTCACTCCTATATGTTGTAAAAAATTTTAAATTTGGCACTAAAATTACCTTAACAAGTATTTCTCTCAGTTTTATTACACATCTACTATTAAACAAACAAAAATCAAGCGTAATAGCATTCTCTAAAATCGTACTTTTACCCTCCCCTTACACTTAAGATGAACATTGTCCCCAATGTTCAAATAACAAGATGTAAAAGCATAAAGTAAAAGAATGAAATCAAATACTCCCCTGATTCGCTCGGTGGATAATGAAATAATACGGTTAGATCTTCTTCCAAGGTAATGTAGAAGCTCCATGACTAATGCATCGCCATAAGCTTGATCCAAAACATTTCCTTGTCCAAAATAACCTGTTAAACCTGAGAAAACAAACACGAAAACCTGCATAACATCGGCGGGATAAATCTATATATAAGGATATAATGCTTGTGGAATGATAACTTTGCAGATTCCTGGAGATTATAAGTTGGAGATTTTAATAAAAACTTTTTATGAAAACAAAACTTTCAAAAATTTCTGACAATTAAATCTGACGCCGTCAGGTTATAGACCCTGACGCCGTCAGGAATGACCTGACAAAAATTCTCATTTTAAGTTTCCGGAAAATTTCTGGAAAAACCTTTACCTTACTTCCTGGAAATCCTGCAAAACATCACTATGACTCGATACAAGCATTTGACTCAAACAAATACTAATATGTATGTTAATTTATTATTATTACGATTCATGTTCATTTGTGTTCTAATAAACCGATTTAGATTTCCCTTACACTTACCTTTTGCAAAATACCTTTATATGTAGTTAAGACGAAGTTAAAAACAAAATAAAGCATTTTCACAAATTACTTTTGAACATGAATCAATAAGAATAAAAATTAAACACACATACGGAAACAAATAAAATCAAACAAACAAATAAATAAACACACAAAGAAAATAAAGCAAATAAAGCTTGGGTTGCCTCCCAAGAAGCGCTTTTCTTTATTAACGAGTCTTGTAGCTAGACTCAAAGTCACGTACATTACGTGACTCCATCATCGGTCACGGTTCCTAGGCCATTTTCATTCCCGGTTTTATATTCCGGTCCTAATTTCAAACAATCCTTGTAGAAACCGAATATCCTTTCCATAACATAGTCTACTCCTTTATTTCTATCCTCACCATTCCTATAGTAGACCGCTTGCTTGAGCTCCTTCTCAACATTTGACAAGTGTTGGAATTGTTCTATCTTATATGGCATTTGGTAGTTTACCTCATCGGTCTCATCCTTAAATCTAACTATCCCTAAGGAAGGTTCATAAGTCATTCTAGAGACCTCAACAAATGGTTTTCCAAAAACCACTTGAGTCAAGGATGCATCGACTATTGGGCGGATATCTTCTACAATTACAAAGTCGGTGACATAGGTGAAGTTTCCTACATAAACCGGTAATCCCTTAACTCTTCCCGTGAAGTTACTCATCAAACCCTTGTCAGGGAACATCCTATACCCAAGTTGATTTTTCATTATCAAGTTGTAGTGGGCTCTAGTCATGATGTTTATGGGTGATCTAAGGTCGATGTAGGCTTTCCACACATGCAAATGTCCGATGTTGCATGGTATGTTGAGATTAGAAGGGTCGCCTATTTTTATAATTGGTCTACCTAGGAAGTATGGTGTCTCGGGGTCATCGAATAAGTTTGTATGATATGCGCGCTCTTCCTTAGTGGGTAGCCTATTGAAGTAGTCCTCATCATCATCTACTTCTTCAATCTCACTTGTCCTAACTTCCTTATCAACCTCGACTTTCTTAACCTCATCCTTAGGTTCAATTTCTATCCTACCCTCATTCTTGTCACTTTCTTCCATGCTCCTATCGATTGGTTTAATAGTGACAACGTTGACGAAGTGGACATGTTTGGATGAAGAAGGGTCTTTGACTTGGGGTCCGCTATTTGTGTTCCTAGCGTCCTTATGTGGAGGTGATAGCACTAGGTTATTGAGGGCTTTCAACAAGTTGTCAATTTTGTTGGTCATCTCCGTTTGTTGCTGATTGAATTCGGATTCGAATCTAGCTATCCGAGCTTCTTGAGATGCAATAAATTGGGACATCAATCCTTCAAGATGATTGGTACTACCATTTCCGGAAGGATTGTTGTTGAAAGTACGGTTCGTGTTGGAACCGCTTGATTGGAAACGATTAGGTGGGTTGGAAGAATTGGGTTGTTGTATGTTTTGGTTTTGTTTCCACCTAAGGTTCGGGTGATTTCTCCATGAGGGATTGTATGTATCACCATAGGGGTTTGGCTCGGGTTTGAAAGTGTACCACTTGTCTCCCGCTCCGTCGGTACGCGAGGATGCGTAGTCCACAAAAGCTTGTTCGGGGAGTTCCATGCAATCACGAGTGTCGTGGGGACCACTACATAATTCACATGAAGAAGTGATTTTGTTCACTTGGCTTGAAGGTTTAGGAGCCTCGTAAGATTTCATAAGAAACTTGACTTGGTCTTCAAGTTCTATGATCCTACGGTCGGAAGTGCTTGAATTGTTCGAAGGCAAAGATATTTCCTTGACCGTTTTATTCAAATCACGGGGATCACTCCAACTTTCGTTGTCATAAAGAGCAAGATCCTCTAGGAGAGCCCATGATTGTTCCGCACTTAGATCACGTAGCTTGCCACCGGCCGATTGGTCAATGGTTTGCCTTGTGTAGAGATTGATATGGTCATAGAAGATTTGGACTTGGAGCCAAAGTTCTATGCCATGGTGAGGGACTTTTTGGAGTAAGTCCTTGAATCGAGTCCATGCCTCGTAGAGAGTTTCGCCTTGACGTTGTTGGAACATCAAGATATCATTCCTTAGCTTGGTAGTTCTTCCCGGTGGGAAAAACTGAGCAAGGAAACGAGTGGTGAGATCATCCCAAGAGGTGATGGATCCTGCGGGTTGACGTTCTAGCCACTGACTAGCTTGATCCCGCAGAGAGAATTGGAAGAGACGCAATCGGGTCGTCTCTCGAGTGGCAACATCAAGGTCTATAGAATCAACGATTTTAAGAAAGTCCTTGAGGTGTTGATTAGGATCTTCAGATCGAAGTCCATGGAATGCGCATCCGCTTTGCACCAACCGGATGGTGTCGGATCGCAAGGGTGTGATATTGGCTCCTTGAGTGAGCTCAATGGTGTTTCGATAGCCATGGTGGCTAGGACGGGAGTACTCTCCTAAAGTACGGGCTCTAGGAGGTGGTGGTTGTTGTGGTGGTGGGTTGTTGGGATTAAGGATATTACCATCTTCCATGATGTCGGATGATATGGTTACGAACAAAGACACGAAGAAAATAGATAGACTAAAGAAGATCTAGAAAAAGAAAATAAAAATCTCACTAGAAAGGAATCTAGTGAGTAGACCTAATAGAAATAACAATTCAACCTAAACAATAACTATTCCCCGGCAACGGCGCCAAAAACTTGATGCGTGGTTTTGCAACCTTACAACAGGTTTTACCTCTCGAGGGATCTCAAGAGGCTTACAACCCCACCAGGCAGTGTACCTGACCGATGTAGTATAGTGTAGTGGTAAGTACGGGGGATTGATCATTCTCCACAGGGAATAGTGTTCGTTAGGTATGAAAGACTACTCTAATAGGTCTAAGGGTTGAGGAAGATTCTTTTTTATGTTTTTATATTTTTATGAAAGCAAGTAAAATCTCGGGTTTGAAAGAGTGGGCGGAATTAGTTGCTAGTCAACTAACCCAAATTACTACGAATGCAAATAAAATAAATAACTGAAAATAAAATGTTGGTGAAAACTTATGTGTAGAGAAATGTGTTTACTTAGATTTCCTTACTCCCTAACTATCTTTTACCGGTTGATTAGTGTGTATTAGTTGCGTGGATGACGGGTGTATTCCTTAATACCAATCGTGGGGTGGCGTACGTACTTCCCCAACTCTACAAGCTCCTACTTCACTCCTATGTCGAGCCGGCTAGGAAGCTCCTAACATGGGATCACTAGAATTCGCTTGTGCATTAAATACAACCATAAAAACCTTTAGTACGCATTTGGTTCATGTTTCTTAAGACGTTCAAGCAAGTTACCGAATAGGAAGTTAGCCAGTTTTCTTAAGCCTAACATAGATAAACAATCATCCAATACAACTAATAACACACTAATAACCAATAATCAATAGCTAGGTTTCATTAGATCTAAGCAAACACAAGATAAATCTAGCCTAACATATTAATCAAAAGACAAGAACAAGATAGAATCAAACAACACATAGACATATTGAATGATTAATTGATAACTTATCTTCAATGTAACATGGAAGATCTCAAGGCAAAAAGCCTTGAAAAAGATGCTAAAATCGTCTTAGGGTTTTCTCCCAAAAATTCTACACTAAGTTCCCCCTTTTTTGACAAAAAATTAGAAAACTATATATAGACTTTTGGATCTGACGGCGTCACGTTATGGAGTGTGACGCCGTCACCTCGCCGCTTCTAGGGTTCCCGGATGACCTTCTTGACGCCGTCCCTCTTTAGCTCTCCAAAATCCGTTCTGGCTTATCAAGGCTTGACGCCGTCAGACCTTGAACGTGACGCCGTCCCTCTTTGAATTAAGCCGTGACGCCCTTGATCAGGTTAAAGCGTGACGCCGTCAGAATTCACATGCAATTTTCACTGGCTTATCATGAGTAAATTTCACATCCACCTTTTCTTGCCAAGCCATGACGCCGTCCAGAGTAAAATCTGACGCCGTCAAAGGTAACTTTTAGCCGATTTTTGAGACTTTGTCGTTTTCTTCACTTTTATGCTCCAAAAACGTCCAAAATGCCTCCTTTTCCAGATTTCTCCTCAAAAGTACCTAAAATGACAAAAGGAACGATTTAGGGCAATATTTGATCAAATAAATACGATTTAGGGCTTAAATGACCCCTTAAAAGCGGTACACTTTTCGCTTCATCAGCACTTCCTTTACCATTTTCCCTCTAGGTTTTGGGTAGTAAGTGTGTTTCAAAATCCCATCATCAATAGTCATCGTACCACGGCCCATGTCTATTATAGCCCCACATGTTCTTAAAAATGGTCTACCTAACAAACGTGGTAATTCTTTGTCTACCGGTATGTTAAGAACTAAAAAGTCGGCTAAAAAAGCTTGGTACCCTATTTGAACACGAACATTTTTCACTTCACCCATTGCTTTTGCTTTAGAATTGTCGGCCATAGTGAGATTGGATTGATTAGGTTGGGGGTTACTAAGTCCTAACCTTTTGTATAACGGATATGGCATAACACTCACACTTGACCCGGTATCGGCCAATGCATACATAGGAGTTGTTCCATTCACCTTAATTGGTAAAACAAAGTTCCCCGAATCACTCATCTTCTTAGGTAATCCGTTCTCCACAATTCTTTCTCTTTCTACCTCATCAAAAGTTTTGTCTTCTAGCCTAGATCTAGCCATCATGACCGCATCCAATTTCTTACGGTAGGTCATATAGTTATTCAACACTTCTATCACGGGCTTCTTTTCCATAAGTTCATGAAATTTCATCTCCAAATTCTCCAAGATAGCCTCCTTTTGTTCTTGAGTCAAAGGTTTAACAGTTTGTGGTGAGTTAGGTGGTGAATTAGATGATGAGGATGATGAATTATCATTCTTTGGGGTGGAGGGTTGGGTTAATTTGTTAAGAGGTGCTTTCTTCCTACTAGCCTTTCCCATTTTAACAACTTCTTCCTTCCCTTCCTTGACTTCTTCCATTCCTTCACATAATTCCTCAAGCATCACATCTACCTACTTTTCTTCTTCTAAATCGATGATATCAATTCTCATTTCACCAAGTGCGAAATCAACTTTACACTTAGTGGTAACAATAAAATCCCTTCCAAATACTACTTTCGGCTCATCGGTGTTTCCATAGTCTAGAACAACAAAATCAACCTTAAAACTATGACCGTGAATATTCACTTTCACATCTTTCACTTTCTTTCTCCCGTAATCTTCATAATCAAGTCTAACAAACCCAAGTTTATCTAGCACATCCTCGGTTATATAATTATCTCCATACTCCATATTCAATTGTGCATCCCAAGCTTTGACTCCTTCCACACCATAAGGTGTAGCAAACCTCATGTGTGGTGCATCGAACTCCTTCGGAGGAGCTCTCATAAGCACAACAACCTTTTTCTTCTTTGGCAAGCAAACTTGATTTTCTCCTAATTCATCTACCTTTTCAAGATCCATCTTAACTTCTTCCAATATGTTCTCCAAACGTTCCAAGGAATCTCCAGAATCCTTGAACATTTCCTCTAAATTCCTCAAATACTCCGAAACTTCGCTCAAACTTTCCATCTTACTAAAGCAAATAATAACTATAACATAACCACAAACACAAAAATCCAAATCATTAGCATTAGGGTTAGTCATAATCGAAACATACTCAAAATGAAATCATATCAAGTAAACCAACAAGTTCTAATACTCAAAACACTAAAACAACTAAAAATTGAAAAATTTTGAAAATTTTACCGACGCATCCATCCGATCGGTATCCATATCCATCCGATCGGATGGTTAATTCGCAAAAAAAAAAAAAAAAAAAAAAAAAAAAAAAAAAAAAAAAAAAAAAAAAAATTAATTAAAAACTAAATTAAAATTTTAATATGATAATTAAGACATAAATAAAACTAATTAACTAGAAATGAAAAGTTAACCATAATTAATAACTTTAATTAAAAACAATTAATCTATCTAATAACTATTATTAACTAAACATAATAAATGAAAAACTCTTAAACTACTAAACATAAAATTAAATATACTAATTACATTAACTACTATAATAAAAACTTTAAAACATTAAAACTAATCCTATGATTATCATTAATTAACTAATTAAGCAAATAATTAATTATAACTATTACTACACTTAAACTATCATTAAAGACTAAATAAAACAGAAAATAAAATTTTTTATAAAAATTTTACCGTGGCCGCCAACCGATCGGATGTGTAACCATCCGATTCGGTTGGTTCAACCAAACCTTTTTTTTTTTTTTTTACTTTTTAACATGAATTTTCTAAATCAAAAATTATAAAATTACAAACAAAAATCAAAACAAATCAATTCAAATCCCCGGCAACGGCGCCAAAAACTTGATGTGCTCAACCATGTACTAGTTTTAAAATTTATAAACACGATTTATCCGGTTCTCTATTTAATACATACAAGCAAGTATACTCGTCCGTGATAGTAAAGGTCGGTAAGTCAAGATCGTCCCAAGGGATTTGGTATTTGTATTAAATTATAACTAGCTTTGTAAAAAGGGTTGTCAATCCAATTTTTTTTGCGAAAATTCAAAAACGTAAATAGAATCCAATCAAACAAAACATATACTTGTGTGTAATTCCTTAACCAATTGCATAGAGTATTCTATAAAGTTTGGTGTAACTTGTAATGATGCACAATTTTATATGAATGATTAACAATCAATGGTTTATATCATGAAGAATCATTACTAAGAATTCAATCTCCTAGTTAACTCCTTTCGGCCTTATTAACTATTATGACAATTCTATTAAACACTAGTTGTTTGAAAAGCAATTCTTATCTCATAAATTTCTACGAATATTTTCGGCCTTTTCTCGTGATGAAATCGTTTCAAATCCATTTTAATGAGTAAATATGATGCTTGTCACACACCATATCCCATACTAATTTGTGCACTAACGTTTTGGAATAAAAACATAAAGAAAATCCTTTCGGCCTTTTTATTCTTTAAAATGTTTTTACCAACAAATTAAGCAAGATTAGATATTATTCCAACAAACTCATAAAATAAGAAATGTTTTCATGCATCACTTTTTAAGATAAGAATACTCCACAATTAGTTACATCATACACACAAGTATACCACAAATTACTCCATAGCAATAATAATCAAACACAAGTAACAAACAATACTTTCATTAAACTCAAAGTAAAGGTAGTTCATTGTAAGAAAACAAGATATACCTAGTTTTAGAATTACAAGAACTAGAATCGTGGAACTATAGCAACCACAATCCTCCAATCGCCTACTATGACAAGTAAATAACTCCAAACTCAAACCAAACTATTGAGACTCAAACTCAATATCTCCTAGACGTTTCTACAGCAATACTAGACTTTTGGGCAATAATAATAAGATAGTAAGTACTTTGGTGTAAGCCTTTTACTAATTTGGGGTGTCACCCTAAGCATACATGCATAGGGTCCAATATATAGTGTAAGAACACTTATTCTTCAAGCCAAAACGTCCCTCCAGAGTTAATATCAAGAAATGATCGGACTCCAATGATTAATGGGAAGTAAAACCTTCATTTAATGTGAAATGGTAACTGCAGATCTGTCCAACCGATCAGTTTTTGGACCAACCGATCGGTTCCTCGCCTCGGTAAATTCCAACCGAATCGGATGCGGGTTGCATCCGATCGGTTGGATGCTTCATGCACTCACAACTTTAACTTTTTCTTGCCATTTCTTGTCGCATGCTTTATCCTTCATTTAGGTGTTGATTTCTTCCATAGAACTTGATATTTCCTTGATATATGAACATGGAAATCCTAACACTATCAAATCCTTGAGTCCTTGTGTGGTTTCTCTCTTGTCTCCATCTCGAGAATCTTCCAAATGTGCATAATCACTCCAATTCTTCGTCTTTTCATCATCTTTTCCTGTACTTGACTACATTTACTTGCATATACACTTTTTCATGATTAAGTAACAAATACATACAAATATAACCAAATATGATGCACAAAACTAATGATAACGCAACTAAAAATATGCTCATTCTGAGCGTTATCAGTAGCACCCCAATGATATTACATTCCGCTGCGATATTTTGGGGGTATTACACTAGGGATTATAGGTCATAGGTCTAGGTTGAAATGAACAATATTGGACCTAATAGACCATATAACCATTAGTGAAACTAGAATTAGGCATTGCACTATAAAATTGGATCATTAGACTCTTAGGGAATTAACGAAGTTAACACTATTTCTCCCTTGATTGAATCACAACTTACTTTAATTTATGTCTTAATTTCATTTACTTGGTTTCCAAATCATAATCGTGTCAAAGCACACCCCGGATAAATTTACTACTTTCTTAGTTTAGATTGTTTTAGATTAATCGACCAATAACTAGCTCTTAGAGTTCGACACTCGTACTTACCATCGCTACACTAGTATCGATAGGGTACACTGCTCTAAAATGTGTAGGAATAGTCTACGTAGTCTATGTCTATAAATTTAAAACCCGACTAGTCTAAAAGACACATCAAGTTTTTGGCGCCGCTGTCGGAGAGCTAATTAATTGGTTTTATTTTGAAGTTTTTATTTTTGTTTTTAGGCTTAATTTTTAGTTAATTTTTAATTTTTATTATTTTTTGTTTATTTTATTTTTAGTGCTTAATCTATTGATTTCTTTGGGTTAATTTTCAGGTTGTATGACTAGGAGCTCGTGTTCTAGATCATATACACCTTTCGTAGATCTCGAGAAACAGTTTTGTTCAAGACAAGAGTTTACACCATCTTAAGCCTACAACACATACACTTTTTCCTACTCAGAATCAGAAGCTTCAGAAACTGAATCTGAAGAAATGGCTGGAAATGATGTGGACATTGCTATGCTCACCATGGAGCAATACATGGGCTTGACTCGAGGTAACAGTGGACTGGGCGTGGTTAGACCCAAATCAACAAGAGTTAACTCCTCTTTCTTATGTTTCAAAGTATGCTTGAAATATTTCCAAGAAGGAAGGAGTTTATCATTGACACAAAAGACTAAAATAGCCTCGTCCATGTTTATTTTTTGTTGTGTGAATTTACCAAGTATACAAAGAAGTTCATTGTATTGTTCCACAACCGGTCTAGAATTGACGATCTTGTAATTATTAAAACTACTCACTAGGAACTTTTAAGTAGAAGCATCCGCTGAGGTATACTTAGTTTCCAATGAGTCTTATAGTTCTTTAGCAGATTTATGGTTTTAATAAATATCAAAAAGGGAATCTGTGAGATTCGTTTATAGCTCGAGATTTGTTAGATCTCAACTAGGAATAAACAATAACAATGATAACAATATGAACGGAATTAATCAAAGAACAATTGTTATTGTAACAAGGTTTCTTCGTCATCATCTTCATAACAATACAATTACAAACATGATAAGCCTCAATTCTACTTGATCAAGTGTAGAACGGTTACTAATCTAACAAGAATCATAAGATCCTTGAGGCTTAACAAACACAAACCCTAGGCGTCTACTTTAGAGGACTCACGCCTAGATACACACACTTTCCTGGTGTTTACATCTTGACACACACTAAAACTAACGCCCTATGTCTCTTTATATAATAGAGACATTAGGGTCACAAAGGACTCATAATATAAAATATTCTTTGTCTTCTAAGTCCTTCATCTTTCATATGTTTTGTCTTATCAACTCAAATATAAAACCCAACAATCTTCCCCTAGTTGATAATGACAAAACCCAAATAAGCACGAACTTCCCCTGAAGTTAATATATATGAAAGAAACAAACTTCCCCTTAATCCATGCTATACCACCAAGGCTCAATAAGTTGCAATTCTTCTTTGTAAATCTTCTTCCCCTTTTTGTATTATCCACTAGGGGACTCTAAGTAAATGCAACTTTGATTTTGACAACCACGAACCAATATCATACTTCCAATCCAGTCTTCCAATGTCTCGAATTACCCTCCATGAAGATCACCAAAAAGCTTACTAAAAATGAATTCAAGACAATAGAAACTAAAACCAGTAGTAGTAATAACGAATAGCAGTTGTAAAAACCTTCACCTCGATGTCGCATATAAATGGTTAAACATTTTAACATTAAGCTTCCCCTGAAACCCATATGTTAACCATCTCTTGAATGTAGGCTCTATGTAATGATTACTGATGAAGAAAACTAAGTATAACGAAATTGATGCTGAAGTAGAACAACCCAAACTTGTGTCTTATATCTTGTACTATATATGTGACTTCGAACTCATACCAAGACCAAAGTATAAGTAGACCGCAATCTCTTGACAAAAATCCTCATCATCAATGAGACACTGAGTACAACAACGTAACTCCTTAAAGTGATAGCAAATGTGAGCATTGAGCACCATCAGTTTGTAGATCACACACCTTTGCTAGATTCGTCAAGTCTTTGTCACAACATAAAAAGCACGAACCAGTTATCTTCTGCTAAAAGATATAATAAGAACACAAACCTATGAAACTCCACTTCAACTTCAAATAAGTGATAAACAATCTTCTTCGTAACCAATTAAACCAATAATTACAAGCCTTTAACCTTTTAAGAACAAATAAACCAAAACAAAAAAAATCTTCTTGTGTGTGTCGTCCGATATCACAAAACCATGTATTGTCCAATATCTGATAAAGCTAGCAGTACAAACTTCTTTTATCGGACGAGGCTAGCAGTTGAAACATTTGGTAGCAGTATTAACTTAATAATGTTTTCCTTCTTTCAATCATAAGCAGTACTAACAACCATAGCAGTACTAACTGTGATACGCAACAGTACTAGCTTGTTTATAATGAGCAACATTAACATGTTGGCAGTACAAAAAAATAAGGTAGCAGTACTAACTCTTTTCAACAAGCAGTACTAACTCTTCCTTCGAGCAGTACTAAGTTTTTGAACAAGCAGTACTAAGTATCCTCGAGCAAAACTAAATTTTAGTAGCAGTACTAAAAATATAGTTGCAATACTAACTTGCTATAACCAGCAGTATTAACGAAACGCAGCAGTAGAAACAAAGCTCATAAGCAGCAGTATTAACAACCAATAGCAATATTAACTTTCAACAAGTAGTTAATAGTTGCCACACCTCCAACTCTCAAAGTCTTTGAACATTAACAATCCATTAACATAGGATTTGACAATTCAGTATCAACATCAGATCTCTAAGGGCTTACTTCCATTCAAAACGTAGCCTTACTTTTCAGTAACCTCAGAAGATACTAAACATCAGTAAAAACTCCAAAAATACTTGTACTGCAGTTCTTCAAACGCGTAAACCCTAATTTTACAACAAGGGTTTTTTATTCAAATAAGCACAAAAAAGAACTCATGATGTCAGTCTGTCATGAATGAACTTGTAAAACAGAACCAACGTCGGAACCTTAATCATAAACACCAGCGATCTCCAAACCAATGAGTAGCATCAATACACGCCAAGAACCAAAAAAATAATCAGAATCAAGTAGTACTAAGTAATTAACTATTAAGGATAGTCTTTTTAGTGACACTTTTTAGTGTTACTAACCTGTTGCTAATTTATGATTTCATCGTATTAGGGTTTTAAAGCAGCCTTGAACATCGTTTTAGAGTAAATACAACCTTTTAACCATAAGCTGTTGATAGACAACAGTAGCAGCAAACTATGATAACTAAATCGATCTTAAACATAATTAAGAACAAACCCTAAAAACGATTTTTAGAAAAATCTTTCTGCAGCAGACTTCTACGATCTATATCTTTCAATCCAAAGCTCAAATTGAAGATCCCTCCGGTGAGAATATGCCTTGATATATAGAGAACCTTCAATAAAAATTTCGTTAAGATCCAATGGTTAACGAATAAGATATCACCTTTTTACCACAGCACTGCAGAAAATACGAACATAAAAACCAAAGTCGATTTTGTTCTTCATTCTTCGACTAATAAAACCTTGTAGATCCTAGATCATGACCTCCCTGAGCTCTGATACCAATTGTGAGAATCGTTTATAGCTCGAGATTTGTTAGATCTCATCTAGGAATAAACAATAACAATGATAACAATATGCAGCGGAATTAATCAAAGAACAATTGTAACAACCCGTAATTTTCCACGTCAACATTTATTTTCAAACTCTAATTTACTACTTTGAAATTTTACAAGAACACGTTTTACGTATAACTCTTTAGTTAAATAAACGTAAAACAAAGAATGTCCTTCTTGTGCACTATGACTTTAGACTATGTTTAGTCTACGACATCACACTACATTGCCATCACTCCAGTTCATAATTTTATTACTAAGGCTTTTTCATTGTTCTTACTCGCAAGTATTAAATTAATAAACTCTTTTCACAATTTAAATGAACACCTAACATACCTGACACTCCCAACAATTATTTTTTTATACATTCTCATACTCCCTAAATTACTATAAAAGTGCCAAAAATTATTTTCATACATTTATCAATCCTTTTGCAAAGATTACTTAAATATACGTATTTAACGTTAACTACCAAACTAATACCCAATACCTATTTTTAATACCCAATACATTCAATATATATACATTTTTAGACTAGATAAAACATACTACACTTTTTTTTATATATATACATGGCCGCCCCCCCCCCCCCCCCCCCAATATTATAACACCATACATTAATGATCTTTGACCAAATTGTGGTCAACATTCAAACATGAGACATGGACCAAATTTTGGTGGCTTGACTAGCCATTTGTCTCCCCTTTCCCATGTTTTATGCCAACACCAAGCCACCCTAGCCAAACATAGCCAACCTATGTTTTTGACCACCTTTGAATCTTCCCTATATATATATAACACTAACCCTTAGTTCACTTGCAAGAAAGAAAGACACAAAACACTCTCCATACCACACCATAATCGGCCACAAGGAAGGAGAAGCAAGGAAGAATTAGTTTTCAAGTTTAGGAGTTCATTTGGGTTCATAGTTGAATTACCTAGTGTTTAAGGGTCCTTGATTGTGCACAATTCATCATATACACCTCTTAACCTCAAGTAAGTTACTACCATACTTTCATAATCACTACACCAATTTACCTTGTGTTGATTTCATATATATATATATATATATATATATATATATATAATATATATATATATATATATATATATATATATATATATATATCACCCTATGTACATGTTTGTGATAGTTGGTAAACTTAATGAATTTATCACTAATAACTAAGTCCTAAACATATTTCATGAACATACTAGCTAATCCTCAATCTTGACAAATCGGTGGATGAGTTAGGATTAGTTTTGAAGTTGTTGAAAGTGGTTTTGAATGATTGAAAACTAGAAAATAAACTTTGAAATATTTTTATATGAAACTGTCCCATTTTGTTAAATCTGGAAAAATCAGTAGGTTGGAAGTAAGATTTGAGTAGAAATATAGGAAATAGACTCAAATACGAAAACGTGGTCGCTTGAACTGGTTAAAACGAACATATAACGAAGAAGATACGTTAGTTTCAAATTGAGTATCGAAAATGATTTTTATGAAACAAATGTTGCTGTTGGAAGGTTTTCAAAAGGTAAAATCGGGTATTAAAAGTTAACTAGATCATCCAAGGCACTAAAAATATGTTAGTATACTTAAATACGAACCCGGGGATATAAAGAACTTAAGAAACGGAGCTAAAACGACCAAGATACGTTAAATTAAACTTCGACAAAATCAATGAAAACCAACAGCTCAAACTGCCTAAATTTTTCTAAGTGTCGAAACTGTTTTTTTTTTTTCCACATGACCAAGTTTGAGCCCGTTTTTCTCGTAGATAGGGTCCGTTATGGAAAAATAACACAAGTAAGTAAAATAAAGTTCATGTGGCCTAGATTCGAAAAAGTCCAACCGTTCGTCAAATGGATTTATAAAGAGTAACTTATGACCTCTCAAACTTCCCCGAAAACTGTCCAGAAACTATAAAAATAGCCTGACGACCTAACTTTATGGCCATATAAATGTGGGATCGGGATCCAGATGGGCTAAAATTCAGTGTTAGCTTTGTAGACCTTGCTACATACTTCCTAAATCCACTGAGTTAGATCAATAATACTTAATAACCACTGTTTTACGACCAGCTTTACTAGGCCACTTGGTCATTTTCAGAAATCTAACAAAATGTATTTGACGTAAAACTTTATTTTTCTCAAAAATCACTTAGACCACTATCGTAGAATGTTGTTAAAGCACGTCGGTGATTTTCTAAGATACTTATTAACAAAACGACCACACTTTATTTACGAGATGAACTAGTGATGATATATAAATGTGTATACTTGATATTTAAACGAGCACCATAACGTAACTACGTTTTTAACCACCAAACTTTACAACGAACATGTACGGGTGATATATTAGAGTGTAAACTTGCATACATGACCTTATTTCCGAACCTAAGACATAGTACTTATTTAGGTTGCGGTTAGAGCTACCGAACCTCGATCTACGTGCACGATATTACTATTTGTGATACTTTGCTGAGGTGAGTTCATGGCCCCTATTTTACTTGTTTTGAAATACTTTTGGGGGAGAATACATGCTCGTTTTTATCTAAATGCAATACTTGTTTTACTTGAATATGCTACTTGTTTACTCAAACCATTACTTGCTTTACTTATAATTTGCTGTTTACTCGAATACGTTATGTGTTCACATGTTACATACTTGATTCTTTTTACTCATGGACACAAGCACTTTGAACGATTATTCATACATGACCGAATGGACTGGTCACATAACCGAATGAACTGGTAACATAACCGAATGAACTGGTTACATGACCGAATGAACTGGTCACATGACCGAATGAACTGGTCACATAACCGAATGAACTGGTCAAACCAACTTTAAATCTTGTGGTCCACATATTACTTGTTGTTTACTTAAACCTATGAACTCACCAACCTCGTTTTGACATATTTTAGCATGTATTTTCAGGTTCTTAAAGTGTTAGCTTACCTTTGGCGGCTTTTGGCATGTTTATAGGATCAAGATACTCTGATATTCATTTGGGGACCACTTTATTTCTTTTATGGGCCTGTAGCTCCGCATTTCATTGAACGATGTAAAACAAAATACTTTTGATTATGAAAATTTCTTCTAAACGCATACGGTAAATCCGTTCTCTTTACTATGTGTTGTGGTACCAATTTAATAGCACCCCAGCGACATCGTCTTCCGCTGCGACCCATTTTGGGGGTGTTACTCAAAGAACAATTGTTATTGTAACAAGGTTTCTTCGTCATCATCTTCATAACAATACAATTACAAACACGATAAGCCCCAATTATACTTGATCAAGTGTAGAACGGTTACTAATCTAACAGGAATCATAAGATCATTGATGCTTAACAAACACAAACCATAGGCGTCTACTTTAGAGGATTCACGCCTACACACACTTTCCTGGTGTTCACATCTTGACACACACTAAAACTAAAGCCCTATGTCTCTTTATATAATAGAGACATTAGGGTTACAAATGACTCATAATATAAAATCTTCTTTGTCTTCTAAGTCCTTCATCTTTCATATGTTTTGTCTTATCAGCTCAAATATAAAACCCAACAGAATCAGACATACCATTAGTATGCTTGAAATATTTCCAAGAAGGAATGAGTTTATCGATGACACAAGAGACTAAAATAGTCTCATCTATGTTTATTTTGTGTTGTGTGAATTGATCAAGTATACGAAGAAGTTCATTGTATTGTTCCATGACCAGTCTAGAATCAACGATCTTGTAATTATGAAAGCTACTCACTAGGAACTCTTTACTAGAAGCATTCTTTGACATATACTTAGTTTCCAATGAGTCTCATAGTTCTTTAGCAGATTCATGGTTTTGATAAATATCAAAAAGGGAATCAGACATACCATTAAGGATCAAACCACCACACACATAGTCACCATTCTCCCATTTGTTCCTATCATCCTATGTGTGATATGTTCAACAGTAGCATCATCACCACCACCTTCTAGAATTGGTTTGCTAAGAACATACACCACACTCATGCTGAAATGGAATAAGTGCATCTTCTTTTGCCATCTCCTAAAATTCATTCCTTCAAACTTATCTAGTTGGAGAAATTAGCTGCCATATGCTTCATTGTAGCCACCACAAAATAGTTTCTTTTGAATGTTGGGGTTTTATCAATTGCAGGGTAAAGATAATCAATAACCGAACATCATAATGAATATTGTAATCACTTTTCAAAAGAAACTATTCAACCTTATTTGCCTGGGTTACACGAATATCTCTTTAAGATAATTCAAAGTGTTTATGTTCTTGATTTAGGCACACGATAACCTTTTTGCTTATAAATGTTTAGGTTTAAGTGTGTTTTCCCATGCAGATTTGTTTCTCATATAGAGAGAAGAAACCCATTGAATGAAATTATGAAAAATAATCGGCCAATTATTCTCCTCATAATGTTCCTCCATTATAGCAATAGTGGTTACAAGACCAATTGATTATGATCACTAAGCCGCAATTAAAGCTGCCCTTTGATAGGTCAAGGCCATTACAAGTTAATAGTAAATCAATTCCAGCGTACTTTCTCGCTGATGAGCTTGCTAGCTTGCTCCCTGAGTATACTTACTAAGGCGTTCTGTCACTGATGAGTTTACTTACTGAAGGGTTTAACCCTCTGGTAAGATCACTCACTGATGAGGTCGTTCAAAGTCTACTCACTGTAGAGTATAACTCACTAAACTCATCAGCCTGATGAGATAGTTCAGAGTCTCTCAAGAAAGAGTATTCCTCACTGAACTCATCAGCTACACACCATACATCCAAACCCATTTCTAAGTATGACTTGAACCGTCAATTGCACTAAATTTCCAACAGCGTCTGTTAAAACTATAGATACTGGGCGTAAACAAGCGGAACTTTTGTCGAATAGCTCGAGCTCTAACTCGAGTCGAGCTTGTTTGAGTCGAGCGTCATCAAGTATCGAGCTCAAGCCTAAGCTAACTGCGCGCTCTGGAAATAAATAAAGTGTTTTTTGGTTGTTCTATAAAGCAATAAGTTACATCTCCAATTTTGAGGAAAGGTTTCTATAAACAAACATTTATCTCATGCCTTGCTTTTTCGTCTCAAATTACAACATTTAAAACCTAGAAATGTTTTTTTATATTTAATAGAGGCATTTATGAGTTTCTCACTTTAATATTAATATTAAAGTTCATGTTATACTTTATTCGACATGCATACAATTCTATACTTTTACGAATTCACATTTATCTCTCTTAATTTGATCATACCTGCTTTTCATTATCTGGTATTAGTTTGGTGAAAGTTATTTATTTACCTGCAATGAATATCTTTTTGAAGCACAATCGGAAAAAGGGGTGTTTTTAGGGTTAATATACAAATAAGTTACTAAAGTTTGAAAAAATGTTCGCCTAAGTTACTATAGTTTAAAACGTTACAAACAAGTTACTCAACTTTTTCCCACCGGTTACATAAGTTACTGTCTTAGTTTTAACCCTTTACTACCGGTTAAATTCATACGTGGCACTGATGTATTATGGGTTAGTAGACAAATAAGTTACTAAAGTTTGAGAAAATGTTCACATAAGTTACTAATGTTTGGGCC
Source organism: Artemisia tridentata subsp. tridentata (assembly GCA_021014915.2). Taxonomy (NCBI): domain Eukaryota; kingdom Viridiplantae; phylum Streptophyta; class Magnoliopsida; order Asterales; family Asteraceae; genus Artemisia; species Artemisia tridentata. Next base: position 147,272,856 of record CP139503.1, on the reverse strand, counting down.
AATGTTCACTTAAGTTACTATAGTTAAAACGGATAATGGGTTTGTATTTCCGTTCACTAATGTCTAATTCGGGATTATATTCTCTTATAGACGAGGATTTACATGCCATCAATATGGGGGATAGTGGGTTTGTTGTGATAAGAGACGGATGCACTATCTTTTAGTTCCCTGTACAAGCGGATAAAAATATATAAAATTGATAAAAATGTAGAAAAACGCACAAAAGGTATAAAAACGTACAATATGTAAAAAAAAAACACATAAAAACGTAGAAAAACACACAAAAAGGTATAAAACGTAATAAAAAAGCATAAAAAAAGGTAAAAAAAACGTACACAAACGTATAAAAACGTACACAAACGTATAAAAACGTATAAAAACGTACAAAAACATATAAAAACGTAGAAAAAGTATAAAAACGTACAAAAACGTATAAAAACGTACAAAAAAGTATAAAAACGTACACAAACGTATAAAACAGATAAATAGCGTATGAAAACATATAAACTAAAACTTTTGAAAATAATTACAAACGCCATTGGCCAAAAGGATAGACGCTGCAAGATTCTGCAACAAAAGGGACCAAACGTGCAAATTTTCTTTGTTTATAATGGTATTTTCGTTAGTTGGTTATGTATAATGAATCACTTCAGTTAGTACATCTATAGATTTTACTCTGTTTTATTTTGTATCATAGTTATTACAAAACCGGCTAAAAAATAATAATAATAATAAAATATATAAAAAAAAAAAAAAAAAAAAAAAAAAAAAAAAAAAAAAAACAAACAAACAAACTTGAGTAACTTAAATGACATTTTTGAAACTTTAGTAACTTGGCGAACTTTTTCTCAAACTTTATTAACTTCTTTGAGGTGGAATATGTTTCAGGTTGGGATACCGGATATCAACCGGCTGCCCACCTTATGAGTAACCCTAGTGTAACATTTTTGAAATTTTAGTAACCCAGTTGATAAACCCGTAAACTTGAATAACTTAGTTGTAACGTTTTAAACTATAGTAACTTAGACGAACATTTTCCCAAACTTTAGTAACTTCTTTGTCTATTAACCCAAGTTTTTATCATAGCTTTCACATATAATGAGGTTTTTTTCTTCTTAAAAGCTTGCATTGCAATACTACACTTTATTTGATGATATGTGAAACAAACATTTTTTAGATCAACTCGTTATATTACCTACGTCACGCATTCATACAGTATATTTATGGATTAAATAAATTGAACAATTAGTTAACACAAAGAAATAACTTTTGGTACAAATCAAGTATTGCTGGTTTATCTAAAAAAAACTTATTTCAATAGGATTACAACTTTACAAGATATCCTCGTAAACAATGTTTATTAAGTTTGTATATTTTTTTTGGGTCTTGCTAAAAAACAGGTCTTAGGGGCCGTTTACTTTCAACTTAATGTCCTGTTTGGTAACAAAATTGGCTGGAAACAGGAAACTTTGGTGTTTCTTTTTAACTTATTGCAAAAAAGAATCCTTAATGTGGAAGGGGGCAAAATTTGATACTGTTTCTATTCAGGACGTCTTAATACGATTTTTTTTCCCGAACTAGTGTAGGTGGAAAAAATAAATTCGAAAAATTTAGAAAACTTCGAAAAAATTTTTAAAAATTCAAAAAAAATTTAAAAATTCGAAAAATTTATAAAAATTCGAAAAATTTATGAAAATTCGAAAAAAAAAATTCAAAAAAAATTTAAAAATTCGAAAAATTTATAAAAATTCGAAAAATTTATGAAAATTCGAAAAAATTTATAAAAATATTAAAAAAATTCAAAAAATTTTAAAAATACAAAAAATTTAAAAATTTAATAAATTTATAAAAATTCAAAAAATTTATAAAAATTCAAAAAAATTTATAAAAATTCGAAAAATTGATAAAAAAAAATCAAAAAATTCGAAAATTTTATAAAAAATTTATAAAAATTCAAAAAATTTATAAAAATTGAAAAAATTTATAAAAATTCAAAAAATTTATAAAAATTCAAAAAAATTTATAAAAATTCGAAAAATTGATAAAAAATCAAAAAATTCGAAAATTTTATAAAAAATTTATAAAAATTCAAAAAATTTATAAAAATTTGAAAAATTGATAAAAAATCAAAAAATTCGAAAATTTTATAAAAAATATATAAAAATTCAAAAAATTTATAAAAATTCAAAAAATTCGAAAATTTTATAAAAATTTATAAAAATTCAAAAAAACTTATAAAAAATTTGAATTTATTAAAAAAATTTTCGAATTTTTATAATTTTTTTTGAATTTTTAAAAAATTATAAATTTTTACAAATTTTTTGAATTTTTAAAAAATTATAAATTTTTATAAATTTTTTGAATTTTTTAAAAATTTTTATAATTTTTTATAAAATTTTCGAATTTTTTGAATTTTTATAATTTTTAAAAAATTATAAATTTTTACAAATTTTTTTAATTTTAAAAAAATTATAAATTTTTATAAATTTTTTGAATTTTTTAAAAATTTTAATAAGTTTTTTCGAATTTTTATAATTTTTTATAAAATTTTCGAATTTTTTGAATTTTTATAAATTTTTATAAATTTTCGAATTTTTTATAAATTTTTTCGAATTTTTATAAATTTTTTCCACCTACACTAGTTCGGGAAAAAACTCGTATTAAGATGGTCAATTAAGCATAAAAAAGAAACAACATATATCCACACAGGACCTAACTAGAAACAGTACACATATATCCACACAGGACCTAACTAGAAACAGGAAAAAAAAGAAACACCACCTTAGTATTATTGTTAACAATTAGTTTTGAATAAAACAATACATAATATTTGACCAAAATTATAATTATCCAAAATCACTAATCAAGCAAACACAAATGCAATTCACTTTCTTCATTAGTCATGTTAGCAAAAAAATACGAAATATGTTTTTAACTATGTTTAAGTAGAGTTGAGATCAATATAGATATCATATTTGTTATATATCAAATGAACCAATCACGTCCATTTATTTTTTGATCAAAAAAAAATAAAAATAAACTTTCAACCTTTTTTTTAAAAAAATTAAATATCTCGCAAACCGTTAATCGTTACGCGAAAAAAATCATAGCATCGCGACGAGAATTAAATTATCTTTCTATAGATATGCACTTCTACTTTCGACTAGTTTTTTTTTTTTTCAAAATTTCCGCCTAAAAAAATCACATGTGATTTTTAAAATGAATCACATGTGATTTTTACAAATCAACTGTGATTTTTCTCGTAGTAAAAAAAAAAAAAATAAATAAATAAATAAAAAAAATAAATTAAATGGTCGAAAGTATATAGAAGTGCATATCTATAGAAAGATAATTTAATTCTCGTCGCGATGACGTATTTTTTGTAGCTCGAAGATTTACCGTTTGCAATATATGTTTTTTTTTTTTTTTTTTTTTTTTTTTTTTTTTTTTTTTTAAGTGAAAATTTGTTTTTTATTAATTTTGATTAAAAATGCATGACTAATATTGGTTTAATAGATTTTGATTAAAAATGGAATAGCAAATATGAAATCTATATTGATCTTTTGTTTGTCTCACTATTAACAGATTTATGCAAAATTTGTTGTTAACAATAACCCCAAAGTCTATTGCTAGCATTTTGCTAATTTTTGTAAGAGCAATGCTATATTTAGACTAGGTGTAAAAAGAAGAAAAATATATATTAGACTAGGTGTAATGGAGGGTTGAAGACGGGTCCCCCCTTCCAGGACGCGTGCTATCAATTACCATGCCTCCTCTCTGACGCGTCCTCAAGCAACTTTTAAGAGAAGTCGATCTTGGTGGTGACCGACTTGTAGGTTGGTTGTGTGTACGAGAGAAAGTTGTTGTGAGGTATATTTGTGTACATAAATATGCTATATTCAAGTAGTGAAGTTGGTTGATTCATAACATTATATTGGTTGCGAAGTAAAAAAAAACTCATGTGACGATAAGTTGGCGATAGTGTTCGCGCTCGCCATTACACCTACTCTTATAACCAGTGTTTTAAAACCCGGGTTGACCCGGTCGGTTGAACCGTGAACCGATCGGATGACCAGAATGCGGTTTTGAATGAAAAATCCGATTGAACCACCGGTTAAACCGTGACTCGGTGGCTCGACCGGGTAAACTAGAAAACCGGTTTTTACATTTCTTATAACAAGTTGTTCCACAAAGACAATAATCAAAGTTTGAAACCAAATATTCTAGGAGAAAAAATCATTGGGTCAAATCGTATATTCCCTTTTCTTACAAACTAGTACCTGATGGTCCCCACTCCCTCCCTCCCCCACTCTCACACACCAATCTCCACCGTCCATAACCCCATCCAAAACCCCAAACATCTCGTACACCCCAGCTCCTCTCTCCGCGCGTGAAACCCATCCTTTTATCCCAAATTCGAAAGCCCAACAAACTAATTTTGTTTGCATATGTATCGTGAGCAAATGAGCAAAAGCACATAAAAGGATAACAAGAGTTCACTCACACCTTCTATCACCTTAAAACCCTTCACTACTACGCTGTCAAAACGACGACGTATCGTATCACACCCTCCCCCCTGCCACAAAGATATTATGACCATTTCTTCTATACAAATATATGTGTGTGTAAAAAAATATAAAAAAAGGCACATTGTACGGGAAAAAGATGGCTTTTAGTTCAACAGCTTCTTCTCTTTAGGTATAACAAACATCTCATCATTTATATAATCAATGTGTGTGTTTTGAGAGTGTGATTTTGGACAGCTGGCATGTTTTTTACTGGTAATATTTGTTTTTGAGGAGTTTAAGAATTGGGATTTGTTATTGTTTTTGTTGAGTTTCGAGGAGGAGGAGGAGGTTATTAATTTTTTTAGATGTAACAAGTAGTACAATTTCTATTTTTAGTAATGTTTGATTGGCTCGATAGTTATGGTCCAAAGTTAGGTTTTCATTTTTAATTTTTTATTGTTATAAAAAGTTTGGATTATTATAAGTTTTTTTGATAAAAATAAATAAATAAATTAGATGTTATTTTATAGCTTAGGTTTATGAAATAATTAGAATATAATTAACTAAAAATTATTACCTTTTTCAAACTTGAAGGTTTAGGTTTTTTCTGCGTAATGATGGTTTCTTACTTTTTTTTGGCCGACTAGTCTTCGTGGTTTTACTGTAATAGTCACACATTTTAACGTAATAGTCAGGTTGGTTATTCTGTATTAATTTTCAGGTTATTATTTTGTTAGAATTCGGGATCTTTATTTTGTAAATGTGAAAAAATGGGATTTTTGGTAACTTAGGTAATAAAATAAGTAATATAGCTTTGATTAATTAAAAAATTGTTAGCTTTTTGAAGCTTAAAGAGTTATTACTGTTTCTTTTATTAGTTTCATCTTAAGCTTTTTTTTCTTTTTTTTCTTTTTTTTTTTAATTATTAATTGAAATTAAGAACTTTTTTGATATAGAAATAGTAGTTTTTCTTAAGCTTTAGGTTAATTTTTACTAGTAGCATGTTGTAAGCTAAAGCAGATAATGTCCTTTTTTGTTATACAACTTTTTATTAGCTTTTTGAGGCTTTTCTATTAGACTGTAATTATTGTTTTTGTGAAAATAATGCAGTTTCCAAGATAAAAAATTTGTCAACAAAAAGTGTTTTTTTTAAGTATAAGAAAGTGATAAATAATTGTAGGAGACTTTAGTGCTTTTTGTGATGATGTGACTTGAAATGCTTTGTTACACGTTTGCTTATACGGAAAATGTTAAAATAAAGGGAAGTTAGTGGTAGGAAATTTTGTCTGTGAATCTTTCTTGAGCCCAATGTTTGGTTGGGTTTTATTCTCATCATTTTTATTTAGAATCTTGGGTTGAGCTTTTGAATTTAAAAGACCTTTCACATTCAAATGAAGGCTGTGTTGAATTCAATTTAGAGGGTGTTTGTATTAGTTTATTTACCCAATTATGTAAATTTGGAAAAACCAGTAAGTTAAGTTTTTTCCGGTTTACGAGCTTATAAGTTAAGTTTATAGTTTCTTTTAGCTTATAAGCCGAAAAAGTGGTGTTTATGAGTTTTTCCAAATTTAAATAAGCTTATAAACTCGATAAATAAGTTAACACAAATACCTTTTTTAGTGGTCTTGAGTTGCATAGTTTGTTCTTTAATCCGTGAGGAATTTACCATTAGCATTTTCTTTAATCCTTGAGGAATTTAGCATTAGCATTTTGTGTGTGTTTTTATATGGTATTATATGCATGTACTATTATTCTTTAGGAATTCTATCAGTAACATGTATTAGTTGACTAATTTAGAATGTGTATGTATGGTTTTTTTTCAAAAGAGTATGACAGAATGATGAATTTTATGGTATATCGAACTGATATGTTTTCCTTCCCCTGTTTTTGCAGAAATTTTCATTTTGTGTTGATCCGTTCATGTTCTGATAGCATTGTTGTGTTAAGCATAGAGGTAATCTTTCTCAATTTGGTGATTGTTTATATATTGGTTATTACATCATAGATGACTACTGTGGTTACTCATTACTCTATAGTTTATGCATACTTCATTTGTGGGGATTTTTAATTAGGAAACTTTAACATACCTATTTTATACACTTTGGACTCTTGAAGAACCAGTGTAAGTTTGAGGCTTTGAACTGAAAGATTACTTGAGTAGTCGAGTTTAGTGGTCTTAAGCTGCGTAGTTTGTGTGGTATTTAGCATTAGTGGGTTATTTATCATTTGCGAGAACGACAGTGTGCTTGCAATTAAGAAATGAGTACAACTTGTCGATTTCCATGGGGTAGATATTGTGTTTTAGGATTTATTTTGAAAGAAACTTTATTCTGCTATTACTAATTCTTTCAATAACATATCAAGTATTAACATATCTATCATACTTGACAAAGTTGCATCTTAGTTTAGTAATAGAAAATGTTTATTTGAGGTTTTGATCCATAGAGTATGTAAGAAAGAGGTTATTTATGGTATGCTGTTCACTGGGAACTAATATTGTTTTCTTTCCCCTGGTTTTCCTTTCCGTGTTAATCGATTTATTTTGATCGCATTATTGTGCATAGATGAATACTGTCATTGTTAATAGTTTATTCATTTCACGTACCCAATTCCTTGTACTGATCTTTCTTTCCTTGCAGAGTTGTCGGAGAGTGAAAATTGGCCTTGAAAGAAGACAATAACCTCCTAATTATCTGGGTTTCGTCTACAATGAAAAAGTCAAATTCAAGATTGAAATCTTTCCCAGTCTTTGTTCTGCTATTCCTGTACTGTGTACACTTATGCGTCTCTGATGACACGTCGTCATTAATTGCTCTTAGAAAGTTGCTTCTGCAAAGAAACGATGTAATATCTACGTGGTTTGATTCAACGATACCTCCATGTAATTGGTCTGGCATAAGGTGTGATGGTTCTTTAGTTCACCAAATCTCTCTAGCATGTACATCGTCACCTCTGAGTCTTCCGTTTCCCATGATTCTAAGAGAATTCAGATCGTTAAAACATCTCAATGTCAGCCACTGCGGCTTTAACGGGTATATTTACTCTGATTTTTGGACTCTGGAAGACTTGGAAACACTGGACCTGAGTGATAACATGTTTTTGGGGGTGCTGCCTCCGACACTTTCAAGACTGAAAAAGCTCCGCGTTCTTGTGCTTGATAGCAATAGTTTTTCAGGAAATTTACCACCGACAATCGGGCAGCTTAGAAACCTGAGCGAACTCTCGGTCCATTCAAATTCATTTTCGGGCAGGCTTCCATATGAACTTGGAAACTTACAGAAGTTGAAGTCTCTTGATCTCAGTCAAAATCTCTTCTCTGGAGATCTTCCTTCCAGCTTAAGTAACCTCACTGAGCTGTTATACTTGGATGCTAGTCATAACAGGTTTACAGGACCGATATTTCCAGAAATTGGGAATTTGAAAAAGCTTTTGTCTCTTGATCTCTCGATGAACTCGCTCACTGGTCCTATACCTGAAACAATTGGAGCTCTTACTGATGTTACTGTTCTCAATCTCCAAAGTTGCAAGTTTACAGGGAACATCCCTGCTCAGATTACAAAGATGACTAGCTTAACCACATTAAACATAGAACAAAACTATTTCGAGGGAGGATTGCCTTCAAGCTTTGGTGAGCTGAGAAACCTGGTTTACTTTCTCGCCAACAGTGCAGGACTAAGTGGACCGATTCCTGCATCAATGGGAAACTGCAAGAAGCTGAGAATACTAAATCTTTCTTTCAACACTTTATCTGGCCCTTTACCTGATAATCTTGCTGAGCTTGAATCAATAAACTCAATTGCTCTTAATTCAAACCACTTATCTGGCCCATTACCAAAGTGGCTTTCAAATTGGAAACGTGCAGAATCCATAATCTTGTCAACGAACCTCTTTACCGGACCTCTGCCACCATTAAACATTCCATCCTTAACCCTTGTTGATCTCAGTTCCAACATGCTTTCTGGCGAGCTGCTGGCTGAAATTTGCCATGATAATGCGTTGGGCATGCTGTCGTTGTCTGATAATGACTTCACTGGTACCATAGACAGCACTTTCAGGAATTGCTCGATACTTACAGACCTAGTGTTATCGGGAAATAACCTTTACGGAGAATTACCTTCTTATCTGGGTGAACTTCAACTCATTACATTGGAACTATCAAAGAATCGACTCTCTGGAACAATACCTAGTCAGCTGTGGGAGTCAAAAACGTTGATGGAGATCTCACTTAGTGGTAACCTGCTTGAAGGTCATATTCCTGCTGCGATTGCAAAGGCTACCACACTTCAGAGGTTGCAATTGGATAATAACCTCTTTGAAGGAACTATTCCAAGTTCCATTGGTCAACTTAAAAACCTGACTAATTTGTCACTGCATGGTAATAAGTTGACGGGTAACATCCCCCTGGAGCTTTTCGACTGCATGAAGCTGGTTTCTTTGGACATTGGTTCAAACAATCTTTCGGGCCCAATTCCAAATTCCATATCTCAGCTGGAATTGCTTGACAACCTTGTTCTGTCCAATAACCGACTCTCTGGTCCTATACCAAACGAGATCTGTTCGGGATTTCAAAAGGTCCCTTTACCAGACTCCGAATTTGTCCAACACTATGGGATGCTTGATCTCTCCAACAACAACCTCTCTGGGCCCATTCCTACTTCAATCAAGAACTGCATCATTATGACACAGCTAATGCTGTCAAGGAACAAGCTTAATGGAACCATTCCTTACGAGATCTCTGGGTTGTCCAACCTGACTTCACTTGATCTTTCTTTTAATCTTCTTACAGGGACAACTCTTCCTCAGTTCTTCTCCATGAGAAATCTTCAGGGTTTGATACTTTCACACAACAAGCTAAGTGGCTCAATCCCGGATAATTTTGGTTCCATAATGCCGAGTTTAGTTAAGCTGGACTTATCAAGTAACCGGTTCGCTGGCCCTTTGCCCCCTTCTATATTCAGTATCAAGAGTCTACAATACCTGGATGTTAGCATGAACTCATTTTCTGGACCACTTTCTATTGGCCTTTGCAGCACAACCTCTCTGTTTTCCCTAAATGCCAGCAATAACCTTCTTTCTGGTTCTCTTGATGCATCTGTTTCAAACTTAACAGCACTTTCTATCTTTGATATTCACAATAACACAATTAATGGTAGTGTACCTTCTCTCAGCAACCTTGATGCTTTGACATATCTCGACTTCTCCAGAAACAATTTTCAGGATGCCTTCCCTTGCAGCATCTGTGACATAAAAGGCCTATCGTTTTTCGGTTTCTATGGCAACAGCTTCAGTGGCCCGGTTCCTGAGTCTTGCAATAAACCAAACTCATGCTTCCAAATTCTTCCATACCCTTCCAAACATATCTACACAACAAAACATACTTTAACTCATGCTTCTGTTTTGGGCCTGGTACTTGGTGCCTCATTCGTTTTCACTGTCTTGTTCGTTGCTCTTATTAGACTAAGGATGTTGAAACAGGAAGCTATAATTCTCGAGAGGGGAAAAGGGAAGATTGCAAAGGCAACCGAAACAAATTCCAAGTATGGGCTCTTAAGGAAGAGACAAAAAGAACCACTAAGCATTAATGTTGCAACATTTGAGCAATCTCTGATAAGGTTGAACCCTGAGGATATACTATCTGCTACAGAAAACTTTAGCAAGACCTACATTATTGGCGATGGAGGGTTTGGCACAGTTTATAAAGCTTTGTTGCCAGAAGGTAAAACTATTGCTGTCAAAAGACTCCATGGTGGTCGAATGCATGGTGAACGTGAATTCTTGGCTGAGATGGAAACAATTGGTAAGGTCAAGCATGAGAACTTGGTGCCTTTGATGGGATACTGTGTCTTTGCAGATGAGAGGTTCTTGATTTACGAGTATATGGCGAATGGAAGTCTTGATGTTTGGTTAAGGAACCGTGCTGATGCAGTTGAAACACTTGATTGGCCAACCCGTTTCAAAATTTGTCTTGGCTCAGCTCGAGGGTTGGCATTTTTACATCATGGTTTTGTTCCCCACATCATTCACAGAGACATCAAATCGAGCAATATTTTGTTGGACAGCAAGTTTGAGCCACGGGTCTCTGATTTTGGCCTTGCTCGGATAATCAGTGCATGTGAAAGCCATGTGAGTACAATGCTTGCAGGTACATTCGGATATATCCCTCCAGAATATGGTCAGAAAATGGTGGCGACTACAAAAGGCGATGTTTATAGTTTTGGGGTGGTGATGTTAGAGCTGGTAACTGGAAGAGAACCAACGGGCCAGGCAGATGCTGAAGGTGAGAATCTTGTTGGGTGGGTGAGGGGCATGGTTGCAAAAAGAAGGGAATCTGAGGTACTTGACCCTTGTTTCTATGGGTCATGGATGAAGGATCAAATGTTGGGTGTGCTTGCAATTGCACAATCGTGCACGAATGACCAACCAAGGAAACGGCCTACTATGCTTGATGTCGTGAAATTATTGAAGGAGCTTAAGGCGAAAACTGGATTTATTGGGGCTGATCACTCCCAGCAAATTATTTAGGAAATTGCAGGTGCATCTAACTTGGTGTCTTATTTAGTTCATGTGGTGAAATTAGAATAACTAATTGGGTTAGATTACATCCTGACATAGCGTATGGGTTTGGGATATTCTAACAAAAATATGTTGTTCGAAACTAAATAACTTATTAAAATTCTTCATTGTTGTATCTGGTACATGCAACCTAGGTAGCTATTATGTTTTCATAATGCTTTTATTTGCAACCGAACTATTTACAGTATATTAAAATAGCGAACTGTTAGACAATTGTGAATCGGCTTCACTGTTTTCACATATCTTTATTGATCCATGTTTTCTCTTTGAAGACCTTCCTGTTATCCCAGAATACTCAACCGGATCCGAAAATTCAATCTAAGTAGGGATGGTACCTAGGTTAAAAAAACGAGATGAAAAAAATATAAAGCGTATTCAAATGTTAAAAAAACATTTAGAGTTGCTTAATTAACAATTGTTTGATTTATATAACTAAATTTTAGCTCATCAATCTGTTTATAGACATGATAAAAGAGCATAAGCAGGTCCCTGATCGGACTTTTTGACCAAAGCTTTACAAAAAATTCTGTTTTGACTATTCTAACTCGATTGACCCACCCTTACCATCTCCAAATTTAAGGGTGATGTTCTATATTCATGTATACGCATATCACTTTTACAAGCAGCTTACAGCAGCCCCGAGATCTATCAAGTACTTACACGAGCATTTGTTTGTGGGGAATGTATATTTTTGCAGCATCAATTTGTTCAATAGAATAGGATTTACTGTAACCGCAGACTTGGTAACACTTGTTTATTATCATGACGAGCCTACATCAACTACACCTATTCAAGTAAAGCCAAGACACGAGTCCTGGTGAGCCTTGATAGAGCAAGCTTGGACTCGTTTAAGATCAACACACACACCAAATCAAGAAATCTTGAACTTGGTTTAAACTAGTAGTAGGTCAACATGAACTTATATATCCTAAGTTTGGTTTAGAATAAAATGGTCAAAAGGCCATGTGTTTTAGACATATAATTTATTCCGAGCCGATGTACCCGCGCGTTGCTGCGGGATTCGAAATAGAACCATCAATTTTTTTTTTTTTTTTTTTGGGACTAAATTTGCAAAACGTCGCTAACGGGGGACTAACGGTGCAATTACTATATATACTAAAAGGGGGGATGTGGGCTGCTTCCCAATGTTGTACATCACTGTTGTTTCAACAGTAAACGATGCTTAAAAAAGTTGTACATCACAGCTGCTCACAAATACAACACTGTTCCTTCTACAGTAACTTTCTGCTTCACAAACATGTACAATACTGTTGTTTCTACAGTAACTCAAAAAAAAAAATTTTTTCTCTGCCATTACAAAAACTATGTATAATCAAATCAATAAACAAATCCAAACTCTACAAACCTTACAACTCCACAATCAACAATCCTAACCCTAATCCTAAAGAACTACACCTCGACTCGCCGTGACTCACCACGAGTCACGGCTTGGCTTCGCTCTACACCGGCTGTCGAGACCTCAAACAAACCCGAGACCAAAGCCTCGCCGTGACTCAACAAGAGGCACGGCTCGGCCGCACTTCGTACCAACCGCCGGGAGACAAAGAAACCCGAAACCAATCCAAAAATCCAAACTACACCATAAACAAGAGATTAGAATTAAAACAGAGCAAAACAATATGTAACTCGCACGAGTCAACGCGAGTTGACTCGGCGAGTCACCGAGTCAAGAACGAAATAGATCCACACATTTTTCATTGTTTTACAAAGGTTTTATAAAAAGTTTTATATTAAAATCAGTTTTATAAAAATAAAATAAAAATTAGGGTTTGGAAAATAACAACCAAGAAAGGTGGGAGTAAGCGCGTGAGGGGTTTTTACCAAAGAGAAAGGGTGGTGAAGCATCGGCGTGGTGGCGGAGAGGGTGGCAGTAGGCGGTGGTGGCACGTGACGATGATACGAGTCGCATCACAAACTCACGAGCTCCAGAAATAGTCTACATACACCGATCTATTGATTCGGAAAAGAAAAGTTATCGCCGGAAAATATTCCGGCGACGGTGGTTGGCCGGACGGTGGATGTCGCCGGCGGTGGGGTGAAGAGAGGGAGAGAGAGATAAATATAGGTGTGTGTGTGTGTGTGAAAAAATGAAAAAATTATTATTTTAGGGGTATATATACTCTTGAGGGAGGGACTAAATATGTAAATATGGGAGTGAGGGGAGTGAAACGAAAATAGGGGAGGAGGGACTAAAACTGCCAACATGGCTAATCTTTTGATAAAAACACCGTGGGACTCATTTGACATACCAAACGGACTCGGAAATTAACGAAAATTGCGCCATTGTTCACGAAATAATTTTTCTGATAAAAACCAGTATAAATATGCATAACTTTCCATAATTCAATTTATTTGGCAAAATTCGATTCGCTTCACATGTAAATATATGTGTGGTGGTATCAAGTTACGTATGATTCGTTCAGCAGACATGATTACGCTTTTACACACATGTATACAAAATGACATTTTCACACTCCTATTAAGAACTCACAAATACACAACAATGCGCGCAAAAAAAATTAAAAAAAATATTGTGCCACAAAGCACTCCCGCTGCAACGCGCGGGTTTCCCAGCTCGTTTTTAGCTAAACTGAGGGACTAAAAGCGTAAAATCGTTAGCTACAGTACAAGCACTATTACAAACTGATTTTTACTGTAGGAACTACTGTTATGTACTGTAGCAACGGATTTTCACTTTTAGTCCCTTAACGTGGCGTTCTTTGCAAAGTTAGTCCTTAGGGACTAACGGTGAAAACAAAGTTAACCTTAGGGACTGTTTTTGTTTATTATTTGCACAGGAAAAGCCCCTGAAGTTACTGTTCCGTTTCAAATTTAGTCCACGTCTGTTAGATAACGGTCGTTAAGGACTAACTTCGCAATTGATCACTAACCTCGGGGGCTAAAATTGGCAAACATGAAACTTGCGTGGGTACTGTTGCTACAGTAACCCAAGTTGGGTTTTAGAATATATGTTTTAGACATATAATTTATTCCTAATTGATGAATTAGATGCAAAGGCAGAGGAACCTAAAAGCATAATGACAAAAGTTTGGTTAGTGGGCTCAAAAAGGAGTCATCCCTCAATTACCCCAACAGCAATCATCAGTCAGTAGGTTGAGTTGTACAGCTTAACCTACCTACTGACCACACCCAACCCACCACCATAATCTTTTTGGTATCTAGAACTGTTAAGTGGTGTGTACTATATTACATTTGTAACATGACAATTATTATAGCTTCCATACAAAGTCAAGAGGGCCTATCTTACTTTGATCAGAAACCTTTATAACAACACATTCCTCCATCTACTATTTGGTATGAAATATATTATGGAAAGGTTTCTTGTTCTTCCTTATTCAATGGGATGTATATCAAAGTCAACTACAGAATGCAAGGAACAAAAGCCTCAACCGAAACAAATCGTAACAAGTATGTATGATCTCTCTATCTGTTTCCTTTTAAATTAGTGTATGCTTAGACTGTGCTGGTAATGATTTGTTGTATCAAGGGGCTCAAGATGGAAAACACTCATCCGGATCGAAACTTAAGAATTCTTGGGGATTTGTAAGTCTAGGGAGATCCAAGATTTCACGAGGATTACGAAGGCTAATCTTGGATACATTCCAAAGTTTTTCGAGAATTTTAAGTAAGTAGCTAAAAATTTCTTAACAATATATACTACTTTAGAGTAAATAAAAATCAATGAATTCAGGGTACTTAGAAATTAGAATGTGTGTTTTTATAGGCTAATATTTTGTTGTTTTAGCATAATACATGAAAAAATTGGTTAATATAGAGATGCTATTTGTTTCAGCTTACAAAGACATTGAGGATATTGATTCAGAGATGGAACTCGAAATAGGATACCCAACGGATGTAAAGCATGTTACGCACATAGGATACGATGGATCTATGACAACAAACCCGGTGAAAAACTGGGATAATATTGAAACGCCAGAAATACATTCTTTTCCTACTATTTCTGTAAAAGATTTTGAGCATGCCATGAGCGCGCAATCAGAGACTCGACAAAGTTGAATAACAGATTTGATTCATTTCATTGGATCTTAACCAAGTATTCAGCGCAAGAAAAACCATAAAGTGATAGATTACAAAAAAGTGAAGATATATAGCAAGAACAATGGTTTGGTTTGCAGTAAATCTTTTTAGATGGTTCTCGCGAAGGGTGCTTATATTAGATCGATTTTTTTTTTTGGTTTCATCTGTGATTTATACCTTATCAAAGCTACATGATTTTATAAGAGCATACATATTTGATTAAGCAAACAGCATGCTGTATTTTCTTTGGTTAGTCTATGATAGCATTACATTGTAATAGTGACTTGCTTACAACTTGCAAGAACATCAAATGTGTGAATCAGTTGGCAATTCTCGATTCGACCAGAAATGAACACGAATAAACAAGTTCAGATTAGGGATAAACGAGATTCGGTCAAAATAAGGTCACCCCGTTTAACTGTATAAGCCTTAAAGAATAAAACATAAATATTGAAAGGGAATGACTGTGATTAATGATTAATTTTACTTACCTGATCAACGATTTATAAGCGTTTGTTTTGAGGGTTTAAATTGGGTTTTAAGTTGATGTAACAATAATAATTTGTTTGGTTTTTTCTTTATAAAGGGAATGATAAATGTAATGAAAAATTGATAGTATATTAATTAGGTGGGTATGGGTGTGTTTGCTTATTTTGGTGGCGCAATTTCTTTTTTTCTCTCTTGTATATGTAGGACCCTTTTAATATCATTTCATATTCTATATTATTTTATTATTTAAAAAATATTATTTAGAGTTAATTGCATTTTTGGTCCCTAATGTTTGGCCAAATTGCAGGTTTGGTCCTTAAACTTTCGAAAGTGCAAGGATGGTCCCTATTTTGAAGTTTCAGCTGCATGTTTGGTCCCTGGCCTCCATCAAAAGACAGAAATACCCCTGTCCTTTTATTTTAATATATTCCTTTTCAGTTTTTAAGACAAATGGTCCTTGTGTTGCGCAAGGCTTTACAAATTTAGTCCTTTTTTTTCACAAATAGTCCTTCTTACACAAAATCGTCCTTGTGTTGCGCAAGGCTTACACAAATGGTCCTTGAGTCCGTTTTTCTTCCGTTTTTCTTACGTTTTTTTCCGTTTTGGTCCGTTTTTTATCCGTTTTTCTTACGTTTTTGTCCGTTTTTCTTACGTTTTCGTCCGTTATTCTTATGTTTTTTCCGTTTTCATACGTTTTTGTCCGTTTTTCTTACGTTTTTTTCCGTTTTTATACGTTTTTCTTACGTTTTTGTCCGTTTTTTACGTTTTCGTCCGTTATTCTTACGTTTTTTTCCGTTTTCATACGTTTTTGTCCGTTTTTCTTACGTTTTTTTTCCGTTTTTATCCGTTTTTCTTACGTTTTTGTCCGTTTTTCTTACGTTTTATCCGTTTTCGTCCGTTATTCTTACGTTTTTTCCGTTTTCTTACGTTTTTGTCCGTTTTTCTTACGTTTTTTTCCACTTTTATCCGTTTTTGTCCGTTTTTCTTACGTTTTTTACGTTTTCGTCCGTTATTCTTATGTTTTTTTTCGTTTTCATATGTTTTTGTCCGTTTTTCTTACGTTTTTTCCGTTTTTGTCCCTTTTTATCCGCTTTTGTCGGTTTTTCTTACGTTTTTTACGTTTTCGCCCGTTATTCTTACGTTTTTTCTGTTTTCATACGTTTTTGTCCGTTTTTCTTACGTTTTTTCCGTTTTTGTCCGTTTTTCTTACGTTTTTTACGTTTTCGTCCGTTATTCTTACCTTTTTTTTTTCCGTTTTTATCGTTTTTATTCATTTTCCATACGTTTTTTACCTTTTTTTCCGTTTTCTTTTTTTTTGTCCGAATTTTTGATTTAGTCCAAATTTTTTGTCCGATTTTTTTTGACCAAATTAAAAAAATAAATAAATAAAATTAAAAAATTGAAAAAAAAAAACAAAATTTTTTTCCGAATTTTTTGTCCCATTTTTTTTTCTTTTTGGTCCGATTTTTTTTTTTTTTCTTTTTTTTCCAATTTAAAAAAAAATAAAAAAAACTAAAAAAAATTCGGACAAAAACGAAAAAAAAATGGGACAAAAAAATCGGACAAAAATTTTGATTTTTTTTAAATTTTTTAATTTTATTTATTTTTTTAAAAAAATTTGGTCAAAAAAAAATCGGACAAAAAATTTGGACTAAATAAAAAATTCGGACAAAAAAAAAAGAAAACGGAAAAAAAGGAAAAAAACCGTAAGGAAAATGAACAAAAACGATAAAAACGGGAAAAAAAAACGTAAGAATAACGGACGAAAACGTAAAAAAACGGACAAAATGAGAAAAAACGTAAGAAAAATGGACAAAAACATATGAAAACGGAAAAAACGTAAGAATAACGTTCGAAAACGTAAAAAGCGTAAGAAAAACGGACAAAAACGGATAAAAACGTAAGAAAAACGGACAAAAACATATGTAAACGGAAAAAAAGTAAGAATAACGGACGAAAACGTAAAAAACGTAAGAAAAACGGACAAAAACGGATAAAAGCGGAAAAAAACGTAAGAAAAACGGACAAAAACGTATGAAAACGGAAAAAACGTAAGAAAAACGGACGAAAACGGATAAAACGTAAGAAAAACGGACAAAAACGTAAGAAAACGGATAAAAACGGACAAAAACGTATGAAAACGGAAAAAACGTAAGAATAACGGACGAAAACGTAAAAAACGTAAGAAAAACGGACAAAAACGTAAGAAAAACGGATAAAAACGGAAAAAAACGTAAGAAAAACGGACAAAAACGTATGAAAACGGAAAAAACGTAAGAAATAACGGACGAAAACGTAAAAAACGTAAGAAAAACGGATAAAAACGTAAGAAAAACGGACAAAAACGTATGAAAACGGAAAAAACGTAAGAATAACGGACGAAAACGTAAAAAACGTAAGAAAAACGGACAAAAACGTAAGAAAAACGGATAAAAACGGACCAAAACGGAAAAAACTTAAGAAAAACAGACGAAAACGGAAGAAAAACGGACTCAATGACCATTTGTGTAAGCCTTGCGCAACACAAGGACGATTTTGTGTAAGAAGGACTATTTGTGAAAAAAATGACTAAATTTGTAAAGCCTTGCGCAACACAAGGACCATTTGTCTTAAAAACTGAAAAGGAATATATTAAAATAAAAGGACAGGGGTATTTCTGTGTTTTGATGGAGGCCAGGGACCAAACATGCAGCTGAAACTTCAAAATGAGAATCATCCTTGCACTTTCGAAAGTTTAGGGACCAAATCTGCAATTTGGCCAAACATTAGGGACCAAAAATGCAATTAACTCTATTATTTAAAATTTATTATAAAATATATTTAAATATATATAATTTCTCTCTCCTATACCCATCTCAAATCCAAATTCTATACCAAATCCAAATTCTAATCTAAACCCACTTACAAACCAAACGGACCCTAAGTTGATACATTTCACCCAAATATGATGACTTTTGTTTATTCTTTTTGTTTTTTACTCTTTTCTAATGGTCCCAACCTATTATAATATATTTATTTTATATTTTAAAATTAATATTTTCAATTTTAATATATATTTTAAGTTTTAAAACAAATATTATTTAAATCAATCAATTATTTTCTCTCCGCTCTTTTTCTTTTAAACCAATCCAAATCCATATCCGATTCTAAACCCACCTACAAACTAAACGGGCCCTTATCTATCTTGATTGAAAAATGAGTCTTTACATCTTGATTGAAAAATAATTGACTAAAATTGTCTCAGTTTTTACTTATTTATTTATTTATTTATTTATTATTTTTAATCTTTATTGAACCGAACACTTATGCCATATTCCATTTATCTCATTTATTTCTCATGTTCACTACAATATATCAAACAACAAACAAAACAAGACAACAAAATAGCAAGTAGCAACGACTATTGAGGTTGTTTATTCTATAACATCATTCATTACATTCTTTCAAAATATATAATCTATATTGTTTACCATAATTGATACTGATTAATTTCTTCTAAATTAAAAATACCATGCATCATTTGCTTAAAGTTTAAGCATCATTATATCACAAAATAATGAACTTAGTTAATGACATTCACATGTTAACAAAATATTGAACAACTATTAAGCTAATTTATTGTTATAAATTAATGAGTGAAAACAATTACTCAATCCACAACAAATATAGTAATTTCATTTTCAAGTTAATTCAATTTAGCAACTGAAATACTATTGCCATAAAAATCAAAAATTTGTAAAACTCGTTCTCATAGGTTATGAAACAATGTAACTAAACCATATGTGACTATTACGTTAAAATAATACTAACTCGTAAAACGTCTCAATTTATTTGTCAGGAGAGAGAAAACACAAAGTTTAATAAAAGTGGGGCCACTTTAATTTTCAATCACTAAAATAGAATATTCCTCCACTAGATTCTCTAGTTTTTACTAAATAAGGAAAGTGGACAATTAATTTGAGACATCCATAAAAGGAAATATGGACAAATAAATTGAGACGGAGGGAGTACTAACTAGTAAAACTTGAGATTAATATATATGTCAGATCAATCTTATCCATCTATTTTTTTTATCAAAATTAATAAAAAGCCATTTTTCACCTTTTTTTAAAACAACATATCTTGCAAACGGTAAATCTTCAAGCTACAAAAAATACACTATCGCGACGAGAATTAGATTATATATCTATAAATATGCACTTCTTTATACTTTCGACGAAACTTTTTTTTCAAAATTTCCGCCCAAAAAAATCACATGTGATTAGTAACAAATCACATTTGATTTTTCTGGGTGGAAATTTTGAAAAAAAAAAAATCGTTGAAAGTATATAGAAGTGCATTTCTATAGAAAGATAATTTAATTCTCGTCGCGACGGTATGATTTTTTTCGCGTAACCTTTAAAGGTTTGCGAGATATTTAATTTTAAAAAGAAAAATGAAAGTTTATTTTATTTTTTGTTTTGATAAAAAAATAAATGACCATGTTCATAAGATCTAGAGTAAACTGCAAAAAAATATCATTTAACTTTGCGAAAAATGCAAATAATGTTCTCGAAAACAAAATGTGCAAATATTGTCCCTAAACTTTCAATTTTCTACAAGAAAATGTCCATGCCACGTTACTGTTCATGCAAAAAATGTTTTTTGTCTAACGCTCGTTAGTGTTTTCACATTAGTGGCCTCGCCTCAAGTTAGTGACGTATGAAATGATTTTACTATTCATTTTCTTTTTAACTTTCAATCACCAGGACTCTCTACCACCACACAACCATCACCATCACCACCACCGTTGGTCCACTTTTCATCATCCAATGTTTGATTTGTTTATTTTTCCTTCTATTTTAATTTCTTTTATAAAGATTTTGATTTCTTTTTTATCCTTGACTTTCACGACAAAGGAGTGATCTTGGGTTCATCATCAATTTCAGGTAAGTAAACTACTGTCACTTCCGCCGGAATTTATTTACTTTCCAGATCTGAGTTCTTATATATTTACTTTACATATCTGAGCTTTTATAAAATATCTGACACCGCCGTTGTCGCTGGAATCTAATGTTGCTTCCGTCGGAATATATGCCGCCGCCGCCACTGGAACTGCTGTTGTCGCGGGTAAATGTTATGATGTTTATTGTATTTTTATTTCAAGTGGGTTTGGATCGGCTTCAAATTCGGTGACCACCGCCGACCACCACCATTCTTGCTGACACCGCCGGCTTCACTTTTCTACCAGTGAGCTTCACCAAGAACTACTGTACAGTTGTGTTGAATGAACACCAAGAGCTACATTTGTTTCATGTGCAAGTTAGATCTGAAGTTTATTTATTTTTTTATTTTTTTCATATCTAAACTCTTTGAGTGGTGTTGATGTAGAATATGAAGACATCACAACACAAACTGAACTCTTGTATAAAATTTTTGATTTTGTCATTGGTTGTATATATTTTTTGTATAACCTTTTTTTTATTTTTGCTCTAAATTATTTACTTAAGTTTGTATGAACATGAAAATTTTGATTCCCAACAACTCGTAATTTTGAAATATAGTTTAATGATTCAGAAGTTAAGATGATGATTGTTTGAAAGTATGGATAGTTACAAGACAATTAATGGAAAAAAGTGGATATATTTAACTTGAAAAAAACTAAAGATCATTGCTTTTGTTCTTGTATAATGCTAGTGTTTTGATGCAAGCAAAATGTTGTAGATTCAAAGATATATCATCATTTCAAATATGGTGAATGCTCATGTCGTGATTACTGATAAACAAAAGGAACTTGTTTGTTGGAATATGGATAGAATATGGTTGGGTAGTAGCAGAGGGTGGTGGTGGTGGGTGGTGGTGGTGGTGGAGGGTGGTGGTGATGGTTGTGTGGTGGTAGAGGGTGGTGGGAAGGGGAAGTGAAAAAGAAAATGAATAGTAAACTGCAAAAAATATTTGTTGGAATATGGATAGAATATGGTTGGGTGGTGGTGGAGGGTGGTGGTGGTGGTGGAGGGTGGTGGTGATGGTTGTGTGGTGGTAGAGGGTGGTGGGAAGGGGAAGTTAAAAAGAAAATGAATAGTAAACTGCAAAAAATATCCCTACACTAGCGAGGGTAAAATAGTCATTTCATAGACCACTAACTTGAGGCGAGGGTAAAATAGTAATTTCACATGCGCTAACTTGAAAACACTAACGAGCGTTAGCCAAAAAACATTTTTTGCATGAACAGTAACGCGGCAAGGACATTTTTTTTTCAAAAAATTGAAAGTTAAGGGACGATATTTGCAGATTTTTTTTTCGAGGACATTATTTGCATTTTTCGCAAAGTTAAGGGACATTTTTGCTGTTTACTCTAAGATCTATGACAAATATGAGATCTATATTGAAGTTATCTCTGACCAGTAATAGATATCAAACTTTTATCATATACCAAAAGAAGTTTAGATCAATTTAGATACAAAATTATCTAAAGATGCAATGAACCAATAATAACCGCTAATTTTTTAATCAGAAAATTACTGTACTGGACATGCAAATACTGACATGTCTCTATTTGCCCACACTTTTTCATTTATCAAATATACCATACATTTTGCGTTAATCTTGACGCAAGGTACGCAAAACGACGTGGATTCATCTCACCCTCCAAAAACTTTAAAAAAAAAAAAAAAAAAAAAAAAATTAAAAACATTCGCTATTACTGTACGCAAAATGGTGAAATTTACGCAAGATGTTTAAAAATAATAAAGTAACATTCCGTGTACAATAGTACGCAAAATGCAAAGGTTTTACGCAAAATACAATTAATGATGTTGACTTATATATTTTAAAACTTTTTAATGTTACAAAAATCACCCTTTAACTTTTTAATAATTACAACTTTTTCATATAACAAACTCTTATTCGTCAAATATCTAGTAAATATCTATCAACTTCTTTAATGAAAAAAATATCGTTGCGAAGAGCTCTAAATTACGAACAAAACAAGCCCAATATTAACATGCTTTTGACGTACGTATAATTTTATAAAAAATGTTAAAGTTTGATATATATATATATATTATATATATAATATATATATATATATATATATAATGATATATATATATATATATATATATTTCACTTTAAAGCATGTTTACCCATGATGTTGACTTATACATTTTAAAAACTTTTAATAGTTACAAAAATCACCCTTTAATTTTTTAATAATTACACTTTTTTTATATAACAAACTCTATTCGTCAAATATCTAGTAAATATCTATCAAATTCTTTAATGAAAAAATATCGTTGCGAAGAGCTCTAAATTACGAAAAAACAAGCCCAATATTAACATGCTTTTTGACGTACGTATGAACTGTTTATCGTTAAACAAAACAAATTATACTATTACGCCGAGCATTTAATTATCTTTTTATAGACGAGCATTTTGATATATTTTCGACAAACTTTTTTTTGTCGTTTTTTTCACGTTTTATTTTCGGTATTGAAATTCACATATCACATGTTATTTAATATTAATATCGAAGTTCAAACACTAAATATCTGTACTAAAATTGACATAAATAGTTTTCTATAAATCAAAAACTTTTCTCCTTTTTTGCAATGAAAATCACATTTTCATGCTTTACAACCATATATCAACCACTATATTCGAATTATATATTATAGCAGTTCATTCGTGAAACTTTTATAATCACATGTGATAACAACACATGTAGTAAAATCACATGTGATTGAGATCACGTGTGGTTAAAATCACATGTGATTTTATGTGTTTAATCCAACTTTGATGAAATTAATTGGACTAATCTACACTTCGAAATATAATGTTTTATATATGGTTGGAAAGCAATGAATTCTAGTTTCCAAGGAAAAAAACGATGAAACTTTTAAAATATTATAGAAAAAGTTATGTTTATTTTATTACATGTTTAGATATTCAAATATTTAAATTATTGTTTAATCACATATGATTTCTTATTCAAGTTTCAACAACGAAAAAAAAGACGAAAAAGTGTGAAAAAAACGAAATTAAAAAGTTTGTCGTAAGTATATCAAAGTGTCCATCTATAAAAAGATACTTAAATGCTCGTCGTGATGGTGTAATTTTTATCGCTTAACGATTAGCTGTTTAAGAGATATGAATTTTTGAAAAAAAAAAAAAGAGTGAAAGTGAGTTTGTTATCTAATCTAAAAAATTAGTTGCTAGGATTTATCCCTTGTTATGTAAGTAAACGAGGTATGTAGCCCGCGCGTTGCCGCGGAGTGTTTGCACATGTAACTTAGGTTAAAAAAATAGTTGAGAAGTGATTATATTGCATTATGTTGATTTAGTTTGTGTTATTTGTTTGGCCATGATTTTTCCTGAAGTTGTTTTTGGGTTGTTTATGCTTATTTGAGGTTGACAATAAGGACGCATTAGTTTGAGCATTTGTTTCACAAAGGTTATAAAAAGAAGGTGTGTATGTTTTCATACGTATCTGTATAGCTGCATACCTGGAGCAAATATATGGGTTAAAACATGGAGTTGTTAGATGGTAGATTGTTAATAATCCGTTAGGCAACTGTTTTAAGTTTATATGTAAACAGAATGTCATGAAAGAGTAAGCTCATAAGAAAACAACAATTATAGAAGAAGGTTTGACGATATTACATAATATAAGATATTTAAATATCTGCAGGAATGTTATACAAAAAATGTAGGTTAGGCTGAATGTTATACAAAAAATGAGAGCGAGACCCATATGTGCATCTTCTATAGAAAGATTGTTCGCCCACCAGTGTGTTACAAAAGCTGGTATTTTGCCGTTTACAGATGTTTGGAGACATATTTGTGCAGGTGGAGGGCAAATATGTCTGAAAACATATTGTTGGTTAACAACGGCTGCAAAAAATTCTACCATTTACAAAAGACTGATGTGGCGACCTTCAGTTGGATGTTTTGCCGTATACAGATGTTTCGAGACAGATTTGTGCAGGTGGAGCACAAATATGTTCCAAAACATATTGCTGGCTGCCAACGGTATTAAAGCGTTTAAATATTTACAAAAGTAGGACGCATGCGGATGTGAGCATTACTCTAAGTTAGCTTTGATTTCTTCTTGTGAGAATTCCTCGTTTTTGAGTTATCTTCGGGTGAAGTTTCAGCTGCTCCTGCATAATTGAAAATAAGTAAGTTTAATAACAGGTTATTTATTTTCATATTTTTTTTCTATGGGTCTATGATTGAAAAAAGAAAAGAAGGTACTAATGAAGACACTATTCCAGTCTTCCCATTCATTATTTGTGGTAACTTTTGTATATAATACATACAAAGAAAGCTGCTATTCAACTTTGGCAGGTATGGTGAATTCCAATTATTATTATTATTATTATTTTGAATGGGTGCATGATAGCAATAACCCAAAGGAAAGGAGCATATCTTGGTTTATGATATGCATGTAGGCAATAAAAAAAAACCATACAGATATTTTTTTTCTGTCCTATTTAAGGCAACCATGGTGTGCATTTATTTACATAATTCCTTAAAGAGACAATAAAACACAATGGCTAGACGTCCTAGGTGTGATCAGCTTAGAATCGAGGCTAATTCAAACGACTGGACTAATATGCTAATTCTATATTGTCATAAATCTGGAATTGAAGACATTTAAATGGCTCAACAAATGAATGCGCTATGTGGTAGGTTGGTTGGGGTAATGCGTGAAAGGACGGCTTTTATTCAGGAGTTGGTGACTGTCGGGAACATGCATGCTCAAAAAATAGCTGAGTACTTAAGAGAGGTGCAGTCAAAAGATGACCAGAAGGTGCTACAAATGCAAATTATGACAGCGGAGTTGGAGTTGAGTGGTCGTGATAAGGAAATCTTTGTTCAGAAGCTTAAGGGGCTGATGGATTTCTGACTGTCTAGTTAGAAGTTTAGGGAATTGTTGTTGGTTATGTTGTGTTATTCATGTTGTATTTAGTTTTATTGTGATTGTTGCTGTGATGTTTAGGTGAAGGGTATGTAATTTGGTTGTAAGACATTGTATTGAATAAAAGTTATTATTTATGTTTACCAAAATTGCGTAACATACCTTTTTGTTTCCTTGGATTTGATGGTTCATCTGTAAACAATGATCTCCTAACTGTTGTTGATTTGCTCTGTTCATCTGTCTTTTCATCTGGTTCTTGTTCATTTGTTAATGCGAGGGGTGTTGGTGGTGTTCCTATTTTTAAAAAACCAAAGGATTAGTAGTTGCATTTGTAGATATCATCTTTAAAAAAGAGGAACTGTTAGCTAGAATGTTGGTACCTGGGTTTGTTTGCAAAACTGTGGATGTTCCTTGTTCTTTGATTCTTTTGTTAAAAACTTGATCTAGAATAAAGTAAACTGTTCGGCCTGTTTGATTAAAATGGATTTGAAAAATATTCTTCTGACCTTCAATTGCAAATATCTCTAGAGGTATTTCTTGTGGATCTGTGGCTTTGTGCATTGTAATCAACTGTGAACATGAATACCCGGTCACATCATCTGCTGCAGGTGTGAAGAAAGTGATCGGAGCGGTTGCAGATTGGTCGGTGATAAAACCTTTGAAATTATACCTGTGTATCATAAACTAAGTTAAACAATCATTATTTTATTATTATTATTATTATTATTATTATATATTATTATTATTATTATTATTATTATATTATTATTATTATTATTATTATTATTATTATTATTTTTTTTTTTTTTTTTTGCTTATTAAGTTTGCAAATTTCAATTAGAGTATCATGTACCTGTAGAATGGTTTTTCTTGTTTTCCATGATCCAAACACCGGTAGATTCCATCTTCTTCTTTTGCTTTTAAAGGACATCTGTTGCAAGATACGTAAAACCAATCTCTTTTGATGTTCACGCTGGTTATTGTTGCCTCAGTTGTAAACCTAACTCCTAATAATGTTTATGCAAATAGTTAGGCGCGGATAAAATTGTATGACAACGTTTGTTGTGTGTTGTATGAAATTTACCTTGTAGCTTTCTGGATTTTGCTTTAAAAGTGTCTTCAGAGGGAACCTGTTTCTTAATTTCTCTTTTTCAGGATCTTCGTAGGGGGTTTTGCAGATACGCAATGGTGGAGTTGCCTGATGTCTTTCTCTGTACCTGTTTCAGTTTGAAATGTTGGCACAAATTTGTTTTAGCAAACTCTTATGTGAATATGAAAGAAATTTTAATTTTGGCCTCGAAGAGTCATACTGTCTCTTGCTTCTTCAGCCTCTGGTATCTTTGGGTTAAGGTAAAAGTATGTTGCCGACGTCGCTGTTAATTGATAATCTGACACGACAATTTTTTAAGATACATTAGCAATCTCGTGTTTGTATAAAAAGGGTTGTTACGGTATTGATGTAATACCTCTAAACCTTGTGACACGGCAGGAGCTCACTGCAATTATAATAGGTTGCTCTATTGTTTCAAGGTTGGCCTCTTCAAAATTTTCTGCCATGGCATCCCACATGGTGAATTATCACCGTTGTATAGGTGATTATGAATATAAATAACATATTATCAATAAACAAACGCAGCGGATAAATTACCTATCAACGGATCCATAGAGTCATATGATCAATCAAAGTAAAACAAACAAGATTATACCTTTGTAGCGTGATCAGTAGAATTCAATGGAGACCTTTTCCACATCAATCTACCCTTGAAACCAAATGACCAAAGTAGATAACCTCTATGATAGTCCACACTACACTTCACCGTATACCTCTTGGATGCTAGTCCTTTACCCCGTAACCTTGGAATCACCTTGAATGAACAAGATTCAAAGTAAGAGATCAAGAAAACAAAACCCTAGATGGGAATTGTTTTTGTGCCGTGTAAATAAGAGAGAAAAGAGGAGAGGATATTTGGTAAATTGATATGATAATTATGAGGAGATAACTATCATATATTTGACCAAAAATCAAACCAAACCCCCCCCCCCTTGATTTCCTCCTTGGCCGGCCCCCTATATGGGCTAAATGGGCTTGCCATTTGTTTTCCAAGTCCAATGGATTAAGTACTTTACTTAGCCATTAGAAGCCAATAGTGATCCCGAGTTATGTTAGGTTATTTATATATCGTAAATACAATAAACACGATATATAAAGTGGTACCTCAGTGTATATGTGTGTGACCCCATAGGCTCACACATGTCTAGCCATATAATTATTTATTATGACACGAGCATACTCCAACAGCTCCCACTTGCGACGTAATAATAATCAAGTAATTATACAAGCAAAGGTTAGCGTCTAGCAACACGCCAATGCCCCTAGAAATATGTGAGAGTAGTTTCTTAAACGTCTCATTTAAATGGTTTATATGTCATCCATCCTTTTGTTGCAGATACCTTGTTGAACATTAGACATTGATCAAATGTCATTCTAATTGTTCAACTATTATGTTTCTCGATATAGATATTGAACAAGATTACCAAGTGGATCAAGATTCATCTTAATCTCATTTGGGTATGGCCATACAAACATCTGTCCAATTCATCGAGGGGCCCAATAGTATCTAACTCCATAACATGTGGAAGAACAAATCCTATTTTGACTGCACGTGTCATTCATGTGTTTCATATCACACTTGAATATGGTTTTTATAACTACCTTATTCAGGACAGCGTTTAACCATATAAAGGAATGAAATTCCACACATGCAAGACCTACTTGCATCTCAAGTCTAAGGATAAGAGACATAACCACTTACGAGATTCACTATTGACGACGATCCATGTTAAGAGGATCAAACAACCCTTTATCACTTGAGAGGATTGTTTTAAATACACTATTAGGATGTTAGTCCTTTGTAACGTGTGTATATGATACTTTGAGTGAATATGATTAAGTATGCGGAATCTACTTAACCCACACTTATAAGGATATTGGTTATTGGAAATGGAACAGTAATGCTTGTTATTGGATAATGAACACAGAAAGTATAACATCAAACGATTCAATATTACTGAGAATAATACGAGTGATCTTCACTATCACTAGGGTCACAAAACCTTGAATCTCTATTACAAATAAAACTATTTTCTATTGTATTATATCAACTCAGTCACGTTCTAACTTATGACTAACTTTCTATATATGTAATATCTAAGCACATGCACACTTGAGTATTCGACTACTTGCTAGCTTGTGTGTGTCAGTAGCTAAGATACAACATGTTCTGTGTTTACAACTTGTTGACTGAACACATATCTAAGATATTATCTACCGTATATATTTGACTTTTATACACAAATATCTTTTTCATACTTATCTACTCAGCAGTAGAATACGCGATAGTTATCCACTCAACAGTAGTATGAGTCACTCCAACAGCAGTATCTTTTACTCTAGCAGTAGTATTCTTGCGGCAGCAGAATCTCCAACACTAGCAGTAGAATGGAATACACTAGCAGTAGTATTGACACTTAGTGTATTTCCTTGAGCAGTACTAACCTTGTGAACATTTAATTCCCAATACTAATCTTCAGAACATTTAATTCCCAACAATCCTCCCCTAAACTTGTGATTTATCCCAAATCAACAAGTTTCTTCTGAATTAAATGAGGATTGTGAAGATCTTCCAAACACTACATAGTCAGACTCTTGATCTGAGCTTTCCTCTGTTCTGAAAGATTAAATACCTTTCTGACTAACTCATCTGCCATCTGTGAATCACATTCAGCCATTTTCTTTGTCTTTAACATCTAGCAGTACCTTGCTTATGCTCCATTCATTGCCTAAAAGATGGTGCAATTTCCTTGGATGGAGGAATTATAAGAGGCAATGGTGCTATGTATCTTGGATGCTTGAAGCCTGATATTATATTCCCTGTAATTGCTCTAAGAAGTCAAGTCATCTCTCAGCAAGCCATGCAAGTGATGAACAAACGTAGTGAACTGAAATTGAAACTGAATTGCTTCATCCCTTCTGAATATATATAATACTCCAGAATCTTGTTCATAATTTCCAACATGATCTCGAGACAGAGCTTTATCATTTTAAGTCAAAGATGTCCGAACATGAAGAAGAGAGATGAAAGTGCTTATTCCCAGCATCCCTTCTTATTATTGGCATGATTCTGAAGGCGAAGCTTCCATTGTAAGGAGAGATATAACGACTGCTGCTGAGCCAGGTGTGGGAAAGACAAGAGCATACAAGATGATGATGCTTTTACTAGACTCATGCACTTCTTGAACTTGATCAATTTGGGTAATCTTCCTCCACAATATTTCACCTTTGTTTGATCAATTTAAACTTCTGAGCATACACATTCACAGTCTTTCATCCTAGCCTGATTGGTTAATCTTCCTTCCCTTAAGCTTAATCTTCCTCCCCTTAAGCTTAATATTCCTCCCCTGTTTGGAAGATCTCTCACCATCATCTGAACTTGACTCCTTTGATCGTTTAAGATACTTGAGTTCATCTTCCAATTTGGATAGCTTATCAGACAATGTTGTACATAGAGCTAGGGGTGTCAATCGGGTCGACCCGACCCGATAAGCCTCTATCGGGTCGGGTCTATCGGGTTTTCGAAAAATAAAAATTAACCCGCAACCCGACCCGATAAGGAATCGGGTTATCGGGTTTGGGTCTATCGGGTTATCGGGTTTATCGGGTTGGGCTTATCGGGTTATCGAGTTAGACTGTTGCTTTGGTTTATACTGCTGCTTTATGATCATGCTGCTGTGTTATGACTGCTTGTAGCTCCACGTTATATATGGTGGAACTATGATCAACATTTGGAAGTTGAATGTGATGATTGTTTATTCAGTGAAGAGGCTCGACAAGGCAAGAAGAGAACAATTGATAGGTCGGTTGGATTTTATTCTTGTCGATGAGGATATAACACCCCTACATAAAGCCATCAATTCCTTAAATTTCAATCTGCCCTCATCACTTCCAGGTGTGTTAACTCCTGTGAGAGGTGAATCATGGGGCAATAACTCATAATCGATCATTAGATGGGTTTTTGAGCCATTATGAATCCAAAAGATTTTAAGAAACTTTTGACTTAGCAGTATGAACTTGATTTTAATTTGAAAAATCACACTGCTAACAACCATTTTGAAGGGATTAAGTGTAGTAACAGACACTTAATCAAGATTTCGGTTTAATTTAACCTCTGGTTGTGTGAGAACCAATATGTTCAGTTATAAATAACTGCCTGTGTACAGATAAACCCATTCAAAGGGCTTTCTTGACAGGGTTTCCAGCTCGTGGCAATTGTTGCCTCTAACACAAGTGTTAGATTCACTTTTGCTCGCTGTTCTTTCTATCAGATGTCCTTAGACTTGCTCATTATACTAATTAAAGTATAAAATGATAGAAAGTGAGTTGTGTCAGTTACTATCTGACCAACTTAGCCATCAAGTCAATGTGAAACATCATAATTAGGTTTCAAGAAAGAAGTTTTAAAGAATCAATTTTAACTTAGGTATAAACCTTTGTTAATGGATTCCCAAACTCTGTCCATCATGAACCTATTATGTCAGCAACTTGTATGATCATTCTGCTGCTTACACAGTTCACTTGAAACTTCCTTTGTGCTCAGATGTTCATACCTGAAATGGTTAGTCCAAAACCAAGAAAACAAAATGCAGAGCATTTGTCTTATAGCAGTAGAATTATATGACCAACAGTATGAACAAAACAATCCAAATTTGTACTAGCAGTACAAATTTTTCAATAACAGTACTAATTGACAATGCTAGCAGTACAAACTTAATTTTATGTACAAAAACACATAGTTTGAAAATTTTAAG
The DNA here is from genome assembly GCA_021014915.2 of Artemisia tridentata subsp. tridentata. NCBI lineage: Eukaryota > Viridiplantae > Streptophyta > Magnoliopsida > Asterales > Asteraceae > Artemisia > Artemisia tridentata. The sequence goes on along the minus strand of CP139503.1, from coordinate 147,241,440 downwards.
GATTAAGCATCCCAATACTTGCTACCAAGTATTGAAACCTTCCAACATCAAAAGCTTTTGTGAGAAGATCTGCAAAGCTGTGATCAGAATCAATTTTAACAACTTGAATCAACTTTTTCTCATTGCAGTCTCTAATAAAATGATGTCTAATTTCTATGTGTTTTGTTTTAGAGTGTTGCACTGGATTTTTAATTATGCAAATTGTACTACTATTATCAATATATATGACAGTGTTCATGAAATTGTACCCATAGTCAAGAAGTTGATTTTGAAGCCAAAGTACTTGACCACAGCAACTAGCAGCAGCTACATATTCAGCTTCAGTTGTTGAAGTAGCCACAATTGTTTGCTTCTTACACTGCCATGAAATGAGTCTACATCCAAGGAATTGACATCCTCCAGTTGTTGACTTTCTGTCCAAGCTTGCACCTGCATAATCACTGTCTGAATATGCTACCAGGTCAAAAGGTGATTCCCTAGAATACCATAGACCCAACCTAGGTTGACCCTTGAGATATCTAAAAATCCTCTTGACTGCTGTTAAGTGAGAAACCTTAGGAGTTAATTGAAATCTTGTACAAGCACAAACAGAGAACATGATATCAGGTCTTGATGATGTGAGATACATCAAAGAACCTATCATAGATCTGTATGTGTGTACATCCACATTGTCTCCATCTACATCTTTAAGAAGAGGCTTCTCAGAGTCCATTGGGGTGCTTGCTACCTTTGCATCAACAAATTGAAATTTCCTTAGAATCTCTGCAACATATTTATCTTGACTAATAAATATGACTTCACTTGATTGCTTAACTTGCAGACCCAAAAAGAATGTAAGTTCCCCCATGGAACTCATCTGAAACTTATCATGCATAAGTTTCTCAAACTCTAAACACATCTCCTTCCTTGTAGATCCAAAGATGATATCATCCACATACACCTGAACTAGCAAAAGATCCTTGATAGGATTCGATACACTGGAAGGTGGTTAAACCTTTGATGCTTTGTGTATGTGATAAGTTGAGTTAATATGATCAAGTACGCGGAATTTACTTAATCACACTTAGAAGGTTATTTGTGTTATGGAAATGTGTAATACCTGAAAATCAGAAAGCATGTAAAATTACCATTTTGCCCCTACAAGTTAAAAATTTAATTAAAAAGCTTACAAGTTATCAAATAAATTCCAAGCTCCTAACCATGAACAAGTAATGATCCTAAATATTTTTAACACTCATTTCAACATTTTCACAAGCCATGGAAATTACCAAAATGCCCTTGGGCGCCTAAAATAATTTAATTTCAATTTCATGATTTAAATATGTTATTAAAGGAAATAAAACACAAATTAATATCAAATTAAATCAAATCAATGCACCAACAATAATCCCGAAATTTCTGGTCAATTATCCCCCCCCCCCCTCACTCGGTTTACCTATTTTAAACTCAATCACATCCTACTTTCTTTAAACCTAATTTCCGATTTATGATAAACACACACAAAAAATTCCTTTGAGCCCCATTCGATTTCAACAAACCCTCCAAGCATTTTTCTGTGATCAATCCACTTCTAAGGAGTGCTGGAAAATTAATTTCGAAGGTGTTCATTGCTCGAATCACCCTTGGTGAATTTTCTTCTATCGCAACACAACAACAAGGAAAAATTGGATTGGAGCTGTTCTCACTCGTTTTCTATTTTTGAGAGAATTATTTCTCTTCGACAAGGTTTTATAAGAGCTCGTGAAGGCGTGGGAGTTTTAAGCTACATCGAGTGCAACAAATTCATTCGGCCCTATCTACACGTCTAAAACTTGGTTTGTCAATTTTCTCATGTTTCTTACTTCCTATGAACGCCATAAAAATTACCCTTTTCGATCCATGCATGGTCTTTATATCGTTTGTGAATTTAATCTATAAATCGAACCCTAATTCTAAAATAAATAAATACGATCGAACCATGGCTGGAAATAATTTTCATGGACTCTATATGATCATGTTAACATAAGAAAAATATGTATTCGATTTATCATGGCCTACAAGATTTAATTTCGAATTAACCTTAAAACCGGATTTTAGAAATAAATTAGGAAAAATATAAAAGTAATCGATCTAGGGTTTTTGGTCATGGATTAGGGTTTGTTTTGGTGTAATAATGGATATGTAATCATGACATAATTATTGGGTTTGGCTAGGGCTTGTTTTCGAATTAATAAAACACTATACGATTTGTTTGAAAATCATAGGGGTCGAAATGTATTTTTATAAAACTCATGGATCACTTTTAGAACTTTATAAATATTAGGGCATGTCGTATAAAAATTATTGGAGGGGCCTTTTGTGTAAAATAATTGTCTAAAGGTTTATTTTGAATTATATATATATTTATAAATTCGATTTGTAATAAAATTAATTAGAGGGACTAAACTTGTAATTTCTGGAAAGTTGGGGCTGTTTTGAGTAAAATAATGCATTCAGGGGGTTATGTGTCAATTTGATGATTTAATGGGTTAATATGTAATTATTATGAATATAAGATTGAAATTATAAGTTAAAAGGACTAAATATGTAACTTTGTAAACTAGAGGGACCTATTGTGTAAATTCTGTAAAATTAAGGACACATTCTTATAATGTGATAAAATAAGTGACCATGGTGAAACTTTTGAAACTAAAGGGTGTAAAGTGTAACTTTTGAAACTAAAGGGTGTAAAGTGTAACTTTTGAAACTAAAGGGTGTAATGTGTAAATTATGAATTCTTAAGGACCTAATATGCAAATGTGATAAAAGATACCCTAATTCCTGAAATAATGATTTAACTAAGAATGTTGATCCAACTTGCTATATATGGAAACTTTCTAAAAATGGAAACCTGCTAAAAATAGAAAGTTACTTAAGATGAACATGGGATCCTTAGTAATTCTGTCTCTACTCCTCTAGGTGTCAAGGAGGAGAAGTTTTGGTTCTTTTCTGTGTCTGCCATTCTTGCTTGATCACTAAGGTACAGATATTCTGTCCTCATTTAGTAAGGACCTTCGTCTCATTTCTGATTTCTATTTCATTGCCATGCTTTTGATTCTGTGAATCTTGTCTGTTTTTCTGATGTTATGACCCTTCTATTTTTCCATGACCTTTCAATATTGAACCTCTTGATACTGAACCTTTCTTATGCATGACCTTTTGATATATGAACCTTACTTATGAACCTTACTGATGGACCATGAATATGAACCTTCTGATTTGAACCATCTCTGATTACGACCCTATCTGATTATGAACTTTCTAATTTTGAACCTTTCTGAACATGAACTTTCTGATTATGAATTTCTGATTATGAATTTCTGATTATGAATCTCTGATTATGAGCCTCTGATTATGAACCCTAATTATGCAACTATGACTATGGACTTAGGATATTATGAAATGGAAATTGACTTATGCAACTAAAGTAAATACCGGATAGTTATACTTGACCACTGACCTACAGTCTGATACTACGAGCCACTCACTAGGCATGAGGGTTTCATGTCCATGTCAGTCGATGCACCGATGGCATGACTCTAGGGCAGGAGAGTGATGACCTGTCCCGTCCCTTTTCTGTATTTTATTTGGTGTGTTGGGAGTTATGGCCACCAGGGGCGTATGGATGCATCCTAGATTTGTTTCTGTATTACGTTCATGTTATGATATGTTATGATATGCATGGTGACTGATGGTGTGTGCGATACACGTCTTTCACAACTCTGGGAGCTGATCACTCCATATTTCTGATTTCTGGGATTAGCGAGAGGAACATCTCTCGGCATGGCGGTATGATTATGATTTCATGTTCATGTTTCTGGGCTCGTAGAGGATTTCTGTATCACTAGACCTCATGGACTTCTGACCCTTACCCTCATGACACCCATGATATGTTTCTGGACTTATTTCTGTATGGGCATGGTATGTTGGGACTCATGGGATTCTGGACTGGACTTGGGCATGTTGGGCTTTATGGAACTTTGGACTTATTCTGTACTGGGTTGGTTATGTTTGGGCTAGTTGGGACTTTATTCTACTCATCCGTATTCATGGTACAACTCTACACTCCTGATATCTCTGCATGCTCTTTCCTAATTCATTATTATTCATGTACTTTCTATACCTTCTAATATCTCTGTATGACCATTCTATCTTTTCTTATCTGCTACTATGTCACGTTTTGTTTCTTTCATTATTTTACTTCGTCATTATATCATGATCTGTTTTGCCTTTAATTATCACATTATTATATCACGTATGGTTTCTTTCGTGTTTCCCTATTTCATGATTATTATTTGTTACCGTTATATCTGTTCACTGAGCTCGTGTAGCTCAGCCGCGTTTCTTTTCCCGCGGCAGGTATTAAGCTAGGAGCTGGGTTATGGATTTGGGAAGAGTGTTCACGAGTGAAGCTTTGTTTTGGATTATTCTCCATTTGTATTCTGTTTTGTATTTCATGTATTTTCTGTCTCATGTTACATTGAATTTCCGCTGTTTAATTATGGATGTTATGTATGATCTGATATGAAGCCATGTACTTGTGACATCTTTACCCTTGTCGGGTCGGGGTGTTACAATTTATGGTATCAGAGCGACAGGTTTCCGAAACCCGTTGGCTTAGGCCTTTGACCTGTGAGGATTGGGTAGACATTAGGTTTTCCTTTCGCGTACTCTTTTCCTTATTCTGCTCTGTCATATTTCTGCTTCACCTTACTAATCGTCTTCGTAATCTTATAGATGGTTAACACTCGTCATCAGGAGTATAACAGTGGAGGAGATGCTGAAACCCCCAATCTGGAGGAAATGATAGCTAATGCTGTAGCTCGTCTGTTACCGGGCCTTAACACTGAGGCGGTGGTCAACCGGCTTATCAGTGGTGGAGCTGGTCCATCTGGGGGTGCTGGCAGTTCTTCCGGTGGTGGGGGCCGACCCACTACTATTAATGGGTGGCTGGAGAGTTTTAATAAACTCAAGCCGTTGTCCTTCTCTTCTGCTGCTACTCCTCAGGCAGCAGAAGATTGGATCACCCACATGGAGAAACTGTTCGAGGTGTTAGGTTGTGAGGACGGGTTCAAGACTCGTCTGGCTGTGTTCAAACTAGAAGGTGACGCGCTCAACTGGTGGAAAGCGCATAAAGAAGCTAAAGGTGGTGATGCATATGTTCTCGGTTGTTCATGGGCTGATTTCCGTACCACGTTCTACAATCGGTACTTTCCTGCTTCCGAGCAGCAGAGGTTCATTAGGGAGTACAACACTATCTCTCAGCTTGAGTCTGAGCATGCTGGGCAGTATCTGGAGCGGTTTCAGCGATTAGTGAGTTTTGTGGGTCCGCTTGCTGGGGATTCTAAGCAGCAGGCTAGGCAATTCAAATGGGGACTCAAGAGGTGGGTACTAGACCGCATACTTAATGATGAGTTTCGAGACCCGGCAGAGTGTTGCGACGCAGCCCGCAATATCGAGATTTTTCATCAGAGTACTGGGAATAAGAGAAACCGAGATGGGGATAGGATTCAGACTCAGGGTCAGGATAGGGATTTCAGGGGTCGGAATGACAGGAGTTATGATTCGCGTGGACAGGGAGATCGACTATACGACCGTCAGGGTCAGGCTGGCAGGAACTATGATCAGAGGAGGTCGGATACGAGGGGCCAGGACAGGTCCACTGCTAGGCAGGGAGATGATCGCTCGGGACGTAACAACAGTCAGAAACAGTGGGGACATCAGCAGGGCAGGGCTTCTGGATCTGGTACTCAGGGAAGTTCATCCGAGGGTTCAATTTCTTACACTATCTGTACGACTTGTGGGAAACGCCACCCTGGAGAGTGTCGTCGGGCTTATGGGACTTGTTTCAGGTGTGGATCTGCTGAGCATCAAGTGAGGGATTGTCCCAAGTTTGGAGGTTACAACGACAACGATAAGAAAGCCAAGGACAACAAGCCAGCTCACTGAGGAGATCGTTTTCATGATTTGTTATTTCCTTCGTTCCGTTTGTTTGGATATTTCGATATGCATTTTCTCTTTTACGATTGTGATACGTTGGTTACTTTGTTGATTTCTCGTACGGATATTTTGGATTTTGAATTAATAATTTTATCCCATGTTGAATTTTGAGATTTTGGTTTCATTTGTTCGCCTTGAAAATTCTTATGATCATGATACGATGGAAGAAACCAATGATGTATTTCATTCTGCTCTACCTTAGTAGGTTTTACTCTATCCGTTTGTTTCCGTCCTCTTGCGATAAGGTCCGTTCTGCTAAACTATTCCAAGCCATCCGCAAGTAAGACTTATCTGATCTGGCATGTTCTGTTTCGTTTCTGTCCTATTTTCTCTTCTATGTCATTGCAAATTTCGAGGACGAAATTTTTCTGTTAGAGGGGAAGAAGTTGTAATACCTGAAAATCAGAAAGCATGTAAAATTACCATTTTGCCCCTACAAGTTAAAAATTTAATTAAAAAGCTTACAAGTTATCAAATAAATTCCAAGCTCCTAACCATGAACAAGTAATGATCCTAAATATTTTTAACACTCATTTCAACATTTTCACAAGCCATGGAAATTACCAAAATGCCCTTGGGCGCCTAAAATAATTTAATTTCAATTTCATGATTTAAATATGTTATTAAAGGAAATAAAACACAAATTAATATCAAATTAAATCAAATCAATGCACCAACAATAATCCCGAAATTTCTGGTCAATTATCCCCCCCCCTCACTCGGTTTACCTATTTTAAACTCAATCACATCCTACTTTCTTTAAACCTAATTTCCGATTTATGATAAACACACACAAAAAATTCCTTTGAGCCCCATTCGATTTCAACAAACCCTCCAAGCATTTTTCTGTGATCAATCCACTTCTAAGGAGTGCTGGAAAATTAATTTCGAAGGTGTTCATTGCTCGAATCACCCTTGGTGAATTTTCTTCTATCGCAACACAACAACAAGGAAAAATTGGATTGGAGCTGTTTCTCACTCGTTTTCTATTTTTGAGAGAATTATTTCTCTTCGACAAGGTTTTATAAGAGCTCGTGAAGGCGTGGGAGTTTTAAGCTACATCGAGTGCAACAAATTCATTCGGCCCTATCTACACGTCTAAAACTTGGTTTGTCAATTTTCTCATGTTTCTTACTTCCTATGAACGCCATAAAAATTACCCTTTTCGATCCATGCATGGTCTTTATATCGTTTGTGAATTTAATCTATAAATCGAACCCTAATTCTAAAATAAATAAATACGATCGAACCATGGCTGGAAATAATTTTCATGGACTCTATATGATCATGTTAACATAAGAAAAATATGTATTCGATTTATCATGGCCTACAAGATTTAATTTCGAATTAACCTTAAAACCGGATTTTAGAAATAAATTAGGAAAAATATAAAAGTAATCGATCTAGGGTTTTTGGTCATGGATTAGGGTTTGTTTTGGTGTAATAATGGATATGTAATCATGACATAATTATTGGGTTTGGCTAGGGCTTGTTTTCGAATTAATAAAACACTATACGATTTGTTTGAAAATCATAGGGGTCGAAATGTATTTTTATAAAACTCATGGATCACTTTTAGAACTTTATAAATATTAGGGCATGTCGTATAAAAATTATTGGAGGGGCCTTTTGTGTAAAATAATTGTCTAAAGGTTTATTTTGAATTATATATATATTTATAAATTCGATTTGTAATAAAATTAATTAGAGGGACTAAACTTGTAATTTCTGGAAAGTTGGGGCTGTTTTGAGTAAAATAATGCATTCAGGGGGTTATGTGTCAATTTGATGATTTAATGGGTTAATATGTAATTATTATGAATATAAGATTGAAATTATAAGTTAAAAGGACTAAATATGTAACTTTGTAAACTAGAGGGACCTATTGTGTAAATTCTGTAAAATTAAGGACACATTCTTATAATGTGATAAAATAAGTGACCATGGTGAAACTTTTGAAACTAAAGGGTGTAAAGTGTAACTTTTGAAACTAAAGGGTGTAAAGTGTAACTTTTGAAACTAAAGGGTGTAATGTGTAAATTATGAATTCTTAAGGACCTAATATGCAAATGTGATAAAAGATACCCTAATTCCTGAAATAATGATTTAACTAAGAATGTTGATCCAACTTGCTATATATGGAAACTTTCTAAAAATGGAAACCTGCTAAAAATAGAAAGTTACTTAATATGAACATGGGATCCTTAGTAATTCTGTCTCTACTCCTCTAGGTGTCAAGGAGGAGAAGTTTTGGTTCTTTTCTGTGTCTGCCATTCTTGCTTGATCACTAAGGTACAGATATTCTGTCCTCATTTAGTAAGGACCTTCGTCTCATTTCTGATTTCTATTTCATTGCCATGCTTTTGATTCTGTGAATCTTGTCTGCTTTTCTGATGTTATGACCCTTCTATTTTTCCATGACCTTTCAATATTGAACCTCTTGATACTGAACCTTTCTTATGCATGACCTTTTGATATATGAACCTTACTTATGAACCTTACTGATGGACCATGAATATGAACCTTCTGATTTTGAACCATCTCTGATTACGACCCTTTCTGATTATGAACTTTCTAATTTTGAACCTTTCTGAACATGAACTTTCTGATTATGAATTTCTGATTATGAATTTCTGATTATGAATCTCTGATTATGAGCCTCTGATTATGAACCCTAATTATGCAACTATGACTATGGACTTAGGATATTATGAAATGGAAATTGACTTATGCAACTAAAGCAAATACCGGATAGTTATACTTGACCACTGACCTACAGTCTGATACTACGAGCCACTCACTAGGCATGAGGGTTTCATGTCCATGTCAGTCGATGCACCGATGGCATGACTCTAGGGCAGGAGAGTGATGACCTGTCCCGTCCCTTTTCTGTATTTTATTTGGTGTGTTGGGAGTTATGGCCACCAGGGGCGTATGGATGCATCCTAGATTTGTTTCTGTATTACGTTCATGTTATGATATGTTATGATATGCATGGTGACTGATGGTGTGTGCGATACACGTCTTTCACAACTCTGGGAGCTGATCCCTCCATATTTCTGATTTCTGGGATTAGCGAGAGGAACATCTCTCGGCATGGCGGTATGATTATGATTTCATGTTCATGTTTCTGGGCTCGTAGAGGATTTCTGTATCACTAGACCTCATGGACTTCTGACCCTTACCCTCATGACACCCATGATATGTTTCTGGACTTATTTCTGTATGGGCATGGTATGTTGGGACTCATGGGATTCTGGACTGGACTTGGGCATGTTGGGCTTTATGGAACTTTGGACTTATTCTGTACTGGGTTGGTTATGTTTGGGCTAGTTGGGACTTTATTCTACTCATCCGTATTCATGGTACAACTCTACACTCCTGATATCTCTGCATGCTCTTTCCTAATTCATTATTATTCATGTACTTTCTATACCTTCTAATATCTCTGTATGACCATTCTATCTTTTCTTATCTGCTACTATGTCACGTTTTGTTTCTTTCATTATTTTACTTCGTCATTATATCATGATCTGTTTTGCCTTTAATTATCACATTATTATATCACGTATGGTTTCTTTCGTGTTTCCCTATTTCATGATTATTATTTGTTACCGTTATATCTGTTCACTGAGCTCGTGTAGCTCAGCCGCGTTTCTTTTCCCGCGGCAGGTATTAAGCTAGGAGCTGGGTTATGGATTTGGGAAGAGTGTTCACGAGTGAAGCTTTGTTTTGGATTATTCTCCATTTGTATTCTGTTTTGTATTTCATGTATTTTCTGTCTCATGTTACATTGAATTTCCGCTGTTTAATTATGGATGTTATGTATGATCTGATATGAAGCCATGTACTTGTGACATCTTTACCCTTGTCGGGTCGGGGTGTTACAAAATGGAACAGTTATGCTTGTGTATATAGAACAAAGAACATGCAATGTTATCACCAAACGATTCAATATTATTCAAGATAATACGAGTGATCTTTTCTATCACTAGGGTTACAAAACCTTGAATCTTATGTTTTCTATGACTTGTGATATTTGTTCTATGTTCTTGAGAGTTATTTTCTAAGCACTTAATAATTCACTCATTATTATGTCACTAAAATATCTAGACTAAGATCTTTCTTTTATATGTTAAGAAAATATCTTTACAATATTGTTAAGTCTTATCAAACTACTTGCTAACTTATCTTGAGTGTGTCAGTACATAAGATACAACATGTATCTGTGTACACAACTTGTTACTGATCACTTTGTCCAAAGATATTATCTACCGTATATACTTGACTTTAGTACACAAATATCTTTTCAATACTTATCCAACCAGCAGTGGTATCACTCAGCAGTATCGACTAGCAGTACCTTCTTTGTACTACCAGTACTAACTTCAGTTAGTACGGTTAGTTATAACTTGAACAGTCCTAAGTATACACTAGCAGTTGGAACTGTTAGAGTATTCTTCTCAGCAGTACTAACCTTCAACACTTGTAATTCTTGATACTTAATCTTCAGAACATTTAATTCCCAACAATCCTCCCCTAAACATGTGAATTCTCTAATCATCATGTTTCTTCTGAATTAAATCATGATTGTGAGGATCTTGCAAATACTTCATAGTCAGACCCTTGGACTGAACTTTCTTCTGTTCTGTGAGATTGAATATCTTTCTCAGTAGCTCATATGCCATTTACTTTCACTTTAACAATATCAATACACATCTTCAGGCTTCAAACATGACCTAAAAGATGGTGCAATTTCCTTGGATGGAGGAATTATAAGAGGCAATGATGCTGTGTCTCTTGGATGCTTGTTTCAACAAGTGAAATCATCTATCAGCATGCCTTTGCAAGTGATGAACAAACGTGGTGAACTGAAATTGAAACTTTTCTTCGTTTGACCTAGATAGAACTTTCTCCTTTGGAATGCTTCATCCCTTCTGAATATATATAATAAGCTCTGTTCTTGTCATTTTCAACCTCCATGTCATCATCTTGTATGCTCTTGTCTTTTCCTCCCTTTCATTGGTTAATCTTCCTTGGAATTTATTTCCTCCCCTGAGATGCAAATAACATTTCCTCCCCTGTTTGGAAGATCTCTCACAATGTACCAAAATATTTCTCTCCCCATCATCTGAGCTATCAATTAGAACTTGTTATCAGACAATGTTGTACATGTAGCCATCAATTCCTTAAGAGTTTAATTTGCTGCCCTCATCACTTCTAGGTGTGTTAACTCCTATGAGAGGTGATTCATGGGGCAATAACTCATAATCCATCATTTGATGGTTTTCTGAGTCATTTTTATTCCTTTTAAGAAACTTTTGCCTTAGCAGTATGTACTTGATTTTATTATGAAAAACCATACTGCTTTCAACCATTTTGAAGGGATTAAGTGTATAACAGACACTTAATCAAAATTTCGGTTTAAAGCAACCTCTGGTTGTGTGAGAACCAATGTTTTCAGTTATAAATAACTGCCTGTGTAAAGATAAACCTATTCAAAAGGCTTTCTTGACAGGGTTTCCAGCTCATAGCAATTGTTGCCTCTAACACAAGTGTTAGATTCACTTTTACTAGCTGTTCTTTCTATCAGATGTCCTTAGACTTGCTCATTATACTTAAAAGTATAAAATGATAGAAAGTGAGTTGTATCAGTTACTATCTGATCAACTAAGTCATCAATTCAATGTGAAATATGATAACTAGGTTTCAAGAAAGCAGTTTTAAAGAATTAGTTAACTTAGATGTTAATCTTTGTTAAGAATTCCCAAACTCAGTCCATCATAAACCTATTATGTCAGCAACTGATATCATCATTCTGCTGCTTCCATTTCACTTGAAATTTCCTTTTTGCTCAAAGTTCATACCTGAAATTGTTAGTCCAAAACCAAGAAACAAAATGCATAGCAGTATGAACTGTTTAAACAAAATATGAACTAGCAGTATAAACTGTTCTATTAACAGTATCAATTTACAAAGATATCAGTACAAACGTAAGATATATATAAAAACCACACAGATTAAAAATCTTAAGGATTTAGCATGCCAATACTTGCTACCAAGTATTGAAACCTTCCAACATCAAAAGCTTTTGTTAGCAGATCTGCAAAGTTGTATTCTGAAGCAATTTTAAGAACTTGAATTAATCTTTTCTCATTGCAGTCTCTTATAAAGTGATGTCTAATTTCAATGTGTTTTGTTTTAGAATGTTGTACTGGATTTTTAATGATGCAAATTGTACTACTATTATCAATATGAATGACAGTGTTCATAAAATTGTACCCATAGTCAAGAAGTTGGTTTTGAAGCCATAGAACTTGAGCACAGCAACTTGCAGCAACTACATATTCAGCTTCAGTTGTTGAAGTAGCCACAATAGTTTGCTTCTTACACTGCCATGAGATAAGTCTACACCCAAGGAATTGACATCCTCCAGTTGTTGACTTTCTATCCAAGCTAGCACTAGCATAATCACTATCTGAGAATGCTACCAAGTCAAAAGGTGACTCCCTTGAATACCATAGACCCAACCTAGGTTGACCCTTGAGATTTCTAAAAATCCTCTTGACTGCTGTTAAATGAGAAACCTTTGGAGTTACTTGAAATCTTGCACAAGCACAAACAGAGAACATGATGTCAGGTCTTGATGATGTAAGATACATCAAAGATCCTATCATAGATCTGTATGTGTGTACATCCACATTTTCTCCATCTAAGTCTTTTGGAAGAGGCTTCTCGGAGTCCATTGGTGTGCTTGCCATTTTTGAATCAGCAAAGTTAAACTTCCTTAGTATCTCAGCAACATATTTATCTTGACTAATAAATATGCCTTCATATGACTGTTTAACTTGCAAACCCAAAAAGAATGTAAGTTCCCCCATGGAACTCATCTGAAACTTATCATGCATAAGCTTCTCAAACTCCAAACACATCTCCTTCCTTGTAGACCCAAAGATAATGTCATCCACATACACCTGCACTAACAGAAGATCCTTCTTGTGCTGTTTGATGAAAAGTGTCTGATCAATCTTTCCTCTTTGAAATCCATTCTCTTTTAAATAGGAAGCCAGTGTTTCATACCAAGCTCTTGGTGCCTGATGCCGGCCATATAGAGCTTTTACAACTTTGTACACTTTGTCTGGATTGTCAGGATCAATGAAACCTGGAGGTTGTGAGACATAAACCTCTTCTTCAATAGTACCATATAAAAATGCACTATTGACATCCATTTGATAAACTGTGAAGCCTAAAAATGAAGCATAAGCTAAGAAAAGCCTAATTGCCTCAAGTCTTGCTACTGGAGCAAAGACCTCATCATAATCTATACCTTCTTGTTATGTGTACCTTTGGGCTACTAATCTAGCCTTATTCCTAATCACTATGCCCCTTTCATCCCTTTTATTCTTGAAAACCCATCTAGTGCCAATTACCTTTGCATCCTTTTGTAAATCAACTAGCACCCAAACCTTCTGAATCTTGAACTGAAGAAGCTCCTCTTGCATAGCCTCTACCCAGCTTGAATCATCTAAGGCTTTCAGAATGTTCTTTGGTTCATCTTGTGAGAGAAAACATACAAACAAGCAAGAGTTTGAAAACTCATGCTGTTTTGAAGCATAAAGGGCATCAAGAAGCCCTTGTTGGTCTGAAGACATCAGTTGTTGCCTTGTCTTCACCCCTGATTGTACATCTCCTATCACATTTTCTAGGGAGTGGACTTTGTGAATCCTTGTGTGTGGGGTTGAAGGAACTTGATAGTTAGGTGAGATATTGCTCAAATCCACCTCATTATCTGAGAAATCTGCTTCAGTTGAGTCTGAAGGGCCAGCAGTAGAATCATTTAGCCTAGCAACAGAAAAATTAAGCCGAGCAGTAGAATGCTCTGTCTCAGCAGTAGAAAATTCTTTTGTACTGCTAACTGGATTGTCTTGTTTCTCAGTTCCATCTTCCTTGATTTCATTATCAACACCTTCTTTTGACTTACCAGAAGAAGATTCATCATTTGTTGAAGTTGAAGTCACACTTGTACTTATTGGCATCCAAACATGATCTTGATTTGTCTCCTTGTCTAACCCTGCCTCATTTGTTGTTTGTGAACCTGAAAAATCATTAGTTTCTGCAACAACAGGCACGTAATTCATAGAATGGGTTAAAAACTCTAGATCAAATAGCCAATTAGGTCCTTCACCTACTACATTGGATTTATGCTCTAAAAATTCCACATGTAGGTTTTCTTCTACTTTCTTGGTTTTTAAATTGTATACTCTAAATGCTTTACTATTGAGAGAATATCCAACTAAGAAACCTTCATCTGCTTTACCATCTAATTTTCCTAAATGGTCTAAGGTATTGAGAATTGTCACATGACATCCAAAAGGTCTAAGAAATCCTATTGCAGGAGTTCTACCTCTAAAAAGTTCATATGATGTCTTATTGTGAGGCTTTACAACTAAAACTCTATTCTGGACATAGCAAGCAGTGTTAACTGCTTCAGCCCAAAAAGTTATAGGTAGCTTAGAATCAGCTATCATAGTTCTAGCAGCTTCTATTAGTGTTCTATTTTTCCTTTCAGCAACTCCATTATGTTGTGGAGTTCTAGCAACACTAAATTCTCTCCTAATACCTTTTTCTTTGCAGAATTCATCCATAACTCTATTCTTGAACTCTGTCCCATTATCACATCTAATGACTTTGAATTTCTTGTCTACTAGGTTTTCTATCTCTGTAATGAAAGTCTTAAGGATGCTAGGTGTCTCATCCTTAGTAGCTAAAAAGAAAACCCATGTAAATCTACTATAGTCATCAGTAATAACTAGACAATATCTCTTATGTTGCATACTTCTAACATTTGTAGGACCAAACAAGTCTATATGAAGCATAAACAATGATTGATTGATAGAGTTAAAAATTTTGGGCTTACAAGTGGCTTTGTGTTGTTTGCCTTTAAGACAAGCAATGCATGTTTGATCATTTTCAAATCTTTTTTGAGGTAAACCTCTTACCAAACCATTCTTAACAATCTGATTTGTGGTTTAGAATCAACAGAAAGGCAGATCTTATACTACAAAGAAAATGAACTTGCTTTTTCTGATGACAAAGCTCTCCTAAGACGGGACATATTCTTTAAAGATGCTGAAATTAAGCTTTTAAGAGAAGATTCGATACACTGGAAGGTGGTTAAACCTTTGATGCTTTGTGTATGTGATAAGTTGAGTTAATATGATTAAGTATGCGGAATTTACTTAATCACACTTATAGTTAATGTAGTTTTGATGAGTTTTGCCTAGCTCTTTCGTTTGTTCATCATAATGTTTGATTAAAGTTTGTAATTCTTTAAGAGCAGTACAAGCATTTGAACAAGCTTTATGAGATTGTACCTCAGAAGTAAAAAAAGCCATGAGTCCCATCTGTGAAGAATCTTCTTCTTCATCAGCCATGAAACTCCAATCAAAACCTAGCCCATCAATAGCTACCATAGCTTTTGAGTTTGGCTCAGAAACCTCCCTTGTTTTGGATGTGCTTCCAAAACCTTTGTTCTTGCTATCTTGCTGCCTTGGCCTTCTACAATCTCTTGAGAAGTGCCCCATCATGTGGCAGTTATAGCACTCTATCTTTGACTTATCAAAACCAGCAGTATTAGTATTGCTGATTAAGAGCTTCTTCCCCGTCCTTTGATAGAACTTCTTGGCTCTCATGCTAAGAAGAGAAATTTGCCATTTTAGGTCCATTTCCTCCAGATCATCATCATTGATCTCTTGGAGGTCTTCATAGGTGAGCATGGACCCATTATTTTGACTTGTAAGAAATGCACAACAAGTCCTTTCATCCAAAATACCCATGGTACTGCTTGATGAACTAGCAGCACCAACACCATCAACAACTTTCACCTCTTCACTTAATTTTGAGGTACTAGGAGTTGACATAAATGCCATGTTCCTAGTATTAGAACTAGTACCTCCACTCTTCTTCAAATCTTGCTCCACAATCTTAAAGTTGCTATACAAATCAATCGGTTCCATTGTATCAAGGTCTGGCTTATTCTTCCAGACAACAACATGCATAGCCCACTCTTCTAGTAAGCTTCTCAGAAATTTTGAGTTCAAATCTTCTTGAGGTATTTCAACCCCAAGAATAGCAAGTTGGCTCACAATATTCTGAAGCCTATTAAACATATGGTCAAGAGATTCATTGTATGTAGAGGAGAAGTTTTCAAACTGCTGCTTGAGCAGGGTCTTGTGGGTTTTCTTGGTGGCTTCATTTCCACCATATCTGGCAATAATAGCTTCAAATAATGACTTGGCATCTTTGAACTTGCTGAAGTTTAGAAGTTGATCATTGGGAATGGTCATCATCACCATGCTTCTTGCCTTTAAGTCATTTTTATTCTTTATTCTATCTTCTGCAGATGTTGGCTTTGTCTGCAGAGATGTCACCACTTTGCCGTCTACTGTTGATGAAATGGTTGTAGGCTGGTAAGAGTTTCCATCTTCAATGATTTCCCAAAGTGCATAGTCTTGCGCTTGGAAATATTGCTCTATCCTCAGCCTCCACATCTCAAACTCATTCTGTTTGAGCATGGGTATTTTTGCAGCAACATTTGTTTGAATAGATTCAACGTCCATTTCTTCTTCTTCTTCTTCTAAATCAACTATATCAGCCTGACGCTTTGATACCAATTGATAGGATTCGATACACTAGAAGGTGGTTAAACCTTTGATGCTTTGTGTATGTGATAAGTTGAGTTAATATGATCAAGTACGCGGAATTTACTTAATCACACTTAGAAGGTTATTTGTGTTATGGAAATGGAACAGTTATGCTTGTGTATATAGAACAAAGAACATGCAATGTTATCACCAAACGATTCAATATTATTCAAGATAATACGAGTGATCTTTTCTATCACTAGGGTTACAAAACCTTGAATCTTATGTTTTCTATGACTTGTGATATTTGTTCTATGTTCTTGAGAGTTATTTTCTAAGCACTTAATTATTTACACACTATTATGTCACCTTAAAATATCTAGACTAAGATCTTTCTTTTATATGTTAAGAAAAGATCTTTACAATATTGTTAAGTCTTATCAAACTACTTGCTAACTTATCTTGAGTGTGTCAGTACATAAGATACAACATGTATCTGTGTACACAACTTGTTACTGATCACTTTGTCCAAAGATATTATCTACCGTATATACTTGACTTTAGTACACAAATATCTTTTCAATACTTATCCAACCAGCAGTGGTATCACTCAGCAGTATCGACTAGCAGTACCTTCTTTGTACTACAAGTACTAACTTTAGTTAGTACTGTTAGTTATAACTTGAACAGTCCTAAGTATACACTAGCAGTTGGAACTGTTAGAGTATTCTTCTCAGCAGTACTAACCTTCAACACTTGTAGTTCTTGATAATTAATCTTCAGAACATTTAATTCCCAACAATCCTTCTTGTGCTTCTTGATGAATAATGTCTGATCAATCTTGCCTCTTTGAAATCCATTTTCAATTAAATAGGAAGCCAGTGTTTCATACCATGCCCTTGGAGCCTGATGAAGGCCATAAAGAGCTTTGACAACCTTGTACACCTTGTCTGGATGGTCTGGATCAGTAAAACCTGGAGGTTGTGAGACATAAACCTCCTCTTCAATAGTACCATATAAGAAAGCACTCTTGACATCCATTTGATAAACTGTGAAGCCCATAAATGAAGCATAAGCTAAAAATAATCTAATGGCTTCAATTCTTGCTACTGGAGCAAAAACCTCTTCATAGTTTATCCCTTCCTCTTGTGTGTACCCTTGGGCTACAAGTCTAGCCTTGTTTCTTATCACTATGCCCCTTTCATCCCTTTTGTTTCTGAAAACCCATTTAGTACCAATTACCCTTACACCCTTGGGTAAATCAACTAGCACCCAAACCTTCTGAATCTTGAATTGGAGAAGCTCCTCTTGCATAGCTTCTACCCAGCTTGAATCATCTAAGGCTTTGAGAACATTCTTGGGTTCTGCTTGTGAGAGAAAACATACAAATAAGCAAGAGTTTGCATACTCATGCTGCTTTGATGCATAAAGAGCATCAAGAAGCCCTTGTTGGTCTGAAGACATAAGTTGCTTCCTTGTCTTCACACCAGATTCTACATCACCAATCACATTGTCCAGGGAGTGGACTTTATGAATCCTTGTGTGTGGTGTAGAAGGAACATGATAGTCAGGTGGGAGATTGTTGAAATCCACCTCATCTTCTGAGAATTCTGCTTCATTTGGTTCTGATGGGCCAGCAGTAGAAGCATTTGGCCTAGCAGTAGAAAAATTAAGCCTAGCAGTATCTTGCTCTGTCTCAGCAGTACTATCATCTTTAGAACTATTAACTGGATTCTCTTGTTCCTTAGTTCCATCTTCCTTGTTTTCATCTTCAATCCCTTCTTTAGCTTCATCAGAAGAAGGTTCATCATTTATTGAAGTTGAATCCACACTTGTCCATATTGGCATCATCACATAATCTTGATCTTTCTCTTTTCCTAACCCTGCCTCATTTGTTGCATCATTAGCTTTTAAACCTGAAAAATCATTAGTTTCGGCAACAACAGGCACATAATTCATTGATTTGGTTAGTGTCTCAAGATCAAATAGCCATTTGGGACCTTCACCTGCTACATTGGATTTGTTCTCTAAAAATTCCACATGCAGGTTTTCCTCAACTCTCCTAGTTCTTGAGTTGTATACTCTAAATGCTTTGCTATTAAGAGAATATCCAACTAAGAATCCTTCATCTGCTTTACCATCAAATTTACCTAGATGGTCTAAGGTATTCAGAATTGTCACATAACATCCAAAAGGTCTAAGAAATCCTATTGCAGGAGTTCTACCTCTAAAAAGCTCATAAGATGTCTTATTGTGAGACTTAACTACTAAAACTCTGTTCTGGACATAGCAAGCAGTATTAACTGCTTCATCCCAAAAAGTGCTAGGCAACTTAGAGTCAGCTAACATGGTTCTAGCAGCTTCTATAAGTGTCCTATTTCTTCTCTCAGCTACTCCATTCTGCTGAGGAGTTCTAGCAACACTAAATTCCCTTCTAATACCTTTTTCTTTGCAGAAATCATCCATAACTCTATTCTTAAATTCTGTCCCATTATCACATCTAATGACTTTTACTTTCTTGTCTACTAAGTTTTCTATCTCTGTAATGAATGTTTTAAGAATGCTAGAAGTCTCATCCTTAGAACCTAAAAAGAAAACCCATGTAAATCTGCTATAGTCATCAGTAACAACTAGACAAAATCTTTTATGCTTAATACTACTCACAGAAGTAGGTCCAAATAAGTCCATATGAAGCATAAACAATGATTGATCAATAGAGTTAAAAATCTTGGGCTTACAAGTGGCTTTATGTTGTTTGCCTTTAAGACAAGCAATGCATGTTTGGTCATTTTCAAATCTTTTCTGAGGCAAGCCTCTTACCAAACCATTTTTGACAATTTTATTTATGGTTTTGAAGTTTATGTGACCAAGCCTCCTATGCCATTTCATTGACTCATCCAATGTGGCTTTTGCAAGCAAACAAGTAAGATTCTCTTTAGGAACAATGTTCTTCATATCAACACTGTATAAATTGCCTTTTCTAGGAACTCTAAGAAGTACTTGACTTTCATCAGGCATCTTAAAGTTAGAAGAAAGGACAAGACATTCAGTGTCAGTAAAAAGAACCTTGTTCTTTTTGTCACACATCTATGAGACACTAAAGAGATTATACTTAAGTTCTTTTACAAAGTACACATCTTCAAAGTCTAAATTTCCAGTCTTAATGGTACCTTTACCAGAAATTTTGCCACCACTACCTCCTCCAAAGCTAACATATCCTCCATCCAGGGGAGTAAAGTCTGAAAGGTATGACATGTTGCCAGTCATGTGCCTTGAACATCCACTGTTTGAGTATCCTTGATCTTCTTGTTTAGTATTTGAATGTTCCTGCACATGAAATAAGGAATATTAGTTTCCTTTGGAGACCCAAGCCATTACTGACTTGGATCTGCCTCGTGCATCAATGTAATCAAATTTCTTTAAAATAATTGATGCACCATTGGGTTTAATTGGTCTCCAAACCCAACATGCTGAGGCCTTAACAGCATTGCCCCTATTTTCCCTTTTGGTGTTCACAAACCTAGCAGTAGAAACTTTTGGTCTAGCAGTAGAAACTGCTGGCTCAGTTGTTTTAACTTTTGGTACCCATTTTATGTTGTGAACAAGATTTTTCTGGTTAAAGGGCTTTTTCACTGTTTTTTGTGATGTTTGAATAAACCTTGTTGTTTGCTTGGCACAAGAAACAGTTGGTTTTGTTCGAGCAGTATGAATTGGTCTAGCAATAGAAATTGATTTTGTGCCAGACTTCATCAAAACTGTTGTTCTGGGGTTCATTGTGCTGTTTACATTAGGGTGTGTCTTTCTAGAAACATTGTTTTGATTCACCCTTAAGTTTGTATGCCCAGTAACCCTAGTTTTCCCATATACCATCTTTCTTCCCTGATGGTAATCACAGTTAGCATACAGATGTTCAAAACTACCACATATATGACATGTTTTATTAAACATCACGAAATCATTACCAAGTTGTTGAGTTTTTAAGTTGTTCCAGTTCCTCTGGTTTCCCCTAGGAACATGAGACCTGATTGCAGACCTATACAACTCAGCATATCTAACTATTTGCCTAGACTGGTTAACATATGTTTTAGGCCTAACAGTATGATTTTTGATTACCTTAGGAACACTTGTTCCTGCTAACTTAACAACATCAGGTTTAGCCATAACCTGATCTTCCTCATCATCATCAGATGTCCAGTCCTTAATAATTGGACCATCTAAGTTGCTACTAGAGGGCACCTTGTCCTCAGGGAGTGAAGCATCACTTGCACTCTCAAAAACCTCTGCTAATTTAGGACTCTCAGTAGACTTAGAACCATATTCAAATGTTGGTTCTTGAAACTCATCTAAACCTGTGTATGCTAGGTCAATACCTGGAGGTGAAGGAATACCTCTGTATGGTGGAGGAACAGACTTGTAACCTATACCAGACTTAGCTTTATTGACAACTTGAGCTTCCCAAATTTTATTGATTCCATCTGAGGCATGAGCTAGAGTATCTACTGTTATCTTGACATTTGCATTTACCTTTTTGATCTTTTCTAGTTCTTCTCTGAGCATAGATATCTCATCTATTTTGTAATCTAAATCTCTTTTTAGCACACCTATGTCATCACTAAATTTAGATTCATTTCCTTTATAATGCAAAATTTGTGTTTCAAGAACAGCTAAACCTCTTTTATGATTAGATAAGTTATAACTTATTTGATTTAGCTCTAACAGTCGACCATCAAATTGCTTTTTAAGTATTTCAAATGCTTTAAGAGCAGAGCAAGATTCAGAACAACTGATTTTAGAATTTACCTCTGAATCAGAAAAGGCCATCAATGCAATCTCAGTTGCCACCATTGCAGCTTCTGTTGGTGCTTCCTCTTCATCAGCCATGAAGCTCCAATCATAGCTAACACCATCAATGGCTAGCATAGCCTTTGGCTCTTCCACTGTGACTTCCTTCTTCTTGTCTTGCTTATACCATGTGCTCCTATTATCCTGCTTTCTTGGCTTTCTGCACTCTCTTTCAAAGTGTCCCAACTTGTGACAATTGAAACACTCTACTTTCATCTTATCAAACCCAGCAGTTTCATTACCATTAATGGTAATCTGCTTTCCTGTTCTCTGCCAAAACTTCTTAGCCCTCATGCTAAGTAAAGCAACCTGCCACTTGATATCCATCTCTTCTAAATCATCATCATCCACCTGTTCAAGGTCTTCATGAGTTAGAGGAGAACCACTAGTTTAACTAGTCAGGAATGCATAGAATGTTGAATCTCCAAGTCCAGCAACATTCTTCTGTGAACTAGCAGTAGAAACACCAAAGCTGGCAGTAGAAACACCTTCATCATTATCTACCCCTTCTGACTTACTAATGCTGGGAGATGACATAAGTGCCACATTCCCTGAACTAGTATTGTAGCTTCCAGACTTCTTCAGACTTTGTTCAACAATTTTGAATTTGTTGAACAAATCATTGAGTTTCATGGTTTCAATGTCTGGCTTATTCATCCAGACAACCACATGAGTATTGAATTCTACAGGTAGACTTCTTAAAAACTTCATGTTGAGATCTTCCTTAGCTATCTCAACTCCCAACACAGCTAACTGACTGACAAGCCTGTGCAATCTTATGAACATCTTATCAAGATATTCATTGTTGTTTGAGTTAAAGTTTTCAAAACTTTGTTTCAGCAATGTCTTCTGAGTCTTCTTGGTAGTTTCATTACCACCAAACCATGCACATAACTCTTCAAACAGAGTTTTTGCATCAGGATACTTGCTAAAAGATAACATTTGTTCACCAGGAATGGTCATAAGCAGCAAATTCCTTGCCTTTTGATCATTCCTCTTATGTATCCTTTCATCATTGGTAACTGGTCCAGTGTTCCTTGTCTGAACTGTTTTGCCTTCAACAATGGATTCTGTAAGACCTGGTGTAAAAGAATCACCATACAGAATAATATCCCAGAGAGCATAATCTTGAACCAAGAAGTATTGTTCAATCCTTAGCCTCCACATCTCAAACTCATTCTGTTTGAGCATAGGTAACTTAGCAGTAATGTTTGTAGACTGGGTATTCTCCATCTCCATTTCTTTTTCTTCTAAATCAAAGATATCAGCCTTGCTCTGATACCAATTGAGAGGATCAAATAACCCTTTATCACTTGAGAGGATTGTTTTAAATACACTATTAGGATGTTAGTCCTTTGTAACGTGTGTATATGATACTTTGAGTGAATATGATTAAGTATGCGGAATCTACTTAACCACACTTAGAAGGATATTGAGCAGTACTAACCTTGTGAACATTTAATTCCCAATACTAATCTTCAGAACATTTAATTCCCAACACATGTAGTGAATACTCGTAGGTTGGGTCAATCCAATGTTCATCACAATGAACAACATGTGAGTTTGGTAAATAATCACCAACACGCTCACATTTTCCTTAATTTGATGATACTCCTATATTGTCAACCGACAATGGACAATTTAGAATAATTAAATCATTCACGGATTAAACATGAAAATATAGAATACAGTTGATATGAATGAAAACGATCATAACTAGTACATCAATTCATTGTAAATATAAACTGTTTAACATTTCAATTATTTAAATACTAAAAAAACAGATCTACATGAGAATACTAGCAGGTCGAAGCCCAATGTTCCTAGCATGCTCGACATGTTTGGTACAAGGCATTGGTTTCGTAAAAGGATCAGCTAAGTTGTCATCTGTGTGAACTTTGAGAAGACGAATATCACCACTTTCGATAACTTCTCGAATGTAGTGAACCTTCCGACGAAAGTGTTTGGCACCCTTTAGAACACCTGGTTCATTGGCTATGATAATGGCACCGGAATTGTCACAGTACATATCCATAGGTCATTCATTGCTGAGGACAACGCCAAGCCCAGAAATGAATTTTCGTATCCAAATCGCCTCCATTGCAGCTTCATAAGCAGCTATGTATTCAGCTTCTGTAGAGGACATTGCAATAGTGCTTTATTTGGCACTCTTCCAGTCAACAGCACCTCCGTTCATGATGAAAACATATCCTGTCTGGGATTTGGTGTCATCACAATCCGTCTCCCAGCCTGCGTCAGTGTAACAAGTAACACTGAGCTCACGCTTGACATCACCACCATAAACAAGAAACATATCTTTAGTATTTCGTATATACTTTAATATGTTCTTAACAGCAGTCTAGTGACATTCTCCTGGATTCTGTTGAAATCTACTCGTTAGGTTCTGAGAGAACGCTACATCAGGTCTAGTGCACCTAACCACATACATTATGGATCCCACAGCCGAAGCATAAGGGGTTCCTTTCATCCTCTTCACCTCAGCAGGTGTAGAGGGTCTTTGAGTTTTACTCAATTCTGTATTTGGTTGCATTGGAAGACTTCCACGTTTGGAATCTTGCATCTTAAATCGCTTCAGGATTTTGTCAATGTATGCACTTTGACACAAGCCGATTAACCGCTTTGATCTATCCCGATAGATCTTGACTCCAAGTATGTACGCGGATTCTCCTAGGTCTTTCATGGCAAAGCAATTTCCAAGCCAGGATTTTACATCTTGTAGCATTGGAATGTTGTTTCCCATGAGTAATATGTCATCGACATATAAGACTAGGAACACGACAATACTTCCACTAGTTTTCATATATACACATAGCTCATCGAGATTTTGAGTAAAACCAATCTTCTTGATTTCCTCATCAAATCTCTTATTCCAGCTTCTGGATGCTTGCTTTAATCCATAAATGGATCTTTGAAACTTGCATACCTTAGCGGGATGTTTAGGATTCACGAAGCCCTCGGGTTGCACCATATAAACGTCTTCGTTCAGGTGGCCGTTCAGGAAGGCTGTCTTGACATCCATTTGCCAAATCTCATAGTCATAGTATGCTGTTATGGCTATGAGAATCCTAATTGCTTTAACGTCTGCAACAGGCGAGAAGGTTTCTTCATATTCAATCCCGTAGGTTTGAGTGTAACCTTTTGCTACTAGACGAGCTTTATAGGTGTGTACATTTCCATCCATGTCGGTCTTCTTCTTGAAGAGCCATTTACTCCCAACGGTTTTAGCATTAGGAGGTAGGTCTACTTCGACCCAGACATCATTGTCTTTCATGGATTGCATCTCCGCATTCATAGCTTCGATCCATTTATCGTGTTCAGGACTCGATAATGCATCTCGATAGTTAGCGGGTTCACCATGATCCCCTAACTCATGTTCCTCAGCATCGACATAAAAACCATATCGCTCAGGTGCTTGAGGTATCCTTGCGGATCTACGAATGGGAGCAACATTTTGATGAGGTTCAACATTTTCATGTTCAGTCTCATTTTGATGTTCACTAGTGTTACCAGAAGGTTGTGCATCTTCCTCTTGAATTTCATCAAGGTCTACTTTGCTCCCACTTGCTTCCTGTGAAATGAGACTGTTCTCAAGAAACTCGGCATACCGAGCAACAAATATTTTGTTCTCGGGTGGGTAGTAGAAGTAGTAACCCATTGTTTCCTTTGGGTATCCTACAAAGATACATTTGATAGCTCTGGGCTCAAGTTTGTTAGGTGTGTCTCGTTTCACGAGAGCCTCACAACCCCAGACTTTCAAGTAAGACAGATTAGGGACCTTCTCATGCCATATTTTGTATGGTGTCTTATCAACCTTCTTGGTTGGAACCATGTTGAGAATGTGTGCAGCAGACTCTAGAGCATAACCCCAAAAGGACATTGGCAATGTTGTTACACTCATCATAGATCGAACCATGTCTAGCAAAGTTTGATTTCTCCTTTTAGATACACCATTATGTTGTGGTGTGTATGGAGGAGTGAATTGTGAGACGATCCCATACCTTTTTAGATGATCTAAAAACTCTGGACTCATATATTCACCTCCTCGATCAGATCGAAGAGCCTTTACGGTCTTGCCGAGTTGATTTTCTACTTCATTTTGAAAGACTTTGAACGTTTCAAAGACTTCATGTTTATGTTTAATCAAGTAAACATAACCATATCTACTGAAATCATCAGTGAAAGTAATGAAGTAGTTAGCTCCTTCCCTAGAAGTTGTTCTAAATGGGCCACATACGTCAGTATGTATGAGTCCAAGTAGATCTTTAGCTCTTTCTCCAACATGGGAGAAAGGCTTTCGTGCCATTTTACCAGATATGCAATAAATGCATTTATCAAACGAATCATGGTCGGTTAACTCTAAAAGCCCATCGCGTTGCAGCTTCGTAATGCGTTTCTTGTTTATGTGGCAAAGACGACAATGCCATAGAAAAGTGGAATCTAAGTTACGTTTATATTTCTTTTTGCTAACATTGTATATAGAACTATCGTTTGAAATAGAATCATGCATATCAATTTCAAAAATATAATCACGAGGAATAGCATTAAAATAAAAAACATTATCCTTAGAAACTGAAATGCCAAAATCCGTAAAAGTATGAATGTAACCATCATCCTTCAAACGTGAAAGTGAAACAACACCTCTAGTGATAGTAGGTGCAAAATGGCAATTATTCAAAACAATAACTAAACCATTAGGGAGGATGAGATCAAAGCTCCCTATCGCTTCGACAGCTGCACGGTTGCCATTACCTACGTACAGGTTCAAAGCTCCTTGTTTCAACTTCCTGCTTCCCCTAAGACCCTGCACATTATTACAAATGTGAGTACCACAACCTGTATCATATACCCAGGATTTGTTAGGAAAAGTATAGAGTTCTATAGTGAAGATACCTGATGTGCTAGCTCCGCTAGCTTTGTTCTTCTTTAACTCTTCTAGGTAGGCCGGACAGTTCCGCCTCCAGTGCCCCTTCACTCCACAATGGTGGCAAGGGGTGTCCTTAGCCGGGTGCTCCTTCTTGGTAGGTGGGGGAACTTTTGGTTTGGGGGCGTAAGCACGCTTACCCTTGCCCTTACCTTGTCCCTTGCCATGTGCCTTCGGCTTGTTATTTTTCTGGATTCTGCCTTGCTTGATAGCTAGGACCATTGGAGCCTTCTTGGGCATGCCCTTTTCTGCAAGTTTAAGCATGTTGTGCAGTTCGGGAATAGTCTTGCCCATGTTGTGCATGTTGTAGTTCTGCACAAATTGATCATAATCCTTTGAAAGTGAGGTAAGAATCAAGCTCACTCCAAGGATCTGAGGCATGGGGTATCCCAGACGCTCCATTTGGTCCATATATGTGAGAAACTTATTTTAGAGGTTACTAACAATAAGTTACGTGATCGTTTATAGGCTCTAGGCTGTTAAGCCTTTGATCTAGGATTTTAACTATGACAAGTATGATGATAATATTGACGGAATATTCTAATAAAGAAACAATACTATCATAACAAGGTTTTTCCAAGTTCATCGTTTGTTATTCCATTAGCCCCAATGCTATGTGATCATTTAAAGCACGGTTACACTCTAACAGGGATCAATGATCCTTGAGGCTTAACAAAAATAAACAACATTAGACCCCATGTCTAATGTTCCCACACACACTTTGATGTTCACATTATTTCACTGTGAAGCATATTTTTCTCTAAGGGGTATGATCTTCTTTTTATAACATAAAGAAGATCATTTACAACTTGATAAGCTTTTAGTCATCCACTTGCTTGTGTATGTGTCAGTCAACAAAATATAACTTGTATCTTTGGTTTACACACCATTGTTGACTAAACAAATATCTAGATATTATCTTTTGTATAAGTGTGACTCATACAAATAATATCTTCTTCGATCTTATCCATCTAGTAGCAGAGTGACTCATTGATTCAGCAGCAGCTTCGTTTGAACTAGCAGCACCTTCTGTGCTCAGCCATACCTTTGCTTTGAACCAGCAGTACCTTGTTCTTGTTTTTGTACTAGCAGTACCTTTTCTTGAACCAACAGTACCTTTGAAATACACTAGCAGTCCCTTTGAATGAACTAGCAGTCCCTTTGAAATGAACTAGCAGTACCTTTCTAGCGTATTTTGCTTATCATTTCAGCTTTCTTTATGTTTCATTCTTCTTGTTTTTGTATCATCAAATCTATGAAAATATAATTCCTAACAATATAGCCTTTCATTTTCATGACATAGCTACTGACCGATTGGCCCTCCTCCTGCTTGCAAGCATGAAAAGCTTTGACAGTGTCAAACAGTTCTTGCTCAGCTTGCTGTTCGAACATGCTTTTCAGTTCTCTCAGCATGTCAAATGCTGCAAGGTCCTCTAAGTTCTTTAGGAGCTCAGGGGTCATGCTTGCAAGCATGAGACAAGCCACCTCTTGTTGCTCATTAACCCTACGAGTGTAGGCGTTACGAACAGTAGCGGAGGCATTAGCAGGAGGTGCTTAAGATAAAGCTTCTTCCAGATGGTAAAACTTTTGTTCAGCCTTGAGGACGATCCTCAGGTTGTGAAACCAGTCCAAAAAGTTGTTACCATTCAATTTCTCTTTTTCAAAAATTGATCTGATTGACGAGTTGTTCATGGTTTGATTAGGAGTTGTCATCTACAAAATAAACAAAGTTCAAATTTTAGTAAGTTTCAATAATTAATCATTTTTAAAATTAACTACCCAAGTTTACCATATTAAAATAATTAATTTTACGAAAAGGCTAAGATCCTCATTGAGGTTCCACCATCACATCAGTTGATCTGGTAGCAATGGTGGATTCAAAAGGTAGGTAACGTCGACCAATTGCATTACATGTGCAACTCTTAGAACTTTATGGGACTCATGGCACTAGTGAACAAGCAACTAGTGTCAAGCTGGCATATTTAGTCCCATCTTTGCCTCGGGTCAAGGTCTAACCACTTAACTCGATTAAGTCATCCAATTTGAAAATGTGTGAGAATATATCTAGGTCCCACGCATAGAGAATAGTCACCTTGGGTTACAATTCAACCTAGGTCCCACGCATAGGCAAAAGGTAATTGCAAGTGTTCTCAACAATTGGACGGCATGACTTAAATTTTGACGGGTAAAGTTTTGATGTGGATAAAAAACGTGTACGAAAGAAGCATGCATTCATTCTTCGTAGCACAAGTTAAAAACTTTTCTTAACTTAAGTCTAATCATTGTTTTAATTTATGTGTGTCAAGTTATCCATTTTCAAGACTAATATAAATCCTAAGTGGATTACAATTATGTTTGGACAATACAATAAATACATAACCAAGCTTAACAAGTTTAAGTGTTATTCAGAAAACAATGTTTTTAAGTTTCAAATCCAAATTTAAACTTAGTTAAACTAAATCATAAGACTTAGTTTAAATTGGTTTGTGTTTCGTTTCAAGTTTTTAGAAAACATTTTGCGTTTTACATATAATCGAAGCATATATAAAAGCAACCAAACAAACACACAACCACAATATGCAAAGCCTCAACCGATGAAAATCCTATGCTTGGTCTCGTGAGCCATCACGAGAACCAAGAGTCAACTAGGGACATGATACACAACCACACGGAGGGCTCCCACTTGCTCCAAGACGATCATGAGCAAGTAAAAGCCCATTATGCACATGGAAAATTGATTATGTCCGATCAGTTGACAAAGTTGTAGGCCCATGTCTTGTGAACCTTCAAAAAAAAATTAGCCCAAAATACCTTACGGAGCTCCTGGAAATGGCCTTTTACAGCAGTGTGTCCAGCAGCTTTCTTTGGTCCAAAGTCCTTCATTCTTTTGCCATTTGATTACATGCTTTTGATTACATAATACATGAAGTAAAATACAACTAATCTACTTCCTATCTATTGTAAAAATGCCCAAACAATGGCAAAACCAAAATGAATTACATTACATAAGTGCCGAAACAATGGCAAACCCAAAAAAAAGAAACCAATCAACAAATCACAACAACACAAGGCACAAGTGGTCTAGGTTTTCATCGGCTTTGCATATACACATAATAATACAATAATATTATGAACAAAACAAGGTGTTGGCTAACTCCATGGACAAACATGCATGTATTTTCCATGGATACAAAATTAATAAAAAGAATTCAATAATTAGCCAACGAAACGAAGAAATTAATTAACTAGAATTAAAAACCCCGTAAGGTACTCATGTCAAATGGCCTTAGGTTCAAAACCCATTGATATTAGAACCTTCTAATTATCATATTACCATAGAAAATTAAGCCATAGGGGCTGATTTGAAATCATTTCACAAATCGATCAAATTAACGCGTTTTTGGCCATTTTACGGGTACCCGACAAGTATACCAATTAAAATATGCATAACAAATGGCCATGGGATCAAAAAGTGCAGATCATAAGACCCCATATGGGTCGAATTAAATTCAAAAAATTAGCCCTAGGGGCTGTTTTGAAGTTATCCTTTTGAATACATTAAAAACACGCGTTTTTGGCCATTTTTACGCATACAAGAAGATCATATGACATCATATGATGGCTCGTGATACCACTATAGGTGATTATGAATATAAATAACATATTATCAATAAACAAACACAGCGGATAAATCACCTATCAACGGATCCATAGAGTCATATGATCAATCAAAGTAAAACAAACAAGATTATACCTTTGTAGCGTGATCGGTAGAATTCAATGGAGACCTTTTCCACACCAATCTACCCTTGAAACCAAATGACCAAAGTAGATCACCTCTATGATAGTCCACACTACACTTCACCGTATACCTCTTGGATGCTAGTCCTTTACCCCGTAACCTTGGAATCACCTTGAATGAACAAGATTCAAAGTAAGAGATCAAGAAAACAAAACCCTAGATGGGAATTGTTTTTGTGCCGTGTAAATAAGAGAGAAAAGAGGAGAGGATATTTGGTAAATTGATATGATAATTGTTGACATAAATAAATGCATAAAAACATTATCAATATTTATTCATATCTCTATGTTTTGATGATCACAAAATGTAAACTCATTAAAACATAAACTTATAAATTAAACAAGTACTTAGTTGTAAATATTCACTTCTACAACTAAAATCACTTAAGGTATGAATGAACTAATGCTTAATGCATTATATGATCAAAGGAACATTTTCTTAATAACTAGATTTTTATAAAACATCAAAAACATTTTATATATTTTTGAAAAACATTTTTGGTATTAAATAAAAATGTTTAATCTTTTATAAAAATATGAATTCAAATTTTTAACCAAAATCAGTTAAAATATTCCAGAAAAACCTTCCCCACAAAAGGACAAAATTGGCCAACGTTCAGTAGGGGCGGCCCCCTTAATTTTGCTAGGCGGCCCCCTTAATAATTAAGGGGACCGCCCCCGCTCCAGTAGGCCTCCAGCTGTCCAGTTTTTCTCCTATAAATACCAGCCTTCTCCTGGATTTTTACTCACCCTTTTGCACTAAAACTTTCTGTTGTAGATCTCATTTCATATCTTAAATAAACCTTTGATCATGTAATCTTAAGCATTGGTTTCCATGTGATCCAAGCTTCCACCATCCAAGTGCAAAAGAAGAATACTTCTATCAATCAAGATTAGAAGTATTACAACTTAGTATCATTTTGTTACTTAAGTTGTGTGTTTAACAAAGTTTGTAAATCATTCATTCATTTGTATGTAAGGTGTGTGTTGTAGATTAGTGTTGTGTGTAAGTAGTGAAGATGTTGTATAAGTAGTTGTGGTATAGAAGTTGTGAGGTCAAAGTGTAGAAGTCGTGAAGCCGTGGTGTAGAAGTTGTGAAGCCGTAGCTTAGAAGACATGAAGTCCTTGTGTTGAAGTCATGAAGCCGTAGCATAGAAGCTGTGAAGCGGTCGTGTTAAAGTTGTGAAGTCCTAGTCGTGAAGTCCTAGTGTTGAAGTCGTGAAGCCGTAGCATAGAAGTTGTGTAGCGGTCGTGTTGAAGCCGTGAAGTCCTAGTCGTGAAGTCCTAGTGATGAAGTCGTGAAGCCGTAGCATAGAGGTTGTGTAGTGGACATGTTGAAGTCGTGAAGTCTTAGTCATGAAGACATAGTGTTGAAGTCGTGAAGCCGCATCATAGAGGTTGTGTAGCGGTCGTGTTGAAGTCGTGAAGCAGTCGTGAAGCCGTTGTGAAGTAGTCGTGAATAAGTTGTGAAGAAGTTGTGTTGTGAAGTTGTGAGATTGGTTCTAGCTACGATTAGAACTCGACATTTAGCTTTGTGTCGTTAAACCCGTGTAAGCCAAAGTTGTGTACGGTTTTCTCCGCCATAAGGGAGCTTATTGAAGTTGTGAAGAAAACTCTCGAGCAAGGTGTGCTCGGGGAGTGGAGTAGGGCAAGGAAGGTGTCCTTGTAGCCGAACCACTATAAATCTCTCGTGTCTCGGTTAGATCTTTCCATACCTTATTTATTTCTTTACTTGCATCGTCATTACTTTCATACACATAGGTTTATATAATTGCTAGTATTAATTAGAGGTCGACTTCACATAAAGATCAATTTGAAAATCCATTCAAGAAACCAAAACTTTTACAATCAATTTAAAAGAATACATATATAACTAATAATAAGATTCAAGTTTTATTTTTCATACAAACTTGAATCTAAGTGTTTTAAAAATAAACAAAAGTTTTCATAATAAAATTAAAAAGACATAAAACTATTCAACCCCCCCCCCTTCTAGTTTTCCACAATTGGTATCAGGAGCCACGTCAATCAAGATCTTTAAAATATACTGTATTTTAAAACTTGAAACGATCTATGGAATCTGAAAAATATTTAGAAGGGGAATTTTTGCAAACACCACCGCTATTTGAAAACTATACTTTTCTTGAATGGAAAAATAAATTTGAAAATTATGTGAAATCAATTGATCTGGATCTTTGGCATGTCATTTCGATTGGTGATTTTCAACCAACAAAAACGGATTTTGAAAGTCAAACAAAAACGGATTTTGAAACTCAAAATGATTATTTAAAAACAAAGAATAACAAAAATAATGAAGCTAAAATAATTATTTACAAAACCTTGCCGAAAGTTGAATATGAAAGAATATTTTTCTGTAAAACGGCAAATGATATTTGGAAAAATCTCTTAAACTTTCATCAAGAAAAATGTCAAGCCAAAGATGAGGATTTTGATCTTGTACATGAATTAGTTATCTTAGAAAATTTAATAGATAATCATTTAGATAAAATAGATACATGTGCTACTAGTTCAAATGTTGTTAATGTAGATATTAACGACGAAGACTACATGAATCAACTCCAAAGTGAACTCAATCCAAAATCATGGAGTGACACAGACGAAGGAGAAGATCATGATCCGTACAAGACATGTTCGGGTCAAGCCACTTCGGTTTAAATAAGGTGTTAGAAGCTTGCCATGATATACTTTCACACCTTGTTTATCTTGAAGACTCACCTATCATTCACACGTCGATCATCATCTGAGACATTACGAAGAAAAGCTAGGACGTGAGGTAAGTTCTCTATTTAAAATTTAATAAGTAATTACTTCATGCATATAATCTTATTAATGCCTTAGGATACGCTTAGTCTGATAGGTTGCTTTGCCTTTACACTTTAGTTATATTCGTTCTGTGGCTTAATGAACTAGAAACCCTTTAGTTAGCCCCCCTAAGTATTAGTAAACCAAGCAATCTTCATATTTGGTACTCTTCAATAGGTAAATTTAGGAACTTAATTTCTTCTAAAAAGAGAATGACTACTGGAGAATCTATTGACTAGAAACTCAATTTGACCTAACGGTTGAATTGCTTTTATGTGAGAAGTTGGGTGTGTGTAACCCGTAAAAACGGTCGTGTTTAGCCTGAATTGAGCACCACTAGTAATAGTCTCATACTCATTCTCCAACTTGAATACATTATTCTTCCTAAATATACCTAACGATAAGTTTACTGTTATGAACTTTGCTTTTCACTAGAGCTTTTCATTCCTAGATTTATGTCATCTTGCGTATATAAAATTTCTAGATGTTTACTTGCCCCTATGTGATTTGACTGCATGCCTTCGTAATTATTTGTTTAGTTGTTGAATGCATTGTCATTATAATAGCTTTTGTTTTTCTCTAACTACTCTGACATGATGTATTTTTGTATTTAGTCATAATACATGCTTAAATGCCATAGGATATGTAGAAAGAGGTAGCATGTGACAATAGACTTAACCAATGCCCTTGAGCATGAGATCTTTTATAAACCACTATTTTTAAACCTATAATTAATGGGACTTATTTTTAAATTTGCAAAAACTTCACATTTTGGAAAAATGATTTTTCAAAAGATTATGACACATTTCTATTAAACATGTTTCACCACCCTACCTTTCTTCCAAACTTGTGTCTATAATTACGTGTTTATCAAAAACCAAAGATTGGAAAAATATATTTTCTTTCCTCATAAAAACATTTTGAAATAAAGCCAAAACTATTTCATTAATATATTTTTCACATCCACATAAAACCTACTTTCAAGCATTGTTGAATAATGCCAAAAACATTTCTTTAAATCATGCTTGGTGATCTCATATATGTCATATATACTTGTGTATATGACACTTATAAGTGAACTAAATCAAAAATGAAAAATCATGGTTTACTTATTAAAGATCTCACTTGGTACAAGTCTAGAAGTCCATGCTATCA
Organism: Artemisia tridentata subsp. tridentata; assembly: GCA_021014915.2. Taxonomy (NCBI): domain Eukaryota; kingdom Viridiplantae; phylum Streptophyta; class Magnoliopsida; order Asterales; family Asteraceae; genus Artemisia; species Artemisia tridentata. The sequence goes on along the minus strand of CP139503.1, from coordinate 147,207,216 downwards.
CAACTCCACATTCCCTTGTACATAGATAATCAATAGGATTAATTAACTAGCCTTTTAATCTTCCTAAGTATGATACTATGAATTACTTGGTGCTATGTATTATCTTCTTGTCTAATATATGTATATACATGTTATATTCTTGGTGATCTCATATATGTCAAAAACATTTCTTTAAATCATGCTTGGTGATCTCATATATGTCATATATACTTGTGTATATGACACTTATAAGTGAACTAAATCAAAAATGAAAAATCATTTCTTTAAATCATGCTTGGTGATATGACACTTACATGTTATATTCTTGTTGAATAATGCCAAAAACATTTCTTTAAATCATGCTTGGTGATCTCATATATGTCATATATACTTGTGTATATGACACTTATAAGTGAACTAAATCAAAAATGAAAAATCATGGTTTACTTATTAAAGATCTCACTTGGTACAAGTCTAGAAGTCCATGCTATCACAACTCCACATTCCCTTGTACATAGATAATCAATAGGATTAATTAACTAGCCTTTTAATCTTCCTAAGTATGATACTATGAATTACTTGGTGCTATGTATTATCTTCTTGTCTAATATATGTATATACATGTTATATGCTTAATGAGTAGTTTGCATGTTAGATAAAGTTGCTTAAATTAATATGCTTAGCATATATGAGTTATTAAATCCTAAATTGCCTTGAAAGAAGTTGGACTTGCTTGAAACTAAACCCAAAACCACAACCTTTTCTACAAATTTATGCCAAAAGCCCATTTCCAGTAATCTGGAAGTCAGCAGATGGGCGGCCCCCTTAAATACCCAGGCGGCCCCCTTAAAATTAAGGGGACCGGCCCCTATTTAAGGGGACCGGCCATCTGGAGTGACGGATTACTGATTTCTTTTTCAATTTCCAACCCATTTTATCCTATACTTCCCAAAATTCACAAACACATTTTGTCACAAACCACCCTCCAAAATTTACCTTCCACAATCACATCATCACTACACCATAAATACCCATTTGGAGGAGAAAGCTTGACATTTGCCATAACCCAACAAATGATGTTGTTCAAACTCAACCAACACCTAAACCTCATCCTAATGAACCCTTTCACACACATAACCTATCATCCATATGTCCACCTTCATTCACTCATAATTACCCAAGTTCACAAATGTCTCCACCACCAAAAGTGTCACCACCACTTCCACCAAATAACAACCACTCTCCATCATCATCACCGTCCACTCAACACTTGAAGTTCATTGAAGAACTCAAGGAATCCCATGAGCTTAATGCTCTCCTTGCTTTGCACCTTGCTCAAAGCAACTTAAACCCATCACCATCCATATCACCATCATCACCACATCACTTGAGTCAAATTGAGAAACATGTCAACAATTGTCCTTGTTGCATCTTTCTCCAAAATCAAACCATCATTACCATCATCACCATCCATCTCACCATCATTACCATCATCACCACATCACTCGAGTCAAATTGAGAAACATGTCAACAATAGTCCTTGTTGCATCTTTCTCCAAAATCAAACCATCACCTTAAATGAGCGTCTCACTTGGATTGAGTATCTTCTCACTAGATCTAATCCAACACCACCACTTGAACAACATCAAAACCCTCATTCAACATGGTCAAGTCCAAGCTCTCCACCTCCAATTCCTCCATCAACACTCTCTCCAACATCCATACACCCAAACTTACAACCCCATTAATCCATTTTTTTACCCCCTCTTTACCATCATCCATCCAAAATAATTCAAGCTTTTCATGTCTCAAGCAAGTCAAATGGATCTCTTAGGCAATTTAAAATTTTCTGCTTATTGTATGCTATAAGCAAAATATGTGTTGTATCAATAATTATGTTTTTAACATAATTATTTTCAACTAATGAATGCTTTATTTCTTGTCTTTAATATATGATTGTTATGCTTATTGCTTGTATACTTGATATCATGATATTTATACATGCTTGATGATTAATAACATGCTTATTCCATAATATGTTTTAAATGTATGCATGCGTATTTAACATGTTTATGCCACTAGTTAATCATTCTTGATGTACATGATTCAAATGGAGCTTGCTGCAAAAACACCCTAAAAATGACCCTTTTCTGGAAATTTTTCAAATTTGGTCGCCTGGGAAAACACCAGATGGGCGGCCCTCTTAATTCCCTAGGCGGTCCCCTTAATTTTAAGGGGACCGGCCTACAATTAAGGGGACCGGCCATCTGGGCAGTAAAATTTACTGTTTTCTTTTGCATCTTGCGACCCCTTTTATCTAGCCCAAACCTTACCTAAATCAACCATCACCTCCATCAAACACCCATTTTCATTCACCATGCTATCACCAAAATCATCTCTAAGATACCAAAACTCCATCACCACCACCTCAATGTTAATCCCCAAGTGCACCAAATGCACCATCAAAAACACCCTTTCATCCATCAATAACTACATCAACTCACACCTTTCATCACCACCATCAAGAGCATCAACTCCACCTCCTACTCAAAAACCTCCATTCACCCAACTTGTCATTTCCATATCACCAATAACACCTCTTGATGCTCATTTCTCATCATCACCAATACCACCACATCCACAATCAAACCATCATCTTTGGTATTAGAGATGAGATACACTACATGTTTTCATCCCTTGAACACATGCTTAACAACCAACCTCCACCACAACCTCCATCATTTTCACCCACTACACTACCACCACCTTCATTCTCACCAAATTAAGCATATGCAATGCTTAATCAAAAATAATTTTTCAAACCATTTTGTGTGCAAGCCCCATGGAAGATCATGTACTCCTAGAATGATTATGTAGATTGCATTACTTACTAGCTAATGTAGGATTGAATATAATCTTGGATGGTTGTGTATTGATACACAACATTTTTAATGAATGTCTTTACATGCATGCTTATTTTTGCTATATATACGCTTGTGCTTCTAATATTTTTCTTGCAAGTATTCCATATATCGATTCCTTGGTGCCCTCAAATGAGGGGGAGCACACATCAAGGGGGAGTTCTCGTTCCGACAAATTTTGTCTCTAAAACTTGTCGGCTCAACCTTTTTGATGCTACAAAAAGGGGGAGAAGTGAATATAAACTCACTAAATACTTGTCCAAAAATAACTTTTTGATTTAATGAGTTTAGGTTTTGTAATCATCAAAAAGGGGGAGATTGTTGACATAAATAAATACCTAAAAACATTATCAATATTTATTCATATCTCTATGTTTTGATGATCACAAAATGTAAACTTATTAAAACATAAACTTATAAATTAAACAAGTACTTAGTTGTAAATATTCACTTCTACAACTAAAATCACTTAAGGTATGAATGAACTAATGCTTAATGCATTATATGATCAAAGGAACATTTTCTTAATAACTAGATTTTTTATAAAACATCAAAAACATTTTATATATTTTTGAAAAACATTTTTGGTATTAAATAAAAATGTTTAATCTTTTATAAAAATATGAATTCAAATTTTTAACCAAAATCAGTTAAAATGTTCCAGAAAAACCTTCCCCACAAAAGGACAAAATTGGCCAACGTTCAGTAGGGGCGGCCCCCTTAATTTTGCTAGGCGGCCCCCTTAATAATTAAGGGGACCGCCCCCGCTCCAGTAGGCCTCCAGCTGTCCAGTTTTTCTCCTATAAATACCAGCCTTCTCCTGGATTTTTACTCACCCTTTTGCACTAAAACTTTCTGTTGTAGATCTCATTTCATATCTTAAATAAACCTTTGATCATGTAATCTTAAGCATTGGTTTCCAAGTGATCCAAGCTTCCACCATCCAAGTGCAAAAGAAGAATACTTCTATCAATCAAGATTAGAAGTATTACAACTTAGTATCATTTTGTTACTTAAGTTGTGTGTTTAACAAAGTTTGTAAATCATTCATTCATTTGTATGTAAGGTGTGTGTTGTAGATTAGTGTTGTGTGTAAGTAGTGAAGATGTTGTATAAGTAGTTGTGGTATAGAAGTTGTGAGGTCAAAGTGTAGAAGTCGTGAAGCCGTGGTGTAGAAGTTGTGAAGCCGTAGCTTAGAAGACATGAAGTCCTTGTGTTGAAGTCATGAAGCCGTAGCATAGAAGCTGTGAAGCGGTCGTGTTAAAGTTGTGAAGTCCTAGTCGTGAAGTCCTAGTGTTGAAGTCGTGAAGCCGTAGCATAGAAGTTGTGTAGCGGTCGTGTTGAAGCCATGAAGTCCTAGTCGTGAAGTCCTAGTGATGAAGTCGTGAAGCCGTAGCATAGAGGTTGTGTAGCGGACATGTTGAAGTCGTGAAGTCTTAGTCATGAAGACATAGTGTTGAAGTCGTGAAGCCGCATCATAGAGGTTGTGTAGCGGTCGTGTTGAAGTCGTGAAAAAGTCGTGAAGAAGTCGTGAAGCAGTATTGAAGCCGTTGTGAAGTAGTCGTGAATAAGTTATGAAGAAGTTGTGTTGTGAAGTTGTGAGATTGGTTCTAGCTACGATTAGAACTCGACATTTAGCTTTGTGTCGTTAAACCCGTGTAAGCCAAAGTTGTGTACGGTTTTCTCTGCCATAAGGGAGCTTATTGAAGTTGTGAAGAAAACTCTTGAGCAAGGTGTGCTCGGGGAGTAGAGTAGGGCAAGGAAGGTGTCCTTGTAGCCGAACCACTATAAATCTCTCGTGTCTCGGTTAGATCTTTCCATACCTTATTTATTTCTTTACTTGCATCGTCATTACTTTCATACACATAGGTTTATATAATTGCTAGTATTAATTAGAGGTCGACTTCACATAAAGATCAATTTGAAAATCCATTCAAGAAACCAAAACTTTTACAATCAATTTAAAAGAATACATATATAACTAATAATAAAATTCAAGTTTTATTTTTCATACAAACTTGAATCTAAGTGTTTTAAAAATAAACAAAAGTTTTCATAATAAAATTAAAAAGACATAAAACTATTCAACCCCCCCCCCCCCTTCTAGTTTTCCACAATTGGTATCAGGAGCCACGTCAATCAAGATCTTTAAAATATACTGTATTTTAAAACTTGAAACGATCTATGGAATCTGAAAAATATTTAGAAGGGGAATTTTTGCAAACACCACCGCTATTTGAAAACTATACTTTTCTTGAATGGAAAAATAAATTTGAAAATTATGTGAAATCAATTGATCTGGATCTTTGGCATGTCATTTCGATTGGTGATTTTCAACCAACAAAAACGGATTTTGAAAGTCAAACAAAAACGGATTTTGAAACTCAAAATGATTATTTAAAAACAAAGAATAACAAAAATAATGAAGCTAAAATAATTATTTACAAAACCTTGCCGAAAGTTGAATATGAAAGAATATTTTTCTGTAAAACGGCAAATGATATTTGGAAAAATCTCTTAAACTTTCATCAAGAAAAATGTCAAGCCAAAGATGAGGATTTTGATCTTGTACATGAATTAGTTATCTTAGAAAATTTAATAGATAATCATTTAGATAAAATAGATACATGTGCTACTAGTTCAAATGTTGTTAATGTAGGTATTAACGACGAAGACTACATGAATCAACTCCAAAGTGAACTCAATCCAAAATCATGGAGTGACACAGACGAAGGAGAAGATCATGATCCGTACAAGACATGTTCGGGTCAAGCCACTTCGGTTTAAATAAGGTGTTAGAAGCTTGCCATGATATACTTTCACACCTTGTTTATCTTGAAGACTCACCTATCATTCACACGTCGATCATCATCTGAGACATTACGAAGAAAAGCTAGGACGTGAGGTAAGTTCTCTATTTAAAATTTTATAAGTAATTACTTCATGCATATAATCTTATTAATGCCTTAGGATACGCTTAGTCTGATAGGTTGCTTTGCCTTTACACTTTAGTTATATTCGTTCTGTGGCTTAATGAACTAGAAACCCTTTAGTTAGCCCCCCTAAGTATTAGTAAACCAAGCAATCTTCATATTTGGTACTCTTCGATAGGTAAATTTAGGAACTTAATTTCTTCTAAAAAGAGAATGACTACTGGAGAATCTATTGACTAGAAACTCAATTTGACCTAACGGTTGAATTGCTTCTATGTGAGAAGTTGGGTGTGTGTAACTCGTAAAAACGGTCGTGTTTAGCCTGAATTGAGCACCACTAGTAATAGTCTCATACTCATTCTCCAACTTGAATACATTATTCTTCCTAAATATACCTAACGATAGTTTACTGTTATGAACTTTGCTTTTCACTAGAGCTTTTCATTCATAGATTTATGTCATCTTGCGTATATAAAATTTCTAGATGTTTACTTGCCCCTATGTGATTTGACTGCATGCCTTCGTAATTATTTGTTTAGTTGTTGAATGCATTGTCATTATAATAGCTTTTGTTTTTCTCTAACTACTCTGACATGATGTATTTTTGTATTTAGTCATAATACATGCTTAAATGCCATAGGATATGTAGAAAGAGGTAGCATGTGACAATAGACTTAACCAATGCCCTTGAGCATGAGATCTTTTATAAACCACTATTTTTAAACCTATAATTAATGGGACTTATTTTTAAATTTGCAAAAACTTCACATTTTGGAAAAATGATTTTTCAAAAGATTATGACACATTTCTATTAAACATGTTTCACCACCCTACCTTTCTTCCAAACTTATGTCTATAATTACGTGTTTATCAAAAACCAAAGATTGGAAAAATATGTTTTCTTTCCTCATAAAAACATTTTGAAATAAAGCCAAAACTATTTCATTAATATATTTTTCACATCCACATAAAACCTACTTTCAAGCATTGTTGAATAATGCCAAAAACATTTCTTTAAATCATGCTTGGTGATCTCATATATGTCATATATACTTGTGTATATGACACTTATAAGTGAACTAAATCAAAAATGAAAAATCATGGTTTACTTATTAAAGATCTCACTTGGTACAAGTCTAGAAGTCCATGCTATCACAACTCCACATTCCCTTGTACATAGATAATCAATAGGATTAATTAACTAGCCTTTTAATCTTCCTAAGTATGATACTATGAATTACTTGGTGCTATGTATTATCTTCTTGTCTAATATATGTATATACATGTTATATTCTTAATGAGTAGTTTGCATGTTAGATAAAGTTGCTTAAATTAATATGCTTAGCATATATGAGTTATTAAATCCTAAATTGCCTTGAAAGAAGTTGGACTTGCTTGAAACTAAACCCAAAAACACAACCTTTTCTACAAATTTATGCCAAAAGCCCATTTCTAGTAATCTGGAAGTCAGCAGATGGGCGGCCCCCTTAAATACCCAGGCGGCCCCCTTAAAATTAAGGGGACCGGCCCCTATTTAAGGGGACCGGCCATCTGGAGTGACGGATTACTGATTTCTTTTTCAATTTCCAACCCATTCTATCCTATACTTCCCAAAATTCACAAACACACTTTGTCACAAACCACCCTCCAAAATTTACCTTCCACAATCACATCATCACTACACCATAAATACCCATTTGGAGGAGAAAGCTTGACATTTGCCATAACCCAACAAATGATGTTGTTCAAACTCAACCAACACCTAAACCTCATCCTAATGAACCCTTTCACACACATAACCTATCATCCATATGTCCACCTTCACTCACTTATAATTACCCAAGTTCACAAATGTCTCCACCACCAAAAGTGTCACCACCACTTCCACCAAATAACAACCCCTCTCCATCATCATCACCTTCCACTCAACACTTGAAGTTCATTGAAGAACTCAAGGAAGCCCATGAGCTTAATGCTCTCCTTGCTTTGCACCTTGCTCAAAGCAACTTAAACCCATCACCATCCATATCACCATCATTACCATCATCACCACATCACTTGAGTCAAATTGAGAAACATGTCAACAATTGTCCTTGTTGCATCTTTCTCCAAAATCAAACCATCATTACCATCATCACCATCCATTTCACCATCATTACCATCATCACCACATCACTCGAGTCAAATTGAGAAACATGTCAACAATAGTCCTTGTTGCATCTTTCTCCAAAATCAAACCATCACCTTAAATGAGCGTCTCACTTGGATTGAGTATCTTCTCACTAGATCTAATCCAACACCACCACTTGAACAACATCAAAACCTTCATTCAACATGGTCAAGTCCAAGCTCTCCACCTCCAATTCCTCCATCAACACTCTCTCCAACATCCATACACCCAAATTTACAACCCCATTAATCCATTTTTTTACCCCCTCTTTACCATCATCCATCCAAAATAATTCAAGCTTTTCATGTCTCAAGCAAGTCAAATGGATCTCTTAGGCAATTTAAAATTTTCTGCTTATTGTATGCTATAAGCAAAATATGTGTTGTATCAATAATTATGTTTTTAACATAATTATTTTCAACTAATGAATGCTTTATTTCTTGTCATTAATATATGATTGTTATGCTTATTGCTTGTATACTTGATATCATGATATATATACATGCTTGATGATTAATAACATGCTTATTCCATAATATGTTTTAAATGTATGCATGCGTATTTAACATGTTTATGCCACTAGTTAATCATTCTTGATGTACATGATTCAAATAGAGCTTGCTGCAAAAACACTCTAAAAATGACCCTTTTCTGGAAATTTTTCAAATTTGGTCGCCTGGGAAAACACCAGATGGGCGGCCCCCTTAATTCCCTAGGCGGTCCCCTTAATTTTAAGGGGGCCGGCCTACAATTAAGGGGACCGGCCATCTGGGCAGTAAAATTTACTGTTTTCTTTTGCATCTTGCGACCCCTTTTATCTAGCCCAAACCTTACCTAAATCAACCATCACCTCCATCAAACACCCATTTTCATTCACCATGCTATCACCAAAATCATCTCTAAGACACCAAAACTCCATCACCACCAACCTCAATGTTAATCCCCAAGTGCACCAAATGCACCATCAAAAATACCCTTTCATCCATCAATAACTACATCAACTCACACCTTTCATCACCACCATCAAGAGCATCAACTCCACCTCCTACTCAAAAACCTCCATTCACCCAACTTGTCATTTCCATATCACCAATAACACCTCTTGATGCTCATTTCTCATCATCACCAATACCACCACATCCACAATCAAACCATCATCTTTGGTCTTAGAGATGAGATACACTACATGTTTTCATCCCTTGAACACATGCTTAACAACCAACCTCCATCACAACCTCCATCATTTTCACCCACTACACTACCACCACCTTCTTTCTCACCAAATTAAGCATATGCAATGCTTAATCAAAAATAATTTTTCAAACCATTTTGTGTGCAAGCCCCATGGAAGATCATGTACTCCTAGAATGATTATGTAGATTGCATTACTTACTAGCTAATGTAGGATTGAATATAATCTTGGATGGTTGTGTATTGATACACAACATTTTTAATGAATGTCTTTACATGCATGCTTATTTTTGCTATATATACGCTTGTGCTTCTAATATTTTTCTTGCAAGTATTCCATATATCGATTCCTTGGTGCCCTCAAACGAGGGGGAGCACACATCAAGGGGGAGTTCTCGTTCCGACAAATTTTGTCTCTAAAACTTGTCGGCTCAACCTTTTTGATGCTACAAAAAGGGGGAGAAGTGAATATAAACTCACTAAATACTTGTCCAAAAATAACTTTTTGATTTAATGAGTTTAGGTTTTGTAATCATCAAAAAGGGGGAGATTGTTGACATAAATAAATGCATAAAAACATTATCAATATTTATTCATATCTCTATGTTTTGATGATCACAAAATGTAAACTCATTAAAACATAAACTTATAAATTAAACAAGTACTTAGTTGTAAATATTCACTTCTACAACTAAAATCACTTAAGGTATGAATGAACTAATGCTTAATGCATTATATGATCAAAGGAACATTTTCTTAATAACTAGATTTTTTATAAAACATCAAAAACATTTTATATATTTTTGAAAAACATTTTTGGTATTAAATAAAAATGTTTAATCTTTTATAAAAATATGAATTCAAATTTTTAACCAAAATCAGTTAAAATGTTCCAGAAAAACCTTCCCCACAAAAGGACAAAATTGGCCAACGTTCAGTAGGGGCGGCCCCCTTAATTTTGCTAGGCGGCCCCCTTAATAATTAAGGGGACCGCCCCCTATTTAAGGGGACCGCCCCCGCTCCAGTAGGCCTCCAGCTGTCCAGTTTTTCTCCTATAAATACCAGCCTTCTCCTGGATTTTTACTCACCCTTTTGCACTAAAACTTTCTGTTGTAGATCTCATTTCATATCTTAAATAAACCTTTGATCATGTAATCTTAAGCATTGGTTTCCAAGTGATCCAAGCTTCCACCATCCAAGTGCAAAAGAAGAATACTTCTATCAATCAAGATTAGAAGTATTACAACTTAGTATCATTTTGTTACTTAAATTGTGTGTTTAACAAAGTTTGTAAATCATTCATTCATTTGTATGTAAGGTGTGTGTTGTAGATTAGTGTTGTGTGTAAGTAGTGAAGATGTTGTATAAGTAGTTGTGGTATAGAAGTTGTGAGGTCAAAGTGTAGAAGTCGTGAAGCCGTGGTGTGACAAATGGTAAATTTCCACCTATATTTTAATAATAAATGTCTATTTATTATTACCTAACTGTTAGATTAAACATTTATGTGTTTACATTACGATCACGGGAAACAAACCCGCACTCTGTAGCGTACAGTAACTCACCAAAACTATTTGATCTTATCAGAAAAGGTGAAACTTTCACTTTCTGACATTTACAAACACCAACGTAACAAAACGAGAGGTTATCTCGTTTTCTTGAAAAACAACACCACACGCGTACCGACACCACATCAGTAAAGGTTCACCTTTATAAACTCATTTCGGAGTCAATAAATTTCATTCTATGTCAGTCCGATAAAAACGACTCTTGGATTATATATATATATATTTTTTTTATTTTGTTCATTTCTCTCAACGACTCGAAAATCTCAAAACACACCGGGATCCAACGGGACACGGGGTACACATTATACCTACACAAATAATACAAGACTTAATTAAACCTTATCCTATATATATATATATATATATATATATATTATATATATATATATATATATATATATATATATATATATATATATATATATATATATATATATTTCTTTTTCTTCCTCTTATCCCTGCGCAACTCTTTCTCTCTCTCTCAGAGATTTCGTCATCTCTTCAGAAACACCAGATCTGGGTCAAACAAGTCGAATGGCAACAAACCAGGTCTATCACTATCTCTCTTGTGTCCAAATAAGACCTGTGTTCATTTTGTCCAAGCTTTAAAGTCAACCAACAAGCCAAAATGATGATGTTATAATTTCCTTTGGTGGCTATGGCGCGTCTGGGAAGAGGGGAGAAGGCATCAAAACCCTCCTTGAATACTCTTTTAAATCCCTATCAATCTTGGTAAGCCCACACACCCACAAAAGTTACAACCAATCCGAAATTTAGAAGAGTAGCAAGCGGTTGCAGTGGAAAACGCAATCAGAAGCAGGAGGGTGTGTGTGGATTTGCTGGGTTCGATTCGGGTTCCATCGATCTCATCCGAGTTTTCTTCGATCTCGTCTCAACTTCCTAGTAGTTGAACTACTAGTTGTAAGAACTCTAAACTTTTCCTTTTTGATTCTTGTTTCCATTCGAATGAATATATTGTAATTATTTTGAATATTTTGTGAATCGTTATACATATTTGTGAGGTTTATAAAAGTTCGGTTTATCAAAACATTGCGAATCTTTATTGTTGTTGAATCAAATGTGTAAAACCCTAAAAATCTAAAATGTGCAAAAAGACCAAATTGCCCCTACAAATTGAAAACTAAATTAAAAGCTTATAAAGTATCAAATAAATTCCAAACTTCTAACAATGCACAAGTTATGATCCCAAATAATTTTAAGAACTTCATTTAACATTTATACAAGTGTCAAAATTACCAAAATACCCCTATGTGAACCGTATGGATATATATGGATTTAAATGATTTTTGTAATTAAGGAAAGTATGGAAAATAGGAAGTAAATAAATCCCAACTTATTTCCAACCATTTTGGCCGAAATTCTGGTCTAACCCTCCCCCTAATCACACGGCATTCCATTTTTAAAATCAAATCACATCCTTTTCTTGCAAAACCCTGATACCGATTAGATAAGAACACACAAAAGAATTCCCACAACCTCCATTCGACATTCTAAAATCCCTAGACCATTTTTCTGAGTTCAAGCATCATCCAAGGAGTACTAAAAAAATCATTGTGAAGGTGTTCATTGTTCGAATCGATCGTGGTGAATTTTTGTAAGTCGCTACATACAAAAGAGGTATAATTCGTTTTGATTCACTCGACCTTTGTAAAATTCGTCTCTTATTTTTCTTGTGTTCCTCACATCATATGGGACCTGTGAAAATTGGTTTCATGATTTTTAGATCGTTTTTGAAGTCGTGGTGATTTTTGACCCATTTTGGCTAATCGCGTACAAAAGAATTCGTACACCTCATTCCACACGTTCAAATCTTGATTTGGTATTTTTCTCAGACCCTATATATGTTAAGAACATCAAAGAAAATGTTAAAATCGATCCATGTATGATCTACCAATTTATTTGTGAATTAAATCTTAAAAACGTGTATAAACCCTAAATAATTCTATCCGAATTTTTGAGGCTTCATATTTATATTATTTGTACTCTATATGATCATATTAACCTAGGAAAAATGTTATTTTGAATTGTTAAGGCCAAGCATAATCATTTTGATTTATTTGGTTTTTACCGATTTAAAGAAATTAAGAAGAAAAAGAAATAAAAATGTAATTCGATTAGGGTTTGAGGATTAGGGCTTGTTCTTGGCTATTTAATGAGTATTAAATGATGGTATAATGATGGGGTAATGATTTGTATTTTTAGGGTTAGGGTTTTGGCTAATTAAAGTGTTACACGATTTGTTTAAATTGTTTTGGGTGAGTTTTGTAACTTTTAAAACTCAAGGGTTATTTTTAGAACTTATTTTGGGACATGTACTTACTGTATAAAATATAAGAGGAGGGGGTTTAGTGTCATTTTTGTATTTTAAAGGATTAAAATGTTTTTAGGGTTTAATATTGGTTCGATTTAGAAAATAATTAAATGGATGGACTAAACTTGTAATTTCTGGAAAGTTAGTGCTGTTTTGAGTATTTTAATATATTCAGGGGGTTATGTGTTAATTTGGTGATTTACTGGATTAATATGTAATTATAAATAATATAAAGTTGAAATTGTAAATTAAGGGACTAAATATGTAACTTTGTAAACTAGAGGGACCTATTGTGTAAATTCTGTAAAATTGAGGATACATTCATATAACATGATAAAATAAGTGACCATTGTGTAAAATTGATAAATTAAGGGTTTAATGTGTAACTATGAATAATTGAAGGTTAAAAGTGTAACTTTTGTAATAAGGGGTATAAAGTGTAAATTGTGAATTCTTAAAGACCAATTATGAAAATATGATAAAAGATACCCTAATTCCAGAAATGATGATTTACCTAAGTATGTTACTCCATATTACTAAAAATGGAAACTTTCTAAAAATGGAAACTTACTAAATATGGAAACCTGCTAAAAATAGAAAGTTACTAAAAATGGAAAAGCAATTAATTAAGAATGATTTGTAATTCCCTTCTACTCCTTTAGGTGTGAAGAAGGAGAGACTTTGAGCTATCCCCATATCCTGTGTTTATATTCTGTTTGTGCTTTCGTCATAAGGTACAGATACTCTGCCCTTTTTCAGTAAGGGTTCTTATATTCTTATACATTGATGTTGAGTTATGATTCAGTTAAGATTTCCCAAGCCATTGCTATGTTCCCTTTGAATGAACCTTTGATATTACCTTTGATATGACTTTGAGATGCACCTTTTGATATATGACCTTGAGCTATGATTTTGAGACATGACTCTTAGTTTGATACCCGAGCCATTTTTGTACTTTCCTAGCCAGGAAGGTAACCTGGCCATGTCTGTGATGCACCACTGGCATGACTCCTGTGTGGGGGAGTGATTTCTCACACCGTCCCTTTTATATTATCTGCCATGGCTACTTGACTTTGAGATTGACTTTGAGTTTGGGGGCGTATGGATTGCAATCCTAGGCATGTTTTTGTTTAGTGGATTTAACTATGACTTTGAGTATGACTTTGAGTATGACTTTGAGGTGACTGGTGCTTGTGTGCAATACACGCCTTTCACATATTCTGGGAGCTGATCACTCCACTATTATGATACATGAGGACACCCCTCATATTATCTGGTTGCCTAAGAGGTATCCCCTCTGATTTTGAGATTATGACTTTGAGATCATGATGTTGAGATTATGACTTTGAGATTATGATGTTGAGATTATGACTTTGAGTTTTCTGGGCTCGTGGTAGATGACTATCCTACTCTTCTCTTATTATCCATTTATTTCTTTTATACCTTATGACATTCCCATTGCCCATACTATATTTTCTGTTTCGTTATTCTTTGCTTTGTATATGTATCTGTTCACTGAGCTTTTTAAGCTCAGCCGCACGTTTTCTTTTCGTGTGCGGCAGGTAATAAGCAGGACGACGGGTTTGGGTATGAGTGAAGAGACTTTTGGATTTAGAAGACTTTGATAGTGTTCTGAAGTAGAGACCATTAGAAGGAGTTGCTTTTGCAGACTTAGTGTTTAGTTTTGTTTCCGTTGTAACCATGTAAATTTCAAAATTTCATTTGTAACCTTTGAGAATTTCTGTATTATTTGAAATATATGCTTTGTTTGATCTGATGTGAAACCATTAGTGTGACATCTTTACCCTTATTGGGTTGGGGTGTTACAAAATGGGTGTGGCAGAAAATTTTTATTGAACTAGTAATGTTAATATGGCTCGATTATGATACGTGTTTCGTTTTGTCGAATCTTACGATATCGCGAACTAGTTGATGAGTTAGAAGTGTTGTAGTCGTAGGCTTATTTCGATTTCTACCAGTTCACTTGTCGATCTATCTAGTTGCACCCGTAGTCGTGTTGTTTTGGGGTCATAATAATCGAATGGTTAGTTTCAAAAACATGCTCGTGAAGTGTTTGAGTAAATGTCTCTAAAGTTATTCAACATCTAAAAACAAGCTATGTTTGAGTAGAATGAGTCCTAGATCGTGGGTTTTCACTAGTTTATATCGGCCTATGTCCGCGATTGTGGTTGTGACTAGTAAATGGTTCGAGAAAAACAACTTTAAAACGTTCTTTTGTGCGGTCCATAAGTCCTAAAAAGGTAGCTCTAGTCGTTGTTTCTAGCACAAGCTCACGATTAGTATTGTGTTCATAGTTGGGTCGAGTGGTACTCGACTCAAGCGCCTCCTACACACTCAAAAAGGTTGTCGTAAAGACGTAAACCACCCCGATGGGTGTCTTGACACTCGGTTTATAAGTCTCAAAAGGACCCAAACTAGGCCTCGTTTGTGTGGTTAAAGGCCTCCCCGAACCGTGTCTAAGTTCGAGTTTAAAAGCTTTTGTAGTTTGCAAATCCCATTTGTCCAAAATAGTTGTCTTCCGGCGTTAACTAAAAAAGTCAAACAAATATTGTATTCTGCTGCTACACAATTCGTTCCTGCTGTTTTTTTTTTTTTTTCCATTGCTGCTACTAAATTCACTTGGGCCACAGCCCATTTAAATTAATTTTGGCCAAGTCCATTAGTGATGGTGGTCTTGGACCAGTCTAACGCCAAAACAAAACAAAAGGGCTATCTTTGAATTATTAGTTTGTCATTTAAAAGCCCAACAGGCCATAGCCTGTTTCCGTTAACTTCGTTCGGGCCGCAGCCCACCCCCTCCTCGATATCTATTATTGTCCGTCATTCGTGACTCGCCATATTTTCTTAACAAGCGACCGTTCGTTTACACACGACAACTATAAAAGAACTCGACACTTAATTGATATAAACTTGTAAATTAGACACTTAAATATATAGTTGAAATAATAAAACCGTTGTATATTTTTTTAAAGGCGGACAATTGAATAGTTAAACTCGTTCATTTACTTGAATACATTTTATCAACACTATTAATACATGTAGTGTGACTTCTTTTGCAAAGCTTATAATTTATTAACACAAAAATATAGTATTTTAAAAAAAATACCATTTTCTCACAAATTATATTAATGAAGCCTTATTTTCAGGTATATATATATATATATATATATATATATATATACACACGCACAATCAATTAACCACCAAACTTTCTATGATCGTACACATCGTCATCATTATCTTTTCGTACGTACCTTTCCGCTCATCGCTAAGTCAAAAATCGCTATTCCTATTCTTTGTACGTTCGTACAACTCGACGAGCCAACAACTTTAAATATTAAAAACTTGGTTTTCACTTAAACGCTGCCACACCAGCAACGATAACATAAACTGTTTAAATCTTTCAGATTTAACTAAACTTCGTAAATTCTTAAACTCGATTCGTGAACTAAAATAAACCTTACTAATCTAGGTCGCGTGTCGGTGTTGAACACTGTCTGAACTATTTTGTGATCTGACTGCTATATACCAAGGTGAGTTCATGACCCCTACTTTTACTGGTTTTTAAACTGTTCTTGGGGGAGAATACATGCTCGTTTTAACTAAACTCAATGACTGTTTACTTGAAATCTGCAAACTGTTTACTCAATATCTGACTGTTGAGCTGAATTATTTGAATTGGTTATTTGAAGGCATTATGTGATTGACTGATATGTAACCCCACTCTATTTAAACTTGTTTTACAATCGGGGTGAGAAACATGCAAAACTATTTTATGGACCAACACTGTTGTTATCAAACTATTACGCGGATTAGCCTAAGCACTATTATGTCCCAAATTGCCCAAACTCATGAACCGTCAATTCCTGCTGGGAAGCGCGAATGTTATAAATAGATCTATTGGGAGTAACGTCCCCGTTCGGGTTGACCGGATAGGCAAACGAACGTATACCATGTCGAAACACAAGTGTCTGGGATAAACACTTGCCGGGCCTTTGTATTTAACATGCTTCTAGAGCATGCACACTGTTATAGCTTCGGTTACATGAACTTAGAGCTAGCGTAATACACTATTTTATTTTTGGGTTGCTTACCCTACACTTGGTCCACATCACAAACTTTACTTGAAGGAAAACACTATTTTCAGGACATTGTGAGCGACACAATGGCCACAAAACTCTTATGGAACTCACAGTATTTTTACTGCTTTATTACAAATCTTATTTGGCAGCGGGTTGTAAACACACAGGTTGCAAGTCTTGTATGGGCGGGGCTTGGGACTGAGTGGATTTACAATGCCTTTGCCGGGAAAATCGTTATTCAAACGCTTTACATTTTACACTAAACTCTATGAACTCACCAACCTCGTGTTGACACTTTTTAGCATGTATTTTCAGGTTTAAGGCGATAAACTAGTTGTGAAGGCTTTTGGCATGGCATGGCATGGTCATAGAAGACTCTGATATTCGGGACCACTTAAAATCTTTTATGGGCTTATATTTCCGCACCACTTTTTAAATGTTGTAAACAAACCACTTTTGAATATGAAATCTATTTTAAATGGTTGAGGTAAAACCATTCTTTATACTTTGTGTTGTGATACCAATTTAGTAGCACCCAAACATGTATGCTTCCGCTAAACCAGATTTGGGGGTGTTACAGATTGGCATCAGAGCCTAGGTTATAGAGAACTGGGTATTTTTAAAACCTAGACTATAACCACTTTTACGAAAACTTAACCCTATGACCGCCACATGCCTGCCTGCCAAGCTGATGCCTCAATTATGATTTTTATTGCTAATATAATTGATGAGATGTGCACACTGTTATCGGATAAGTATATCCATCTATTTTCGCTACCTACTATAAGTATCTTTGAGTATACACACGCATAACACTCGTCGTAGCATTACGCCTTTTCTCTAAGCAATCTCATCAATCGTCCTCGAGTGTGGACATCCGCCTTAATTATTTAAGCAACTTTTAAAAGTAAGGGACATATTACTGGCGTAACTGAGCTGAGTATTCCAAAATTTATTGAACCTCGGTGGAATATAGACTGATCACCTATATTCGACCAGGGACAGTGGGACATAGCCTGATCACCTATGTCCGACTCAGAGGTAAATTTTGCAATACTCAGAGTAGTTATACTAGGAGTTATGTCCAGATTGATTTTCTACCTGACTCCTGAAAGTTTTAAAAATTCTGTGTGTGTACATAATCACTGCCTAACATGAACATTCACATCCACACACAACACACTGGCATCACAACACCTTATGAACCGTAATACACCGGCACCACTATACTCCTCCATTTATACGGAATTTCTATTTGTCGCCGTCTGACTGTAATTTTCATCGGGCCAGTTAGACCCGATTGGCACCATTTGGACCCATGTTGCTTATTTGTAATTCCTCGAAATCGTAAAAAGCCCATTGGAGCGTTTGGAATCGGTTTTGGCTATGTTTGAATTTGAACCTCGAACTGTAATACATCCGACACCACTATACTTTGCCATTTATATGGAATCCCAGTTGCTGTCGTCTACCTGTAATTTGCATCGACTCAGGCTAGACCTGATGAGCATCGTTTAAATCCGAGTTGCTTATTTGTAACTCCTCGAGATCGTAGTAAGTCCATTTTAGCTTATTGGAGCATCAGAATTGGTTTTGACCATGTTTAAATCTGAACCTCATTCCTGAATTTGGAATTGTCATTCAGCTTTGTTTTGTTTTCGTTACAGTCACCTCCACCTTAACCCTACACTCAAATAATGTTGTACTTTCCGCGTTAAACACTAAGTACACCACTGAGATAGCCAACCGATTGCTAATAGCAATCAACATCCTTCATCAGAGTCGTACTCTGAACTCGCTAAACTTCCCATTCGGCAGAGATTCTGCGCCCGACAGAAACCTTAAGACCCTAAGGAATAACCTAAACCGCGTTCCTTGGGACAATCACCTAATTTTCTCTCGTCCCTCGGGAATATCAGTTATTTTTGCTACCCTCTTATAAAATAATAAACCATGTCGCTAATATCATAGAAACTGTTTTCGATTATTCTACAGACCATATTGCAGTTACCCTACAAATGTTTTACTACTACTTTGTGAAATCAAAATTTCGACCTTACAACTATTTTGTAAACAATGAATAGTTCTCGTTCTATAAACTATTTTACAAATCATTTCACAAGTTATTTTATAAAATGATTTGTTGCCTTGCTACTATATCACAAATGAAACTTCAGATTGCTATTATTTTGCAAATAATAAACTGTTTTCTTATCACTCTATAAACTGTTTAAAAAAAAAATTGTTTTATAAACAATCCTAAACCTACCCTAAGGACTATTCATTCCATTAAAAATTAGGTTATATAGTCGTTTGGTACTGTCAAAGTAAGCTGAGTACTTAGGGTTATGAACCTTGTCTGATATTAAACATGGAATCCTACTCAGCCTTAGCAACTAGACTTCGCCCTTAGGCACCTAAAATTTATGTAGATAAACATACCTGATAGCACCCTTTTCCGTAACGTCTTCACTTTTAAGGACTTCTTTTAAAACTATGGTCGTAACAATCGTAAAACTTGTAGTAATATCCTTCTGAAACACTCATTTTGATGCGTTAAATTCTTTTGCTCAAACTTTTGTTAAGAAATGTCAAACGCCAACTTTTGTGAAAACTATAACATCCACACCCTGACTAAGAACCGTTTTACGAAATTTTAAATTTTTGAAACCATACCACCCTAAGTATCTACCGATCTCTAACAAAAGAATGTGTATTAACTGGAAAGTTATTTTGGTCAAATTGATATAAAGACTTACTCAAATAAAGTTTTCAAACAAGATCTTTATCCAACCCTATGATGGGAATAGTCATCTCAAGAACCTTGTTGTTTAGAACGAACAATTCACATCCCAACTGTCAAAGCTCGATAAATTCTCAAAAAGGTCTCGAATCCATATGGGAACGTGAGAACAAAGTCAAGCGTAAATGCCCTCAATTTTTCTGAACTCTATCGGGTAACTCTAAGTGAAAACCGAGGACGGTTTTCCTTCTAAGGCGTGGAGGATGTGACAAATGGTAAATTTCCACCTATATTTTAATAATAAATGTCTATTTATTATTACCTAACTGTTAGATTAAACATTTATGTGTTTACATTACGATCACGGGAAACAAACCCGCACTCTGTAGCGTACAGTAACTCACCAAAACTATTTGATCTTATCAGAAAAGGTGAAACTTTCACTTTCTGACATTTACAAACACCAACGTAACAAAACGAGAGGTTATCTCGTTTTCTTGAAAAACAACACCACACGCGTACCGACACCACATCAGTAAAGGTTCACCTTTATAAACTCATTTCGGAGTCAATAAATTTCATTCTATGTCAGTCCGATAAAAACGACTCATGGATTATATATATATATATATATTTTTTTTGTTCATTTCTCTCAACGACTCGAAAATCTCAAAACACACCGAGATCCAACGGGACACGGGGTACACATTATACCTACACAAATAATACAAGACTTAATTAAACCTTATCCTATTATATATATATATATATATTTTTTTTTTCTTTTTCTTCCTCTTATCCCTGCGCAACTCTTTCTCTCTCTCTCAGAGATTTCGTCATCTCTTCAGAAACACCAGATCTGGGTCAAACAAGTCGAATGGCAACAAACCAGGTCTATCACTATCTCTCTTGTGTCCAAATAAGACCTGTGTTCATTTTGTCCAAGCTTTAAAGTCAACCAACAAGCCAAAATGATGATGTTATAATTTCCTTTGGTGGCTATGGCGCGTCTGGGAAGAGGGGAGAAGGCATCAAAACCCTCCTTGAATACTCTTTTAAATCCCTATCAATCTTGGTAAGCCCACACACCCACAAAAGTTACAACCAATCCGAAATTTAGAAGAGTAGCAAGCGGTGCAGTGGAAAACGCAATCAGAAGCAGGAGGGTGTGTGTGGATTTGCTGGGTTCGATTCGGGTTCCATCGATCTCATCCGAGTTTTCTTCGATCTCGTCTCAACTTCCTAGTAGTTGAACTACTAGTTGTAAGAACTCTAAACTTTTCCTTTTTGATTCTTGTTTCCATTCGAATGAATATATTGTAATTATTTTGAATATTTTGTGAATCGTTATACATATTTGTGAGGTTTATAAAAGTTCGGTTTATCAAAACATTGCGAATCTTTATTGTTGTTGAATCAAATGGGTGTGGCAGAAATTTTTTATTGAACTAGTAATGTTAGTATGGCTCGATTTTGATACGTGTTTCGTTTTGTCGAATCTTACGATATCGCGAACTAGTTGATGAGTTAGAAGTGTTGTAGTCGTAGGCTTATTTCGATTTCTACCAGTTCACTTGTCGATCTAT
Organism: Artemisia tridentata subsp. tridentata; assembly: GCA_021014915.2. Classification (NCBI taxonomy): domain Eukaryota; kingdom Viridiplantae; phylum Streptophyta; class Magnoliopsida; order Asterales; family Asteraceae; genus Artemisia; species Artemisia tridentata. The sequence continues at coordinate 147,185,693 of CP139503.1, read as the reverse complement.
CTAGTTGCACCCGTAGTCGTGTTGTTTTGGGGTCATAATAATCGAATGGCTAGTTTCAAAAACATGCTCGCGAAGTGTTTGAGTAAATGTCTCTAAAGTTATTCAACATCTAAAAACAAGCTATGTTTGAGTAGAATGAGTCCTAGATCGTGGGTTTCACTAGTTTATATCGGCCTATGTCCGCGATTGTGGTTGTGACTAGTAAATGGTTCGAGAAAAACAACTTTAAAACGTTCTTTTGTGCGGTCCATAAGTCCTAAAAAGGTAGCTCTAGTTGTTGTTTCTAGCACAAGCTCACGATTAGTATTGTGTTCATAGTTGGGTCGAGTGGTACTCGACTCAAGCGCCTCCTACACACTCAAAAAGGTTGTCGTAAAGACGTAAACCACCCCGATGGGTGTCTTGACACTCGGTTTATAAGTCTCAAAAGGACCCAAACTAGGCCTCGTTTGTGTGGTTAAAGGCCTCCCCGAACCGTGTCTAAGTTCGAGTTTAAAAGCTTTTGTAGTTTGCAAATCCCATTTGTCCAAAATATTTGTCTTCCGGCGTTAACTAAAAAGTCAAAAAAATATTGTATTCTGCTGCTACACAATTCATTCCTGCTGTGTTTTTTTTTTTGTTTCCATTGCTGCTACTAAATTCACTTGGGCCACAGCCCATTTAAATTAATTTTGGCCAAGTCCATTAGTGATGGTGGTCTTGGACCAGTCTAACGCCAAAACAAAACAAAAGGGCTATCTTTGAATTATTAGTTTGTCATTTAAAAGCCCAACAGGCCATAGCCTGTTTCCGTTAACTTCGTTCGGGCCGCAGCCCACCCCCTCCTCGATATCTATTATTGTCTGTCATTCGTGACTCGCCATATTTTCTTAACAAGCGACGGTTCGTTTACACACGACAACTATAAAATAACTCGACACTTAATTGATATAAACTTGTAAATTAGACACTTAAATATATAGTTGAAATAATAAAACCGTTGTATATTTTTTTAAAGGCGGACAATTGAATAGTTAAACTCGTTCATTTACTTGAATACATTTTATCAACACTATTAATACATGTAGTGTGACTTCTTTTGCAAAGCTTATAATTTATTAACACAAAAATATAGTATTTTTAAAAAAATACCATTTTCTCACAAATTATATTAATGAAGCCTTATTTTCAGGTATATATATATATATATATATATATATATATATATACACACGCACAATCAATTAACCACCAAACGTTCTATGATCGTACACATCGTCATCATTATCTTTTCGTACGTACCTTTCCGCTCATCGCTAAGTCAAAAATCGCTATTCCTATTCTTTGTACGTTCGTACAACTCGACGAGCCAACAACTTTAAATATTAAAAACTTGGTTTTCACTTAAACGCTGCCACACCAGCAACGATAACATAAACTGTTTAAATCTTTCAGATTTAACTAAACTTCGTAAATTCTTAAACTCGATTCGTGAACTAAAATAAACCTTACTAATCTAGGTCGCGTGTCGGTGTTGAACACTGTCTGAACTATTTTGTGATCTGACTGCTATATACCAAGGTGAGTTCATGACCCCTACTTTTACTGGTTTTTAAACTGTTCTTGGGGGAGAATACATGCTCGTTTTAACTAAACTCAATGACTGTTTACTTGAAATCTGCAAACTGTTTACTCAATATCTGACTGTTGAGCTGAATTATTTGAATTGGTTATTTGAAGGCATTATGTGATTGACTGATATGTAACCCCACTCTATTTAAACTTGTTTTACAATCGGGGTGAGAAACATGCAAAACTATTTTATGGACCAACACTGTTGTTATCAAACTATTACGCGGATTAGCCTAAGCACTATTATGTCCCAAATTGCCCAAACTCATGAACCGTCAATTCCTGCTGGGAAGCGCGAATGTTATAAATAGATCTATTGGGAGTAACGTCCCCGTTCGGGTTGACCGGATAGGCAAACGAACGTATACCATGTCGAAACACAAGTGTCTGGGATAAACACTTGCCGGGCCTTTGTATTTAACATGCTTCTAGAGCATGCACACTGTTATAGCTTCGGTTACATGAACTTAGAGCTAGCGTAATACACTATTTTATTTTTGGGTTGCTTACCCTACACTTGGTCCACATCACAAACTTTACTTGAAGGAAAACACTATTTTCAGGACATTGTGAGCGACACAATGGCCACAAAACTGTTATGGAACTCACAGTATTTTTACTGCTTTATTACAAATCTTATTTGGCAGCGGGTTGTAAACACACAGGTTGCAAGTCTTGTATGGGCAGGGCTTGGGACTGAATGGATTTACAATGCCTTTGCCAGGAAAATCGTTATTCAAACGCTTTACATTTTACACTAAACTCTATGAACTCACCAACCTCGTGTTGACACTTTTTAGCATGTATTTTCAGGTTTAAGGCGATAAACTAGTTGTGAAGGCTTTTGGCATGGCATGGCATGGTCATAGAAGACTCTGATATTCGGGACCACTTAAAATCTTTTATGGGCTTATATTTCCGCACCACTTTTTAAATGTTGTAAACAAACCACTTTTGAATATGAAATCTATTTTAAATGGTTGAGGTAAAACCATTCTTTATACTTTGTGTTGTGATACCAATTTAGTAGCACCCAAACATGTATGCTTCCGCTAAACCAGATTTGGGGGTGTTACACGTGGTGTAGAAGTTGTGAAGCCGTAGCTTAGAAGACATGAAGTCCTTGTGTTGAAGTCATGAAGCCGTAGCATAGAAGCTGTGAAGCGGTCGTGTTAAAGTTGTGAAGTCCTAGTCGTGAAGTCCTAGTGTTGAAGTCGTGAAGCCGTAGCATAGAAGTTGTGTAGCGGTCGTGTTGAAGCCGTGAAGTCCTAGTCGTGAAGTCCTAGTGATGAAGTCGTGAAGCCGTAGCATAGAGGTTGTGTAGCGGACATGTTGAAGTCGTGAAGTCTTAGTCATGAAGACATAGTGTTGAAGTCGTGAAGCCGCATCATAGAGGTTGTGTAGCGGTCGTGTTGAAGTCGTGAAGAAGTCGTGAAGCAGTCGTGAAGCCGTTGTGAAGTAGTCGTGAATAATTTGTGAAGAAGTTGTGTTGTGAAGTTGTGAGATTGGTTCTAGCTACGATTAGAACTCGACATTTAGCTTTGTGTCGTTAAACCCGTGTAAGCCAAAGTTGTGTACGGTTTTCTCCGCCATAAGGGAGCTTATTGAAGTTGTGAAGAAAACTCTCAAGCAAGGTGTGCTCGGGGAGTGGAGTAGGGCAAGGAAGGTGTCCTTGTAGCCGAACCACTATAAATCTCTCGTGTCTCGGTCAGATCTTTCCATACCTTATTTATTTATTTACTTGCATCGTCATTACTTTCATACACATAGGTTTATATAATTGCTAGTATTAATTAGAGGTCGACTTCACATAAAGATCAATTTGAAAATCCATTCAAGAAACCAAAACTTTTACAATCAATTTAAAAGAATACATATATAACTAATAATAAGATTCAAGTTTTATTTTTCATACAAACTTAAATCTAAGTGTTTTAAAAATAAACAAAAGTTTTCATAATAAAATTAAAAAGACATAAAACTATTCAACCCCCCCTTCTAGTTTTCCACAATAATTATGAGGAGATAACTATCATATATTTGACCAAAAATCAAACCAAACCCCCCCTTGATTTCCTCATTGGCCGGCCCCCTATATGAGCTAAATGGGCTTGCCATTTGTTTTTCAAGTCCAATGGATTAAGTACTTTACTTAGCCATTAGAAGCCCAATAGTGATCCTGAGTTATGTTAGGTTATTTATATATCGTAAATACAATAAACACGATATATAAATTGGTACCTCAGTGTATATGTGTGTGACCCCATAGACTCACATATGTCTAGCCATATAATTTTTTATTGTGACACGAGCATACTCCAACACGCTGCCAACATGAGAAATTCATTAAAGAAGCTACAAACTGCGTTGATTATTCATTTGTTAACAAAAGTTTTCTATTGCAAGTTAACATACCTTAAGTTCTCAATGTCAACCTTTTGATATGCAGTTTCATTTTGGCTGGCATTTTGTTTATGTTTTAGTTGTCCAACAGACCTTAGACATCCAATGTAATCTGTGAGTAAATAAGTATCAGAATTTGTATAACTTGCTGGATGAAAAAAACTAAAGGTTTAAAACATGACCTGTTTGCATTGGGTATTGCATTCTTCCTGTAGCATCTTCTGTTGGGACTCTGGATTGGAGTTGGTTGTATGAAACAAATCTAAAGTAGTGGTATGGGATCTCTGGTGCTGTTATAACATCAAATTTTGTGATTCTTCCGAATCTGAGGCTTGTTTTGTTGTCAATCGTTTGTTGATAAGGGTTGGTCGGCTCACACATGAAATCTGAAATTCTGTAGACAGATCCAACTTTTATTTTTGGATCAAATAAGTCGATGTCTTTAACATTCATGTTCGCCTGTATAGCGTTGCCCTGTTCATGTTGATTTGCCGTTATACAGATTCAAGTAATTAATATTTAGTGTTTATATTACATAAACTTTAACGCACCTCTCGGTCTATTAAGATGCAACAGAATGCAGTTTCATGTTTTTTTGGTCAGAATTCACTTCCACCTTTTTTTGGATAGCTCACTGAAATCCATTTTCTATATATTCTAACTTCAAGGACTTTGTCGTAAGAGTTTGGATGTAGCTCAGCAATTTTTGCAATCTGCAGTGTCTTGTTACTTTCAACCATAGTGTTTTCAGATGGATGTTTGACTTCAGCTAGTGTGGTGGAGCCGGTTTCAACCATTTCGCCTGTGCATGGATGTTGTGCCTCAGCAATTGATGATCTTCCATTTGACTGCTAAGATATAATAAATAAGACTGAGTTATAAGCAAAAACTGGTAACTGAAGATGATGTTTACACAAAACATTTAAGTAATAATGGGACGGCAGTTGTTAAAGAGGATGCTTGTTTAAAAAATCTACTTGTATGCCATAATTTTCACAATACTTTTATAAAAGCAAAATATGGTCATATGCAGTTGTCATGGCATTTTCAAGAGTGCCGAGTATCAAAAGTATTTGCATTTATGTTTTTAAAAACAATAAGATGCAGTTGGATATCTATCGCAAAAAAAAACTTCAAAAAAAAAAAAAAAAAAAAAAACTTCAATTAAGAAAAGGAATAAGAAAGGAGGAAAAAAAAAGAAGAAGCAAGAGAGTATAAAAAGGTAGATATTAAAGGGTGCAGCTGCGCTCAGAAAAAGGTTGCGCATCCTGTATTTTTGTCAAAAAGTATTTGTAAACTATATTTTTTGTCTCATTTGGTTTTCGATCTTGTTGCTGTTTCATGAGAACTTTTAATCCATGAGGAGATGTAGCCCTAGAAAGAGCGACATACAGCTGCCCATGGCCAAAAACTGGTTCAGGAAGGTAGACGCCGATTTTGTTAAGAGATTGGCCCTGACTTTTATTAATTGTCATGGCGTAACAGACTTTAATTGGAAATTGGTTACGTTTAAAAAGGAACGGAAGATTTTGATCTGTATGGATTAAAGGTATTCTGTGTATGAAAACTTTTTCGCCGACTCTTGTCCCTGTGATGATTTGTACTTCAATAAGTCTTGACATCAGTTGCGTGACTATCATGCGAGTTCCATTGCATAAACCACCTGCCAAGCTAACATTTCTCAGAAGCATTACTGGTGTTCCGATTTTAAGATGCAGCTGGTGCGGTGGAAATCCTGAGGGAGCTTAAACGTATTTAGATATTCAGCAGGATACAAAATCTCTGTTTCAGTCCATTATTATTAACTGGGACAACTATATCATGGCTTGCGTAAGTTGTAGTATCGCCTTCAACCATTGACAGAACATGCGCATTAATAATGTCTGCAGTTTCATTCTTTGGGCAGACAATCGCTTTTTGTTGCAGGGTGACTGCCGAAGGTGTTTGAAGCGTGCTTCGGTCGTAGATGAAATCTATGAGGTTAGCCAGACCTTCTGCATCATCTTCTATGCAGTATCTTTCTGGAATCTCAACCCATGCTGTATTTCTACTATCTTCTTCGTCGGGTTCGCCAATTCTGCCATTACCAATATCAAGAAGCTATGTCATGAAGGAATGTACCAAGCTCTGTTCTTCTAGGCTGAGGCCTGATCGAAATAACCGCATGTTTTCTTTTAGTGTCATCAGCTTAAAATGAGGCCAGAGTTGGGATCTTGCAATAGATGATGCTATTATTTCCATTTTTGGAGCACCTTTTTTCACTGGTAAAGTCTGTCAAAAATCTCCGCCTAAAATGACTGTTTTCCCACCAAAGAAAACATCAGGCGCATCTAGTATGTCTTTAAGAGTTCTGTCTAGTGTCTCGAAGAATCGGTGATCATTCATAGGTGCTTCATCCCAAATAATCATATCTGTCTCTGCAACTTTCCTATGTGAGTATTTTTTTTTTTAACTTTGCAGAGTGACTCATCTGTTAATTCAAGTGGAAATTTAAATCTTGAATGCGCAGTTCGGGCTGATGGAAGAAGGAGGGAAGCAATGCCAGAAGAAGCAACTGCAAGGACGATCTTACCTTCAGATCGCAGGCTGCTGATAATAGTTTTCCACAGAAAAGTTTTGCCAGTTCCTCCATGGCCATAGACAAATATCAGTTCTTGCGTACCTGTTCTATAACCATTTAAGATAAGCTCGTAGATTTGCCTTTGTTGAGTATTCAACTTAGGGACCAAATCATCTCTCTCATGTGCTAATAAGGGTCTGTTATGATTCTTTTCTTCCATTAGTAATCGATTGTTTAATTGATCAAGTAAGTGTTTTGGAGGTAGCTGCAAACCGTAGTCCTGCACCGATTTACCGCAGCTGCTTAGTAATATTTCTAATTCGTATAATATATAGCTTTGTAATTCAGCATCATTGACATAGTAGCCGGGAATCCGCACATATTCTGAAACAATGCGTGGAATATCATGACCCATTTGTTGCCAATATTTATTCCATAGATGTAAAGGGTTCGTTACGTCGCAATGAGTAAGAACTTGAGCAAAAAGAAACCTTAGCTCTGCTGATGATGCTGACATGCATGCCTCTTGAAGTGTTGTATCCCATTCTTTGTCATCACCAAGCAGACCAAGAGCATCACATGCAGCTCGATATGTAGGGTATACGATCCGGTTGACTGTTCGAACATCTGTGAACCCTCTACATCCTTTCTGATGACATAGCAACATTCTAAAGTAGAAAAGCTCTCGTAAGCTTGGGTACACATATGTGAGGCGGCCAACAGAATATTTGTTATTTTTTCTTCTTGACTAGTATTTTCTGGCTTGATACCAAACAAATTCTGATGGAAACTCTAGGTAAGTTAGGTGGCGCCCATCTGTGTTTTCAACGTTGTAAGTAAACCATTCTGTGAGTGTCGTCATCTTTTTATCTGGCCGATTTACAACTGATTCCAGATCATCACTGTCTCTAAAGGTCATATGTTGCATGCCTTTGAGGTGTACTGAAAGTATCTGAACTGCTGGTTCTCTACTATGTATTTCAAATTTGAGAATCCTCCAACAGGCTTCATGAGGACATATGAAACGGCCATCTACAAAATTCTGGATTTCGTCAATGTGTGGCCGTGACTGGATTGCTGAAGTAGATGCATCGCATATACATCTAGTCACTTGGGCAAATATTCGATCTATTCCTTTGGATATGTACTTAAACAAATATTTTATAAGCATGCTCCAACTGCAGTATTCGACATTGATATGTGCTTCAAACGCCAAACACAAAGACCGGTTATATGGAACGACATATGTGTTATCAAGCTTCATCTGGTGTTTAGCTGCAGAAATCTTTGTTTGCCTTCTTCGCTAATGCGCACGTCCCATGTCATCAAAAAAGTCTCAGTGTTATATTTCTTCGGGAATTTTTTTGTGCATACATCGCCTTGCATACACGGTGCACCCAAATTGGCTTTTCCACAGGGTCCATGCATCATCATTTCAAAAACAATTTTATAGCCGCGTGGATCGACGGCTGGGTCATGCAACTCTGCAGAAATATATTCGTCAACAACTTCAGCATTTTGTATTTTGGTTGATGAAGACACCCACACTAATGTGTGACAATGTGGTAACCCACGCTTTTGGAACTTAACCGTATATAATACTGCATAGTAAAAAATAGGAAAATATAAATGAGAAATGAGGACAATATGTTGATGCATTAGATAGGCCACCTATTGAGGCCATAAGTATTAATGATAGCTAAATCGTATTTATTTATTTATTTATTTATTTATTATTTATTTATTTATTTTTATTTTTTTAACAAAACAAAAGCATACCTCCTGTGATATATCCAAATGGTTGTGTCTGTTTTAGGAACTTGATAAAGGCCTTAATCTTTTGCTCGAAAACTCTACATATTATATCTGCTCTGTCCGCTGCGTTCAAATGTGAGAACGATGACATGTATCTTTGAATTTCAGGCCAATTAACATTACATGTGAACGTTATGAAGAATTGCGGGTTACCAAGCACACGACAAATTGCTAGCGCATCCAAGTAGTGGCTATACATGTATCTAGGACCTCTAGTAAATGAAGTAGGCAAAATAATTCTTGAACCTACTTCTGAGCCATTACGATCATCCCTTGAAACTGCATCATACATGCCGAAAAAATATTCTCCCCGAATGTCATTTTGATATGTTCTAAAGAAATCCATTCTGTTCTGTTCTATGCAGCAATAAACACCAACTACATACTGCTTGAAAAGACGGCCTATTTGGAAAAGCAGATTGTATTGGTCATACCTTGGATGTAACTGATAGGTGTAAAATGCGTTCATTGAAACTCGCTTTTCCTTGTCGTTCGGATCCGCAGATCTTAACTTTAACTTTGTATGAAACCTTGGCTGGCCATAAATGAAAATGAGTGGAAACTACAATGACATGTAGGATTGATGAAGCTTGTTTATCCTTTTTGGTGGCCCACCTTTTTGTTCGATGATAACATCAAAATCTGCTTCCGTCGTTGGACCATTGTCAAACACTATGGCTCCCAGGCTGTTGGATGTAGGTAGTTCATAACTGCGTGCACCTTCAGTATTGTAAAGCCTAACCTTGAATTCAGGCACATCAACTTATGCACATTTATCTCTTGCAGTGCTGAACAGCTGGACCAACTCATTGTGAGTATCTAAAAACTGGATGAGTCTTTGCACCACCTCTGGATCTAATGCAGGTCCGTCGGAATCTCGAAAATGATTCATCCTGTTTTGCACTTCATTCTGTGTGTCATAGATATATAATTGCAAAAAACATGGCGCATGATCACCAGCAGGACAAAGCGAGCCAATCCAGTGGTATATTTGACCAGAAACTTTAAAAACATATGGGCCTCTTCCTTGGTTTATCGTGTTGTCGATATTGGCACCAAATGAAGTCATCGCAAACATTTGATCATAAGCCCTTATATTCTGCATAAAACTACTGTCTGCAAGAAGCTGTTTGATATATGCGGGTGGATCTGCCTCTGGTTCCATGTAAATTTTACCACCTCCGCAGTATAAATGATATTCGGCCTGACCATTTGATGAATGATGACCTTTAAGGCGTTCCTCATACCAAAATGTAGCTTTATAGTACTGGCAACGCTGATTACAATCTCCTAAATCATCATAGACAGGTGATGTATCTGCATTTAATGAGACACAGCTCTGAATACAACAACAAAAACCAACTTACTTAGTTAAAATGCAAGCTGTTGTAAAAGGGAAGAGCAATCACCTGTGTCAGGGCGTTGTTGTACATGCCTTTTGCTTGGCTCGCATCTTTGTCTTCTTTTTTTTCTGTGTTTATTGTAAACAGGTGTTATTATTTATATGAGCTGATTCAGGAGCATTATGTGGAAGACGTCCTATCATGAAGCCAGAATAATGCGTAAACTAACAGGTTTCTTTTAAAAGGAGCATGAAAACTAACGTATTTGCTTAAGATTCAAGTTTTTTGGGAAGAAAGTAGGTGCATTTACCTGTCTCTGTAAGTGAAGGTGATTGTTGATGATGAATATGTATCCCATTATCTGAAGCACCTTGTAAATCAGTTGTTGAACAATGGGTGCGCACACAACTTGCATTTGCTGCACTGTTTCCTCTTTTATTTTTTTCGATTTGTCTGTTATTATTTATAGAAGTTGATTCAGGCCTACCATGTGCGTCTGTTCCTGCTGTGAACAAAAAAGCATTGTTAAAAAGTGAATTAAATGTTTGTGTGATAGAAAAGACAGGTTGATCAAGGGTATTTTGAAAAGTACCTCTGGAAGGATGTGGTTGCACTATAGAATGACCAGTTTGATCTTCAAGCGGAATTGTGTCTTTACTGTGATAAAAAAGTATTGACCGTGCTGCTGTCAATAACAGGAAAAGATTTTAAAAAAAACGACCAAAAAAAAAAAAAAAAAAAAAAAAAAAAGAGTAATGCAAAAGTTTTTTTGTCTGAAATACATTTATTCAAGGGGCTGTTTGGTACAGTAATAGTTAAACTTCTTTCTAATAGACCGCATTAATTTACCTTGATGTCTATCATCAGGTAAATCGTTTTGCCTCACTGTTGCGTGGTCTACTGAAGCACTTTGGAAATTGGCGTTGGCAACAGGGTTACGACTGTTGCTTATCATGTTGTGGTCTTGATTTTTGCGGCCTTCAACATTTTTTTATGCAGCTGCTGGTGCATTTTTTAAAACATATATGAATATAAAGATTTTCAGTATTCTTTATAACCATAAGCATAAAAGGTTTGTTAAACCAAATTAAGTTGCTTAAATTACCTCGGGTAAACCGGTGTTGACTAAAGAAATTGGGCAATGATGTAGCCGGCTGGCTCACTGCAACCGCTTGTTCTATGCTAAGGTCACGGTCTGCAATGGTCAAATTCTCTAAATGAAAATCACGTGGAAAAAAATCATAAAAACAATCAGTAAAGTGACTTAAACATGTCCTAAAAAGGATCAACCAAAAAGCATATGGAACATAAATAATGAACTAACCGCTGGATGAACCAAAGGTTGATCTATGCCGAGTATGATCGCGTGGTGAATACCGTGGGCGCACATCTCTTACAACTACTTCACTGTTTCCTCTGTTTCTTTTTTTGGTTTGTCTATTGTTATTTATAGAAGCTGATTCAGGCCAAACCTGTGTCTGTATTCCTGCTGTTAACAAAAAAACGATGTGAATCTAACATTCTCTTAAAATATCAGACAATAAATGACGGCGTCATTTTAAGGTATGATTGTCTCTAAAGGCAATTCACAGACTTACATTGAGGTATATGACACAATAATTATTGTGGAATAGGAAACACAGGTTGAGCAAGGGTATTTGAGAAAGTACCCTTAGGAGCATGTTGTTGCATTATACAATAAGCAGTTTGATCTCCAGGCGGATGAATTTTTTTACTGTGGTCAACAAATATTCTAACGCCTCCTGGCAATTACAGAAAAAGATAAGGATGGTAATTGGTCTTTGTATGAAATACATCCATTGAAGGATACACAGTAACACCAAAGCTGCTTTATAATAGACCCTATTATTTTACCTTGACGCGTGTTATTAAGAAAATCATTTTTGCCAACTGTTGTGTAGTCTACTGAGGCACTCTGGAAACTGTTGCTGGCAACAGGGTAGGCATTGGTGTTCAGGCGTTCAGCGGTTAAATTTTTTTCTAATGGTACACCCGAGTGGCTTACACCAACCATTTGACCCGTAGCAAGCTGGCGTTTTTTAATGTTCAAATTCTCTACATTGAAATTGTTAGCAAAAATAATAATAAAAACAATTAGTATCACCATGCCACAAAAAGGAGCAATCATAAGCATATGACACATGAATAATGAACTAACCGTTGTACGAACCAAAGGCTGATGAAAGCCGATTAGCATCACCAGTAATGTCATCTTCAATCTCATTGTTGGCAGAGGAATGTATAGTGGCGGGGTTTATTACTTTTGGATTTTAGACACTCGAGTGTCGATATTTGTAACATCAATTTTAAAGTTTTGTTTCATAATTAGAATAAGCAACACCAAGACGAATCAGCCAAACGAAGAAAGTTAACCAAAAAACAATGACTAAGAGTTTGTAATTAGATATTATGAGCAATAAACGCATTTTCAAAGGATAGCATACAAAGAGAGGGAACAAAAGAGGGGGGAAAATCAGAAGCCAAGGAAAAAATAAACGACACCTTTAAAAAAAAAAGCGTCGAAAAGCTGATAAAAAACAACAACTAAACAAAGCATACAAACTTTCCAGCCTAACAACCCCACAACTAAGCAAAGCAGCATACAAACTTTGTACTATAACAACCCCACAACTAAGCAAAGCATACCATAGCCGCATACAAACTTTCTAGTCTAACAACCCCACAACTAAGCAAAGCAGCATACAAACTTTGTAGTGTAACAAACCCACAACTAAGCAAATCATACCATAGGCTAAATATAATAAACCACTAAATATAGTGCAACGAAGTTTGTAATCTGCTAATCCTAAAACAATAACTCTAACAAAACCCTAAAAGAATTAAATGCAACAGCTATAATTAAATGACGCATAACAACAACAAAGCATTAAATATCACATGAGCAAATGATTTTAAGAGTGTACCTGTAATCAATAACCTCACCTACCTTTTTGATCGAATGAAAGCGTATTCCAGATAAGTTTAGATCCCAAATTGTGGGTATAACTAATGGGATACTGTATAAAAAACAAATGGCGTAATAACAGCCACAAAACAAATAAAATATTGGGTTTACTATTGCATCTCCTGTTTATCCCCTCACAGGCAACTGTAGCTGGGAGCGGGCGGGTCAGACGGAATTTTACGGCCATCGGGTTTTGGTGGCGGGAGACTACAATTCGGAGCTAAAAGAATAAAGTGTATTGTGAGTGAGGATGTACAGTACGGATGCCCAACTTATAACCCGGGTCATGCATGGACCGGGTTGCAATAGCAAATGGGCTAAATTAATCCCGGTAAATGTTATGTATATATAATACTCCATTCGTCCCATATTAAATGTCCAAGTTTGACTTTTCAAGTCTTTCTTTATCAACTTTTACCTTAAATATTTTTGTTTGTGTCATATAGTATTTGATAAAAATTACACGCAATGAAAATAAATTTAAAACTTAATCCATTCATATATTTTTTATCGAGTATTATATTACACAAACAAAAATATTTAAGGTCAAAGTTGAGAAAGAAATACTTTAAAAAGTCAAACAGGACATTTAATATGGGACGGTGAGAGTATTTGGTATATAAATGAACTTAAATCGGTAACAAAAGCATCGTGAATATCGTATAATAATTAGAGGTGTTTAAACAGTCGGGTTTCTGTTTAATGAGGTTGATAAGTTTGGTTTATTCGGTTTTAAGGAAAAAATATAACCGCCTAATACACAAATCGAGATGGACTAAAATCAATCCAAACCACCCAAATTAACCTTCAAGTTAATCGGTTTTGGCCCTGAAAATCCGAATTGGTGAAATAGATAAACCACTATGACATTTGGGAAAGAAATTTTCGATGTTGTAAAACAAGACTAAGTGTAACAAAGAGGTACCAAGGCCGCATTCACCTTAGGGTCATCTCAGCTTTCTCTCTCTCCAACAAACTTCACCACCAACTTAAAGGGTGTTTCTTTTCTATTTATTGAGTGCGACCAAACCCTTGTTTCATCTTAATGGGAAGACACACAAAACATCTCTCTTGAATAAGTGGCTAATCAAGATATTACACCAAACCGCTTGATTAAAGAAACCCCATATTAGTGTAATAACACAACCAACTTCACCACAAAAACATCACATTTTACAAATATACCTAACAAAAACCAAAATAAACAGACACAATAAACCTTGCAAGAGTCTGCACGATCGAGTTATCCCTTATTTGATCGAAAACTCGATCGTCCATGGGTTAATTTAATAAGGTAAGACGCCTCTTGCACGCCACATGACAACGAAGACTCGGTCATCCTAGGGCTATTACGGATGGTCTAAACGACTCCTTTTACTTTATAAAAGATCAATTTGATGTTGTAAAACTAAGGGTGTGCTTGGTTCAAACTCGGTAATGAGAAAGTGAAAGACAATGGTAATGCTAAGGAAAGGGAAAGGAATCCATTCCTCCAATTTATTTGGTAATGGCCCATTACTCACTATCGGGTAATATGTCATTGCATTATAGTCAAGCAAACACCTTTTTTCATTACCTTACCCATTCCTCATCCCCCAAAACCTTCTACCAAGCACGCCCTAAAAACGCTTTCTTTTTCTGTATAAAAGACCAATTACTTGCAACGTAGCACATAACACACTATTTCTATAACCATAAACCAACCCAAATCCGAATAACCCAAAACTAAATAATCAAAATCATTTTGGATTGGGCGGGTTTTCGGGTGAACCCAGTTAGTGAACACCCCTAGCCAATGTTTTCAAACCCGGGTCGACCCAGCCAGTTCAACCGGTCGGACCGGTGCCCGGCCACAAAAAGAGTAAAAGAAACCGGGTTTCTAAAACCGGGTTAACCGGTTAGACCCACCGGGTTTTGAGTGACCCGGGTCAACCCGGGTCTTGAAACCCGGCCGGGTTTGGTTTTTTTTCAAATTTTTTTTTATAGAAACCGGGTTCAACCGGCGGTCGAACCGGTTGACCCGGTTAAAAAAATAAAAAAAGATTTGAATGGAAAACCGGGTTGACCCGGCGGTCGAACCGATGCCCGGTGATTCGAACGGGTCGATTAAAAACCCGGTTTTTAAAACATTGCCCCTGGCAGCTAAAATGTAGAAAAAATGGTTACGAAAAACAATGCAACTAGGCTGACATGCTTTTACCATATGAATATGGTTAACGTTATTACATTAACCAAGAGAAAAAACATCTCTTATTAATAATCTAATGAATGATAGTGATACCAGTATCACAAATCATCCAAATGGTTTTCATGTCGTACACGGTACAAAAGGCTTACTGTTTTTGGCTGTAGATATACTTTGTTAGTCCAAGATAAATATTCACATTTATATTTTGAGTTATAAAAATTAACCATTTCTCCTAGACTACTTTTTGACCGACTTGCAAAAAAACATATCCCATAGGAATAAAAAATTTTTTTCCTAGAATAAATTTCTTTTTTTGCCTAGGTGACCAACTCGTGTACCGCAAGTGTAATAAGGTCGGCCGAGTGAGACTAGTCGGGGTAGACTTTTGCCTCGTTTACGTCCAGCCTAACTATCTAGAAAAAACATTTGATTGATACAAAATCTATACACTCTCTCATATGGTAAAGCACAACTTCAAATCTAAATGTAACATCTGGTTAAAAAGAAGACAAATTTGCGTATCACTTAATCCAACAATCAAGATGAAATACATAAAATGTTAAATTTTTCAAGTTATAGATCCACAAAAGATAAACCTTTAGACTCTGACAACCCACCTTAATCTCATAAAAATGCCATATACCAAATCCTAACTTGAAAACACAACAATTAGTACATAACTCACTCCTATCTAATAAAAAACGGATGAAATAAATTATTTCAAATAATAATAAAAAAGAGATGTAGGCACCATAGCGAGCCAGAAGCTGATTAAAAACAGAACAATGGCTTTCTGAGGTGCCCAGATTTATTGATTTATGTTCCACCAATTTTCCAAAACAGGAAGACAGCGGTCCAAGGTGTCATTAGCTGAACCACCTCGGAGATGTCGTCTGGAGGAACATGCTTTTAGGGTTTCAACTTGTTACCTATTTATTTATAGCACAGACTCAAAGTGTTGTCAGATCCATTGGGCCTTGTAAAGTTAGGTGTGTAACAATACTGTCATCAAAGATATTGGGCTGTCATTATGGCGTAGGCTCACTTACAAGAAATTTTAAAAGGCCACTATTTTTAGACAGAAAAAGTTATGGGCTTATGGCTAATATACAAATATGTTACTAACAAAAAAAAAAAAAAAAAAAAAAAAAAAAAAAATGGCTTAAGTTACTGAAATTTTATTTTGTTCACTTAGATTACGAAACTTATAAACCATGATATTTGAGGTCACTGAACTTATAAAAAATATTTATAAACAACACTGAACTTTGTAAAAATACGACATTTATGTTACTTAACATATTCAAAAATATACGATTAAGTCACTTCTATCGACACTAAAAAATGTTTCATATAAGTTCAGTAACTTAAGTGAACAAAATAAAAATTCAGTAACTTAGCCGAATTTTTTAAAAAAGTTTAGTAACCTATTTATATATTAACCTAAACAGTTATAACTAGAAAGACATATTTTGTACTTTAGAAGTAAAACATTTAGAAATGTCTTTTGGATATGGGTTTCTTCCCTTCTCGTTCTCTTTCTTTGGGAAATTTGGGAAGGATGCAGTGGCCTTACTGAAGCAGATCCGAAAGTTTTCAGTGACTCAAGACATTGGATCGCGAGCCGCTGCTCATATTTTTAGTAGGATTAGCTTTGCAATACTAGAGGAGTGAGAGCCCAGTTAGTATCGCGGCTCCACTCTAATTTCTTGTAGATCCTATGAGTTTCTAATAAAGTGATGTTTTATAATAATAATAAAAATAAAAAAATAAGTAATAATAATAATAATAATAATAATAATAATAATAAAGTGATGTTTTGAGTCATAATAATTAGTATCTCGGCTCCCTACTAACTTCTTGTAAATCCTATATGTTTCTAATAAAGTGATGTTTATAATATAAAAAAATAAAATAATAATAATAATAATAATAATAATAATAATAATAATAATAATAATAATAATAATAATAATAAGTGTGCGAATATTGGATATGGGTTCCTCCCCTTCTATTTCTCTTCTTTTGGGGGAACTTGAAAAGGATGCAGTGACCTTACTGAAGCGAATCCGAAAGTTCTCGATAACCCAAGACATTGGAGCACGTGCTGCTGCTCATATCTTTAGTAGGATTAGCTTTTCTACAGCTAGAGGAGTGAGAGCCTAATTAGTACTTAATATCTCGGCTTCCCACTAAAGATATCTCAGCTTCCCCCTTCTCTTTCCTTTCTTTTGGGGAACTTAAAAATAATGCAGTGACCTTACTGAAGTGAATCCGAAAGTTCTCGATGTCCCAAGACATTGAATCACCTGTTGCTGCTCATATCTTTAGTAGGATTAGCTTTTCTATAGCTAGAGGAGTGAGAGCCCAGTTAGTACTTAATATCTCGGCTTTCCACTAATTTCTTGTAAATCATATAAGTTTTTAATAAAGTGATGTTTATAATAATAATAATAATAATAATAATAATAATAATAATAATAATAATAATAATAATAAGACGAAGCAATTAATACGCAGTCTTAAAATGAATGGTCCAAAAAGAAGAAAGACGTGGACACTCTTAAAATGAATGGTCCAAATAGAAGCCTTTTAAATGATTTTTAACCGGAACCTTTTTTTTTCAAAAAGTTTTCTTATTGGAATCGAATGGTTTGAGCAACTTATTTTTCAGAAAATTAACATATGCGAGCTTAACACTTCTTCGCAAACATAGAAGTGCTCAGTGCTTGGTATTTTTGATGTTAAATGTTGTATTAAATATAATTTAGAAGCATTTTAACAAAAAGTATGAGGCTAGCGTACAAGATGGGTGCCATTTAGCTAGCCTTGACGCCTCGGCTTTTTTACCCTTATCGCGGGAAGCACATTATGCTTTTAAAAACAATGCAGTGTAGATGCTTTTACATAAAATGTTAGGGCCGAGAGGACATGAAAGTAATCAAGAGAGTTCAACGTTGGTACGGTACCCCGATTCCCTCATGTAATTCGAGTTTATTATGTCATCGGAACACTTTCTGTGGAAATAACATATACGTAGAATAAGTAATCATAAGTTTACTCTAAGACCGACAAGATATCAGAATTACATTGCAAGTTTATCCAAGCATCTATTTAGTTGGTTTATGCCAATTTTGGGCAAAACGACTTAGGGGCATTTTTTTCATTTACAACTTTCTAGCAAGTTTTTGCTAGAATTATATATAATATAATGCAGCGTCTGAAAACGACTACAGTGCTGTCGTTTTGGGATGCGTGTTGCATTTTGGGCTCCCTGTTTTTTTGGGTCCGTTGGTCCACTCTTTTTTTTTACCTTACCACTTTTTAGGTAATTTTTCGCAATTGATACACGCATCTTCTGGAAAACCATAACCCTAACCCTAACCCTAACCCTAACCCTTTTATCGGTAGTGGTGCAAACCCTGATCCTTGTGGTTCCGGCGGATCCAGTGGATATTACGTTTCTGCATCTCTTTTTTATGCTTTATGTGTTTTTCGTGTGATTTATCGAATGATTTATGCTTTATGTGTTGATATTTGGTTTCCGTATCTTTGTGTCAATTAACTTGAATGTGAGTGTCGATCGAATGGAAGTTGCTATTTTATTTGATATCTGTGTAATTTGATGTTTTTTGTGATGATCCTTTTGTTGATTTTGTGTCTAATGATTGGAAAATGAGGGTGGATCTAATGGAAGCTGGTATTTTATTTGTTATTTGTGTAATTTGATGGTTTGGTATTTTGTGTGAATTTCGTGAAATTTTTTATCATTGTTGCATTAGTATTTCTGCATTTTTATTGTTTGTGTCTAATGATTGGAAAATTTTTAAGTTGTTTCTGTCGCCTGGTCCCCATTTGCAGGCCTGACCTTAATTGTTTCATGGATCAGTTTTGACAGTTGTTGGTCACGGTAGATGATGCCGCTCTCAGTTTTCCTATGTTATTAAGGCAATGATGATAACTTCGTACACTTACATTTTTTCTATGCGCGTTCATTGGCGGGGCAACCAGAATTGTGGTTGCAGCCACAACGTGCGTTTAATGTCGATTCTATATGTATATGTGTAACATCCCGACCCGACAAGGGTAGAAGTGTCACAACAATGGTGACATATCAGAAATATACACAAGCATACATCTTCAATAATACAAAGGAATACAAAGGTTACAAGAATTTACAAGGAAATACAAAGTTTACAGAGGAGTAAATGCTAAGTCTGAAAATATAAATTCTTCAAGTCATCTCTATAACAAAATAACTATCACAGTGTAGTCTTCTAAGTCCAAAGGTACTCTCTGCTCATACCCAGCTTCCTACTAAAACCTGCCGCAGGAAAAAAAATGCGGCTGAGCTACGAGAGCTCAGTGAACAGATATAACGTAACAAACAGTAGTATAATGAATAAATAACATGAGTAAAAGGGAATGAAAGCATGAATACATGGTATCAAAAGGAAAGGTAAGAGTACATGGTAAAGGAAGTCAGTAATCCACTACGAGCCCATAACATAACATGAAATCATAATCATAATCATAGTCATAAACATGTAGAGGGGAGACCTCTTAGTGTAAAACCCCGAAACTAATATAATCCGGAATGACAAAAATACCCTCGAACCTAAAATTTTGAGAAAATATAAAAACTATACAAGTAATGTTAAGTACACTTAACCTAAGTTCAAAAATAATTAAAACATTACATTATACAATGTGGTATAAAAAAAAAAAAAAAGAAAAAAAAAAAAAGAAATATGTTATATGCCGCCCCCCCCCCCCCCCCCCCCTTAACCAAAAACAAGTCCAAATTCATGATTGCTAAATATATGGAAAGATCATAATGTGATTTACTCCTTCCTAATTTACCCTAAAACTAAATGTCGGTTCTTCTTATCCTCCAAATACCGATCCATTGAAAAGAAAACAAAGAAAAAAAAAAAAAAAACCCCTAAGCTACAAACCTTCGGCTGTCTTGTTCTTGCTGCTACCACGCCCCAAAAAACCACCCAAAGAAGGCTTCAAATCTTGTTCTAACTCGTGTTTTATCATCATAAGGTAAGCCTCTAACATCAACAAGGGTCCATTCGAATTTTGTGAAGCATAAACTAATCAAAAGAACCCTATTTTCTGTTTTGGTGGCTGCTGTTCGACGCCAAGAAGAAGGAGGAGATAGGAGTGTTTCGTGTGGTGTTTTGATCCTTGTCGTGTTCGTGTTCTTCGTGGTCTACGAGGGTATTGTATCCCCTAATTTATTCGATCAATGTTTCTTGTTTTCTTTTGATTTCTAGTCAAATTAATCACACATGAAATCACATGAAATCACAAATTAACAAAACCCTAAAAAATTGATATGTATGAATCGACTGAGTTTTGGTGTTGAAATAATTCGATGTGATCATGTTAAATATGTTATAAACCGACCTAAATATGTTTTGGACTCACCCATAATCGATTGGTGCCAAGAACTAATGATTTGAATGACGAAAACCCTAAGATGGACATGTTTCTGTGAGGTCTGATTCTGAGTTGGAATTTTGTTCGACTTTAAACGGCTGTAACTAAATGATGGAATCGAGTTTTTGAGTGTTTTAGGAGTCTAAAACTAAGTTCATTGAAAGGGCTATCTGGCAAAATTTAGTTTGTAATTTTTAGAGGCCTGGAAGGTTACTTTTTGATTTTTAGAAAATTATGTATCTGATCGGATTTGTGAGTCTGGAAAATTAGTCCGGGTTTTTGATTTTTAATTTTCAAACCGTGTCGAGTTAGGAGGTGTCCTTTGAAATGGGTAATCTATAAGATGTATGCTACTTCCTGGAATTTTTATAGATTTTTGTCAATTTTTCTTAAAGGGTTTCTAATTGATAACTTTTCGTATAGTAAAATTACTCAGAAATCTGGACGAGTTGGTTTAATAGAATTTTAATACGTGCCTATGCTACATAATAAAATCTGGAAAAAATTTGATAAAATACTTTAGACATATGAGCATCTCTGGAAATTTTTGGGAATTTTATTACTGAGTTCTTATATGATTTATAATTTATTGAAAACCTGACAATTTCGTACTTAAAACTGTGTGAAGTTATAAAAGGTTAAAAAGGTAATGAAAAGGTGTTTTGTGTTTATGTTATAAACGTAAAGGTTTAAACCGTCATTATATTAAAACTAAGGGACCTAACTTGTGAACACCTGTAACTCCATAGTAATTACATTTTACACCCTAACTTATGAGAATTACATATTAACCCCTAAACTTATGATAATTACCTAATGAGCCCTAAATTGTGAAAACTATTATCTTGAACTATGAATATGATCATTTGGTAATACTTTGAATTGGCATATGAGAATGATATAACTTAAGGTTATCTAATATGAAATGAGAACAAACATGAAACCTTTCGATGATATGAAACTTAAGAGAACTTATGCGTATTTGTAGATCGGGTGAAGAGGGAGTAATCCGGTGTTTTGTGATCTGTCTTTGGTTTGTTTTGCTATCGGATAAGGTACAGATACTCTGCCCTTTTTCAGTAAGGGTGTCCTATCTCATTGATATGATTCTGATTCTGATTCGTTTAAGATTTCCCAAAGCCATTGCTATGATCCCTTTTATTATGAACCTTTCTGATTACACTCTGATTTGGACCTTTGGTATTTCACCTGATATATCTGTTATGAACCATCTGCTATGAACCATCTGTTATGGACCATCTGGTTTGACCTTTGATATATGACACTCTGATTATGATATGATATCTGACTATTAGTTTGATACCCGAGCCATTTCACTAGGCATGGGGGTTCCATGTCCGTGTCATTGATGCACCAATGGCATGACTCTAGGGCGGTAGAGTGATGTTCCGCCACGTCCCCATTCTGATTATGATATGCGCATTACTTTGATTATGGATTATATATGTTTCTGGGGGGCGTATGGATGCATCCTAGATCTGTTCTGTTTAGTGGATTTAACTATATATGTTATGATTTCTGTTCTGGTGTCTGGTACTGTGTGCAATACATGCCTTTCACATTTATCTGGGAGCTGATCACTCCATTTGATACATGAGGACACCCCTCATATTATCTGGTTACTTAAGAGGCATCCCCTCTAGATTATGATGGTTACTATCTGATATGTTTTGGGCTCGTGGTAGAAAACTATCCTATATTTCCTTATTACTCTTTTGCTTTGATTATACCTCATGACATTTCCGAGTGCCATATTATATTTTGGTTTCGTTATTTTTACTTGTATTATGTATCTGTTCACTGAGCTTTGTAAGCTCAGCCGCACGTTTTCTTTTCGTGTGCGGCAGGTTTTAGTTGGAAGATGGGTATGAGAGAAGAGGCTTTTGGACTTAGAAGACTTGATAATTATTTTGGCCTAGAGACGATTGGAAGTTACTACATTGTTAGAATTTGTATTCGCTTTTGTAACCTTGTAATTTCAGTATTTCTTCTGTAACCTTTGAGAATTTTTGTATTACTTGAAATGTATGCTTTGTTTTGATCTGATGTGAAACCATTAGTGTGATACTTCTACCCTTGCCGGGTTGGGGTGTTACAATTATGGTATCAGAGCGACAGGCTGCGATTCGTAATACATTTACCCTTGACCTGTGTAAGTTAGGACCACTAAGTTTTCCCCTGTAGGCGCTCGTAAGATAACCTTTGAAAATTTTGCTTTAAGATTTCCCTATAGGAACCTAAGTTTTGACCAGTGAGGAATGGGTAGACTATAAGGCATTCATTTAAGTATCTTTGCTTCCGCATCACTCTGATTCGTGCCTTGCTTTTGGTTAGATCCTGTTGTAATCACTTTTGGAAAGCGAAAGCTTATGTTTTGCACCACCTAAGATTTGAACCTGATTAAATTTGGAAGGCATTGAGAAATTTCATAATAATTGCCGACACTGTTTGGATCCTTATCTTCAGATTCCTTTCATTAATCATTTTGATAAAGGCCCACGTTGCACTCTGATCATTTTGTTAATCACTTTGATGCCTATTCGGGCATTCTGAGAACCTTCATGGCGATGACGTATTGGATATGTTTTGGTTATTTGTCTCTTGCTTTTGATAAGTATCTAAAAATCTTCCGACACTATTTGATTTCGTTTCACCCATCTCTGTCCTTATAAGAAGCCTTGTGGTGTGTAACCACGAGGATAAGAATGTTTTCCCTCTCACTTTTAAATGATAAAGATTTGACTTGTGATCCGTCTATCTTGGGATAGTTAACTTCAATTTTATTCTGACAAGGAATCGGCTGTTTGAGCATTCAAATATGGACAATTTCCCTTCCATGTCTCACCTTTAACGTTTGCAAAAAAAAAAAAAAAAAAAAAAAAAAAAAAAAAAAAAAAAAAAAAAAAAATTGAACTCCCTACCATGATTACCGGTTGATAAACCCCCTGCTATCACTATTACTCTGGAGTCTCTTGTGTTATTTTAACGTGTATGAAGTTTTCCTAGAACCCATTTCGTACGCTAATGAATGAACCTTATCTTGGGAGCTATTTGGCACTTGAATCGTCTGAGCATGAACCTTGTATTGAACGCTAATTGGCACCCTGAATTTTCTGAAACACGATTTCTGATTGAACCACCAAGTTTCCCACCGGAGTGTAAAGTAAGTTTGCTTAAGTGCATTCTCATGGCGTAATTCAGTTTTGTTTGCAATAAAGAAGAATGATGACAGGAGATATGTATTGAATTCTGGAAGCTGAATCGTAATACTGTTAGGAACCAATATTCCTCCACCCTGAGACGACTATATGTTTGTTTAAATTCAGAGCGCAAAGTTTTTCCTTTCGGATGAATTGATCTTATTCTTGAAATCGCCTTCCGTATTCATAAACGACTGCTATGACGGTTAGTGACGCTAATAGTATTAGCTAAAGCTCTGACGATCTTGGTAAATTTGATAGATGATATTTTCTTATGAGTACTGGGCATATGGTCATTGTATGACTTAATGGTACATTCAGAGACGAGGAAGAACATGAAAATCATTTTTGCACCTTGTTAGAAATTTGACGATCATTTGTACATTCTGGGAGATTGATATTGTTGATAACTGCGGAGGCTACCCCGAAGAGTGGAGACATTCCTTTCAAGACAGAAGTGTTGGCGATGCATAAGAAGAAATTCTGGTCAAGATCGCGAACCTGGAGCTGATGAAGACATGCAGTCTCACTTCCCTATTCATCTTGGTTGTACTAAGATGAATTGAGAGCGGAAGCAGACTGGATGATGAAGAGATTTAAAGATCGTGGCAGAAATCCACATTACTCCATCGCATTCCAAGAAGAACTGCAGGAGGCTCGACGAACCAGACACAAGTTCCCGACCTTGGTTTCACTTCCCGGCTGATGGACAGACGAAGACAGATTAACCGGACTTGAGGAGATTGGATGTGTTGAACGAATGAAAATTTGAAACAGACCCTTTATGCTTGGAAGAATTGATTCTATGAAGGCCGAAGTTCTGACGGCTAACTTTCATTTCCGTTGACCCTCTTAAGTTTCGTTATATCATAATAAGAACCTCTTAAGATTTAAACTCCCTTGAAGCATTTCAGTTCGTATTTATCTTTTTGTATGTTCGGTAATGGCTTTGTTTTGGGAGGATTTGGCGAATTGTAGAAGATATGATGCTCGTGACGGCGTACCTCACTTCTGCTAAGCAATCTGGGATTTTGATACTCTTACGAATAGTTTTGTTTTTCTTTTTGACTATGGCAATTGATTTTGTTGATCTATGAGACCGTAGAAGTACTAGGTGGATTAAGATAGGTGGTTTTGATTACGATTTGAGATAAAGTATGACCATCATGAGGGCATATTTATATGATGCCAGTATTATGACGTCTGGCCAACGTGATAATACTTACATCATATGACGTGCACTTGTTGTGGGCATAGGATATCTTGGGAAGTACCTAAGAAGTTTAGAATTTGAACTCCGTTGGATAATCCGCGAATAGTGAGGCATTAGGTTCATTCTACCTGTGTGTGTACCCTGTTTTCGTTCATTAGATATCTGATTGAGTTTGAACTCTCGATTTGAATTCTGTTGACCTCAGTTATAAGTCCTGAAACTCCTTTTAGAACTTCCTACGGATGATGCGATTAATTCGATTTGAAATTCGTGTTCGTATTCTATATGAGCTTTCTAAAGATTCACCTATCGTCCAGTTTATATTGCATGGACCTTTCGATCAGAAATCAACTTATTTTGTCTCCTTTTGAGAAATTTGAACCCACCTCATTTTGATCTGAGTCATGAGAAACTTTTGGTCTGAAGATCTTTTTGAAAGAAACTCCCTGGGCATAAGAATGTTTGTGATGATATGTTGCGACTTGCTACGACTTCGTTTAACTTTGCGACTCCAATTTTCGAGGACGAAAATTTTTTTCTAAGAGGGGAAGAGTTGTAAAACCCCGAAACTAATATAATCCGGAATGACAAAAATACCCTCGAACCTAAAATTCTGAGAAAATATAAAAACTATACAAGTAATGTTAAGTACACTTAACCTAAGTTCAAAAATAATTAAAACATTACATTATACAATGTGGTATAAAAAAAAAAAAAAGAAGAAAGAACTATGTTATATGCCCCCCCCCCCCCCCCCCCCTTAACCAAAAACAAGTCCAAATTCATGATTGCTAAATATATGGAAAGATCATAATGTGATTTACTCCTTCCTAATTTACCCTAAAACTAAATGTCGGTTCTTCTTATCCTCCAAATACCGATCCATTGAAAAGAAAACAAAGAAAAAAAAAAAAAAAACCCTAAGCTACAAACCTTCGGCTGTCTTGTTCTTGCTGCTACCACGCCCCAAAAAACCACCCAAAGAAGGCTTCAAATCTTGTTCTAACTCGTGTTTTATCATCATAAGGTAAGCCTCTAACATCAACAAGGGTCCATTCGAATTTTGTGAAGCATAAACTAATCAAAAGAACCCTATTTTCTGTTTTGGTGGCTGCTGTTCGACGCCAAGAAGAAGGAGGAGATAGGAGTGTTTCGTGTGGTGTTTTGATCCTCGTCGTGTTCGTGTTCTTCGTGGTCTACGAGGGTATTGTATCCCCTAATTTATTCGATCAATGTTTCTTGTTTTCTTTTGATTTCTAGTCAAATTAATCACACATGAAATCACAAATTAACAAAACCCTAAAAAATTGATATGTATGAATCGGCTGAGTTTTGGTGTTGAAATAATTCGATGTGATCATGTTAAATATGTTATAAACCGACCTAAATATGTTTTGGACTCACCCATAATCGATTGGTGCCAAGAACTAATGATTTGAATGACGAAAACCCTAAGATGGACATGTTTCTGTGAGGTCTGATTCTGAGTTGGAATTTTGTTCGACTTTAAACGGCTGTAACTAAATGATGTAATCGAGTTTTTGAGTGTTTTAGGAGTCTAAAACTAAGATCATTGAAAGGGCTATCTGGCAAAATTTAGTTTGTAATTTTTAGAGGCCTGGAAGGTTACTTTTTGATTTTTAGAAAATTATGTGTCTGATCGGATTTGTGAGTCTGGAAAATCAGTCCGGGTTTTTGATTTTTAATTTTCAAACCGTGTCGAGTTAGGAGGTTTCCTTTGAAATGGGTAATCTATAAGATGTATTCTACTTCCTGGAATTTTTATAGATTTTTGTGAATTTTTCTTAAAGGGTTTCTAATTGATAACTTTTCGTATAGTAAAATTACTCAGAAATCTGGACGAGTTGGTTTAATAGAATTTTAATACGTGCCTATGCTACATAATAAAATCTGGAAAAAATTTGATAAAATACTTTAGACATATGATCATCTCTGGGAATTTTTGGGAATTTATTACTGAGTTCTTATACGATTTATAATTTATTGAAAACCTGACAATTTCGTACTTAAAACTGTGTGAAGTTATAAAAGGTTAAAAAGGTAATGAAAAGGTGTTTTGTGTTTATGTTATAAACGTAAAGGTTTAAACCGTCATTATATTAAAACTAAGGGACCTAACTTGTGAACACCTGTAACTCCATAGTAATTACATTTTACACCCTAACTTATGAGAATTACATATTAACCCCTAAACTTATGATAATTACCTAATGAGCCCTAAATTGTGAAAACTATTATCTTGAACAATGAATATGATCATTTGGTAATACTTTGAATTGGCATATGAGAATGATATAACTTAAGGTTATCTAATATGAAATGAGAACAAACATGAAACCTTTCGATGATATGAAACTTAAGAGAACTTATGCGTATTTGTAGATCGGGTGAAGATGGAGTAATCCGGTGTTTTGTGATCTGTCTTTGGTTTGTTTTGCTATCGGATAAGGTACATATACTCTGCCCTTTTTCAGTAAGGGTGTCCTATCTCATTGATATGATTCTGATTCTGATTCGTTTAAGATTTCCCAAAGCCATTGCTATGATCCCTTTTATTATGAACCTTTCTGATTACACTCTGATTTGGACCTTTGGTATTTCACCTGATATATCTGTTATGAACCATCTGCTATGAACCATCTGTTATGGACCATCTGGTTTGACCTTTGATATATGACACTCTGATTATGATATGATATCTGACTCTTAGTTTGATACCCGAGCCATTTCACTAGGCATGGGGGTTCCATGTCCGTGTCATTGATGCACCAATGGCATGACTCTAGGGCGGTAGAGTGATGTTCCGCCACGTCCCCATTCTGATTATAATATGCGCATTACTTTGATTATGGATTATATATGTTTCTGGGGGGCGTATGGATGCATCCTAGATCTGTTCTGTTTAGTGGATTTAACTATATATGATATGATTTCTGTTCTGGTGTCTGGTACTGTGTGCAATACATGCCTTTCACATTTATCTGGGAGCTGATCACTCCATTTGATACATGAGGACACCCCTCATATTATCTGGTTACTTAAGAGGCATCCCCTCTAGATTATGATGGTTACTATCTGATATGTTCTGGGCTCGTGGTAGAAAACTATCCTATATTTCCTTATTACTCTTTTGCTTTGATTATACCTCATGACATTTCCCAGTGCCATATTATATTTTGGTTTCGTTATCTTTGCTTGTATTATGTATCTGTTCACTGAGCTTTGTAAGCTCAGCCGCACGTTTTCTTTTCGTGTGCGGCAGGTTTTAGTTGGAAGATGGGTATGAGTGAAGAGGCTTTTGGACTTAGAAGACTTGATAATTATTTTGGCCTAGAGACGATTTGGAAGTTATTACATTGTTAGAATTTGTATTCGCTTTTGTAACCTTGTAATTTCAGTATTTCTTCTGTAACCTTTGAGAATTTTTGTATTACTTGAAATGTATGCTTTGTTTTGATCTGATGTGAAACCATTAGTGTGATACTTCTACCCTTGCCGGGTTGGGGTGTTACACTTAGTATCCTGTAAATATGAGGGGTGTCCTCAATCATGGGTTGGAGTAGCTAGCTCCCGGAGTGTGAAAGACGTGTATCGCACACACCATCAGTCACCATGCACAACATAACATAACATGAACATAACAAATCTAGGATGCATCCATACGCCCCAGGTGGCCATAATCTGCCTCTACATAAACATGAATCATAAACATAACATGCAGGGACGGGATAGGTCATCACTCTCCTACCCTAGAGTCATGTCATCGGTGCATCGACTGACATGGACATGAAACCCTCATGCCTAGTGAGTGGCTCGTAGTATCAAACTGAGGGTAAAGGTCAAATATCATGAATCATGTTTTTAGTTTACTTGCATAGGTCAATATCTTGTTTCATAAGTTCATAATCATAGGTTCATAATCATGGTTCGTAAGCAAAGTTCATAAGTAAAGGTTCATGAATGAAAGGTTCATAATCACAAAAGGTTCAATATCATGATGGTTCAATAATCGGAGTTCATGAATGAAGGGAACATAGCAATGGTATAGGGAACCCTAATATGAATCATAATAAGAGAATGAAGGCCTCTTATTAAAGAAGCAGAATATCTGTACCTTATTGCTTGACAAAGGAAATCACAAAATAAGATGATAAAGAGCACAAGTCACTCCCTCTTCACACCTAGAGGAGTAAAGACATGATTACTAAAGATCCCATTTCCATATTAAGTAACTTTCTATTTTTAGCAGGTTTCCATTTTTAGAAAGTTTCCTTATTTAGTAAGTTTCCATAATTAGCAGGTTTCTCTAATTAGCAAGATAATAACTTAGTTAAGTCATTAATTTACTATCATTATGGAATTAGGGTTGATTTTAGCAAGTTATAAAAGTTTAGGGTTAAATATGACAAGTTTACAAAGTTTAGGGTTTTAATTGTAAATATATCATGTTAAGGGTCTAAAATGAAAATATCATAAGTTACTCATTTAAATACATCATTTATTCAGAATTACTTCTTTAGTCCATAAGATTTCATATTTTACACTTTACACCCTTTATTTATTAA
Organism: Artemisia tridentata subsp. tridentata; assembly: GCA_021014915.2. NCBI lineage: Eukaryota > Viridiplantae > Streptophyta > Magnoliopsida > Asterales > Asteraceae > Artemisia > Artemisia tridentata. The sequence goes on along the minus strand of CP139503.1, from coordinate 147,156,316 downwards.
AGTTACCAAAATATACCCTAAAGTTACATAATTTACCATTTAACCCTTATTATATCCTTAATTACACCACTAGCCCTTAAATTTAATCATTTACAGAATATACCTTCTAAATTAATGTATGGTACGACTTTACCCCTTAGTTTCACTTAATTACACATTTAGTCCCCTTAGTTTACAAGACTTATATTTTAAATCATAAATTCATAACAATTACATATTAGGCCATAAATTACCAAAATTACACATTACCCCTTGAATATAATCTATTACTCAAAACAACCTTAAATTTCCAAAAATTACATTTTTAGTCCCTTGATTTAAATTAATTTCAATTCGGAAATATAATTATATATATTTACTCTTTAAACCTCTTAATTTCAAAACTAACACACATGGCCCTTATTTTATATTTTTACATGATTAGCCCCTGATTATAACACCTTACAAAAATATCACATGAGTTTTAAAATTTGCAAAACACGCCCTTACCTTTTATTTTAAAAAAAAATCGGTAAATACAAAAACCAATTAAAACCCTAGCATTAATTCCAATCATTGGCTCATGATTCTCAAAAACCTTAAAACATCATTATTGACCAGATCTCATGTCATATACCCTAACCCTAATAAATACATTAGGGTTTCATATTTATTTTATTTCTTTTCTTAATTTTTTTATAAACCCGGTTTTAAATTAAATCCACAAAGAATTATATAGGCCTCTAAAAATTGAACCACTATTTTTCCCAGGTCATATGGATTATATAGAGCTCAGAAAAATTTAGCCTCATACCCAGAAAATTCATATCTAATTATTTTGAGTTTTATTGTTTTTTTAAGGTTAAATTCGAAAATAATTCATAGAACATGCATGATTCGGTTTTAGCATTTTATTTAGACCTTATATGATGTAAAAGATGTGAGAAAAATACCAAACCCAATATGGGACGTGTAGAATAGGCTGGACGATTTAACACTTCTCGAATAGATACAAGAACCAATAATTCCCCACGAGCACAAATGCGACCAACAAACCTTGGAATCAATTTTCACAGATCATATATGATGTAAGGAACTCAGGAAAAATATAAAAAGAATTTCACAAGGGCCATGGGAATTAAAATGGAATTATACCTTACTTGTGAACAAAATTCGACAACAAAAGATTCAGGGCTCTATAAATCAAATGGCCAATTTTCTTGGCTTCCTAGCAATGTGATGAACTCAAGAAAATTATTCTTGGACCTCAGAAAATTCGTATGAATGAATGGTGATTTAATTGGTGTTTTGAGTTTACTCGGCAAAGTGAAAAAGGGAGAAAAAGGACATGTAAAATATATAGGAAGTGTATATCCGGTTTTAGGGGGAGGGAGGGCATGAGAATCGGCCAATATTAGGTAACTAAATCAGGTTTTAACAATATTTGATCCTATCCACATTTATTTTATATATATCTTGTTTTTAATTTAGTTTTAAACATTATTAAATAAATAAAATACATAATCGGTTTTATATAAATAAAATTAGGTAATATTAAAGTTATTTGAGCATGTAAAATTGTTACTTGACTTGTCTAAAATTTATTTTACATAATAGGTAATTTATTTCATAAGTTTTGAATTAATTTGATGTTTAATATAGCTTTTAATTAAGTTTTTAAGTCATAAGGGCATTTTGGTCATTTGACATGTTCTATATTTTCAGGTATTACACTTTTCATGTCTGAGCCTCATTTTTCAATGCCCTGCTATAAGGGGGAAGGTACGTTGGTTTAGATGTTGCATGCTCGACAAACAGGCAGCCCAATACGACAGTACTGTAGTCGTTTTCTGACGCTGCATTATATAATATATAATTAACTAACACAATAGCCTGGAAAATTTAAAGGTAGTGGCGGGGCAATTACCGGAGGGCATAGTATAAACGATAACTAAGCAATCGGGTCTATTTTGCAGCCACGGCCAATTTCAGTTGCTTCTGTAGCCCGGTCCCCATGTGCAGGTCTGACATAATTGTTTTATAAGGCAGACTGTTACTGACCATAATTGGTAACTTTCTACAGTTACATTTTCTCGGTGCACGCTCATTGGCGTGGCAACCACAACTGTGGTTGCAGACATGCTGTGCGTTATATATACATATCTAACCCTCATTTTTTAGTGTGCTGCTATTAGGGAGAAGACACGGATGATTTTGCAGCCGGTGACTGTATCAATGCTTATAAAAGAAAAAAAAATAATAACAAAAAAAAAAGGAATTGCAGCCATGTTACTAAGGCGATGAAGATAATTTTGTGCACTTACGTTTTCTGAACGCGCGTTCCTTGGCAGGGAAACCTGATTTGTGGTTGTCGCCATAGCGTGCGTTTAATGTCGATTTTCTATGTATATGTCTGAGCCTCCTTTTTTAGTAACCTGCTGTATGAAGATCAATATCAGAAATATACCAACATGAAAGAATCGCACTTTCCTTACCGGGGCAACCGGTATTGTGGTTGCAGTCATGGTGTGTCTTTACTGTTGGTTCTATACATATATATCTGCACAGGGTCTTAAAATGGTGCGTGCATTGAACGACGCCAGTGAAGTCGTTTTGGGCTGCCTGTTTTTCGGCCCGTTTTCTACGCTGATCCAGTCTTCTTTTTACCTTCGTTTGTAGAAAATTATACGTGTCTTCTATCTGTGCTTTTATCGGTAGTTGTGCAAAACTTCTCCCGGTGATTTTATCGGTGGTTGTACAAACCCTAAAGATCGTTGTCCCGCCGAATCCAGAGGACAGTAGGTTTGTGTATCTCTTGCTTATGGTTTATGTGTGGATGCTGCATATGTTTTTTTTCTTTTTTTTTGGCCATGATGAATCTGTGGCTTTGGTTAAAGCAGTGGATCCCCGTGTCTTGGCAGGGCAACCTAGTAGATTTGCAGCCACGCCGGGTCTATTCACTTCTTACGATTACTGATTAATGTCAGTTGAATGATACAACTCATTGGAGATCTGAAATGTAAATTGACACGCCAATGACCCGATGGCGTGATAGCATGCTTGCTATTATGCAACCGCATTTCTTTGCACCCATAGCAAAATTCTCGCCTTCTTGACCATTTACCATCCACAAATCTGAGCCTAATGATATATTGTATCAATTTTATGGTTTCTAAATTTTACATTCATTGTTTTGGAATGTTGTTGTATAAGCTGTGCATATGTTTTATGCATGGATTTATCTTTGTAGCAAAGATCATACATAAAAATCTTGAAAAGCTCATTGTTATGCTCATATATTCAGGACACAGTTCAGCCGTTGGAAATTGCAGGTACCTTCCATCTTCTAATACTCATGTATGCTGAATCAATTGTAGTACACGAATCTGCTTACTTTTTTTTTAATGGTAACAGGTTTCGCGTATTCAGCAACAGCACTACAGACTATGCACAGAAGTTAAATATCGATAAATAGACGGAATAACGATGATGGATGTACCGCAACCAAGCGCGGCTATTGCTAAATTTGCATGGTTACCGTACATCCATCATTGATATTCTGTCAATATTTTTGGGGTCCCCATGTTTTTACACTCACCTATCTCAGTACAACGTATGTGCTAATATTGACAACTGCCAACGTCCATAAAACATATCTGCGGTTCACATTCAGACAGTTGCAGCCAACACTGGTTTTGGATACCGCTTATCTAACAGAGAAAAGATAAGTATTACTAAAATCTGCGTCCTTAAATGATTACATTCTATGATGGCGCAAAAGAATCAACTTTAACCCGTTGCATGCTATATTTTCAGCATTCAAGGATGGCGCAAGAGATACTAAGAATCCTAAGGCGCTCGATAAAAAAGAATTTCTGACCTTAAGAAACGAAGACTATCTGGTATTTTTTTTTTGGTTACCGATGCTAACAGTTAATGTACTGTGCCTGTGATAGTAAGTTTTTTTTTTTTTTTTTTTTTTTTTTTTTTTTTTTTTTTTTCCGCATATTCATAACTGCTGTTACAGAAAAGGCCCTGATCAACAATAGGGTACAATTCCTGAAGAAAGATGGGGAACCGGAGAGAATGCTGTGACAAGTGATTTGAAGCAAATTACTCCTTCGCACCATCCTCTTCCGTTTCCCATCTTTCTTCGATAATTGAGCCGTACTGTTGATCAGCACCTTTTTTGCAATTGTGGTTACGAATATGCGAAAACAAGTTAACTCTCACAGGCACAGCACATGAAGTTTTAGTATCAGCAAACAAAGAGAGTAACAAATAGTCTTCGTTTGTTATGGTAAAATATTTTTTTATCGAACGCCTTATGATTTAGTCATCCATTGGTCAGCTGAAACGTAGGAATTACAATTCTGATCCTTCTTTCCTAGGTTAAGAAACACCCCAACTTACGCTTGGAAAAGTGAAGTTTACACTTACTCTGACCAATTTTATGCTTGCATGGTCATGCGTGTGCAGGTATATCAAGACCAACATCAGAAGCATGCGAACATGAAAGAATATCAGGTGTGTTTTGTAACACCCCCAAAATACCGCAGCGGAACAGTGGTGTTAAGGGGGTGTTACTTCATAACACCGATCAAGGTATAAAAAACAACCTCTAAATGAGACGTTTTGAAAAGTTATCATTCGAATTATTAAAATCAGAGTTATGACAATAAGTTCCAAAGTAAAGATACATAAAAGTTTTCAAAGCGTATCGAATGATAAAGATAGATATAAGTCTTCAAGTATGCAAATGACTCTAGAATCCATGCATCCTCTATCGCCTTAACAACCTGAGATAAACATGCTAAAAAGTGTCAACCAACGGTTGGTGAGTTCATAGAGTTTAGTTTAAAAATAAAGTATTTGAATATAGATTTCACAGTAAAGGTTTTGTAAATCGTTTAAAAATACAGCAATTGAATATAGATTTTCCTAGCAAAGGCATTGTAAATCCACTCAGTTCCAAGCCCCGCCCATACAAGACTTGCAACCTGTGTATTTACAACCCACTGCTCATAGATTTAGATTTCAGGATTATATTCACCCATGGTCGCGTCATTTTGGACCCATAGGCAGGGAACCACCATCCCAAATAGTACGTGTCACCCAACGTCTCGAATCTTAGATAATGGTGGGGGTGTTGTCCCATACTAGTACTATTAATACCTCTCCTTTGACTTTGAATTCGAATTCACAAGAATAGATTTACACATAACAGTGTACCGCATAATAAGACTACACATAAGATATAAGTAGTATAAAAGAATAAAAGTATCACATAGTTTTGCATCATAAAGCTAAACATGTATTTGGATAAACAAGTAATGTATTTCTACAAGTAAGTAATTAGAGTTTGAGCATGTATCTCCCCCAAAAGTAGTTCAAAATGTATAAAAATAGGGGCTATGAAACTCACCTTGAGCGTATCTGACAAAGTGGGATTATGAAATCAAGTAAGATTATGGGAACGATTACGAAAACGTCTTCAACACGAGACCTGAATATAAGGGAAGTCTAAGCATTCTGACTTACTACTAAGAACGAGTGTGAAAATGGGAAATCGTATGACGATTTGATCGGTGATATGAGTGTGATATGCTTAAAATGACTAAAGTTCAAAATAATATTACATATGATATTATCCTGACTCTTATGTCAATTGATCCAAAATATTATTTCTTCGAAAGTGATGAAATAATGCATAAAGTTAAGTTGTTGAATTTTTAGTTATAATAAATAACGAAAGTTTAATAATACGTAACTAGAATGTATAAAAATGCATATGACATGATGGAATGATGAAAAATGGAAAATGAAATAAGAATGTCAAGTAAAAACAGTTGGTCCTTGTTCTTTTCCAGTTTTTATACTAGTTACCCTAACCGTGTTTGCGTCACATCGTTAGTTGTGACAATTCGTAATTTCAGGCCATTTTTCCGAACCTCGACAATTTACTATTCACGAGTTACTATTCATTTTCACTATTCATTTCCAAAATTTTTATTTCATATTCTCGTAAGTTAAACTATTTTAATGATAACCCGAGATTTTGGCACTCGTCGGATAATTTCTGCAAGAATCACGAAACCGTGTCCGAGACTTACTTTAAGGTTTAAACGTCATTTAGGCATCCCGATATGTCCAAACAACATTACCAACAAGAGAAATATATGTTTTCTACCTTCCGTGACATTTTCATGAATTTAGGAATTTTAGGATACCCGGTTTTAAGTTTTGTGACTTTACGACTTACAGTTAGCAATTAGCGGGACCAAAACTCACTCCGTAAGTCAAGATAAGTATCCAGCCTAAAATATCTAGATATTTTCTGAAAAATATCTAGATATTTCAAAAACCTAGTGAAATTACCATTTTACCCTTTCGTTGAAATTACCAAAATGCCCTTGGACTATATAAAGACTAAACTAGCTCATTTTTTCATTAGAAAATCACACACTCCCTCCCTCATTTCTCTCTAGCTCACGGCACAAGCACAAGACCAAGGAGATCCCGTAAATTTTCCAAGATCAAGTGTTATACAAGTTCCTTATACCTTCCTTGTTAGAGTTTTGTAATAAAAACTCCAAGGTTGTGGTAATTTTTCATCCAAACTCATCAATCTTCAAGTAAGCTTCAAGTGAACTTTTTCATCATCTCATACTTTCATTTGATCATTAACATCATGTATTTTCAAGTTATAATGGTTAAACATGCTCATATACTTATGTTATTATACCACTTTGCAAGTTTTCATGGTTTTTATGAATATATATTAATCCTATGATCATCCCCTTGAATCCTACAATATTTTGTGAAGTCTAGGACCCCATGACACCCTAAGAAGGTGTATGGTAGATCAAGAGATGTTTGGTTGTTGATTAGAAGGTTTTTGTACAAGTTAGTAACTAGGAAACCAAGTTTTGAACAATATATATACCTACTGTCCTTAAATGCAAAACGTGGGAAACTCAGTGGGTTTTGGGTAACTTTGGACCAAAGATTTAGAAAATACATTCCGAGACGAAACTATGGCCGAAAACGGGGATAAAAACGAGTTAATAACGAAGGAGATATGGTTTTCCGAAGTTTAACGACGAAAAGTATTTTTGGAAAATATTGTTGCTGTCCATTTTTGCCAAACGTGGAAACTTCAGGGGTTTCTGGGAAATTTTGGGTTAGATATTCAGAAAATACTTTCAAAAACGAAACCGTAGCCGTTGGAATCACTAAAAGAGCCCTTACGACGTGAAAGTTATGCCAAATACGAGTTAACGAGGAAAACTATATTTTTCCAGAAAATACCTTGCTGTTGCACAATTTTCAAGGGCTGTTTTGAGGCAATAGCCGTCCCGACTTATCAAAAATATGTTAATACGTTGTCCCACGATTCCGGGGATATAAAGAACATAGAAAACGAGCTTATAACGAAAAAGATACAAGTGTTTAAAGTCCGACGAAAAATATATAATTCCATCAGCTTTTACTAATATAAACTTGCCGCAAAACTGTCTTTGCGAGACACCATTTTCACGACTGTTTTTATCCATGATTGGTATGGTTTGAGTCCGAGCCGTCTTCATATGAAATCAAGATCTCCCAGCAAGCTTTTTAAATCAATTGGCCGTTCGTCGAATAGACTTATAACGAATAAACTACGACCTCATCTTTTTACCCAAAAATCCTTTCAAAGTTATCATTTTGACAGCTTTTACTATAATGGAATTTTCTAAGTGTTGAACATTATATTTTCAAGTAACGATATTCAAAGCCGATTTTCTTTATGATCGAGGCGCGTATGACCAAAACCCAAATGAGACGGCTGTGAGATCATGTTACAAGGTTTTCAAAAACGTCAAGTTCTATTTCTAACTCTTAACGTGCAATATTTTACGGCTAGTTTTGCGAGGCCGTTTGGTCACATTTTCACAAGTTATAAAAAGAGTTATTTTGCGACGAAACTATTATATTTGATTATAGAACACCAAACGAGGATCATAGAGTACCATTTCAGCATATTTACACGAAAAGTAGTTTATGACTTACAAGACGTCAAAAATGTATTTTTCGACGATAAACATTATTTTCCAAAATCATCGAGTGGTATCGATAACATACGTATTTGCATGTGTAGCATCATTTCATTGCTTACAATAGATCACATCATTCATGTTAGGTCGCGGTTAGAGACCGAGCCTCATTTCAGCATATTCATATCCGTCTTTGTTGCTATCGCATCAGGTGAGTTCCATAGCCCCTATTTTATACGTTTTGGATTACGTTTTGGGGGAGAATACATGCTCAATTATTTTCCACATGCACTTTAATCTTCTAAGGATTAAAGTGAGTTTTCATAGCCCCGGTTTTCAAGTTATTACATCATTTCAAATCTCTCGGGGGAGAATACATTGTACCATTTTTCATGCGGACCAAAGTATATAAATTCATTACATTGCTTAAGTTACCACATTTGCCAAGTTGAAGTCCCCTATTATCATGAACCGTTAATTGTGAGCAAGCGAGGGTGTGTGAATAGATCTATTGAGGGTGACACCTCCGTTCGGGTTGGTAGCACCAACTTGTCATACGAACGCATTACATTTGATCCATTTCAGGGTGTTTGGCAAAGCACTCAGTTGGGGCATTTCATTCAGTCTAGCTTCGGGGTCATGAGCTTAAGAGATATTGTATAATTTTTATGTGGCAGTTTGTCATAAACTTATACTTGTGGTTTCCGTGTAACATTTCAGTAACATAAACCAAATCATATTTGGCAATGGGTTGTAAACACACAGGTTGCAAGTCTTGTTATGGGCGGGACTTGGAACTGGGTGGATTTACAATGCCTTTGCTGGGAAAACCTTCATTCAAAGGCATTACATTTTTCAATAAACTCTATGAACTCACCAACCTTGTGTTGACACTTGTTAGCATGTATTTTCAGGTTTAAAGCAATAGCACGCTACTGGAGGCTTTTGGCAGGGCATGGCATGGTCATAGAAGACTCTGACAAACATTTTGGGACCGTTCTACCTATTTTAAAGGGCCTATTTCCGCACTACTTTTAACAATGTAAATTCAACATTTTTGTTAAACAAGGTTGTTCTAAATAATTGAAATGAAAACCGTTCTTTGCACTCGTGTTGTGATACCAATTGAGTTGCACCCCAGCGATGTGAAAGCTTCCGCTGAACCCGATTTTGGGGGTGTGACAGATTGGTATCAGAGCCTAGGCTATAGAGAATTGGGTAATTTTGAAACCTAAACTATAGCTACATTTACAAAAACATAACCCTATGACCGCCACGTGCCTGCCTGCCAAGCTGATGCCTCAATTGTGGTTTGTTGCTGACATATTTAATAAGATTTGTGTCTTATTATCAAATCATTTATACCCACTTATTATAGTTGATTACTATAGTTGTCTTCATATAAGCATGCATACATATCGTATACATTTCAGCGTTACGCCTTTTTCTTACATAGTTTCATCATTCGACCACGAGTTTGGTCCTTTTCCTTAGCCTATTAGAACATCTCTTCAAATGCGAAGGACCTAGTATTACTATAACTGAGCTGAGTATTTTAAACTTCATTGAACCTCGGTGGAATATAGACTCGTCATCTATATTCAACCCGGGACAGTTGGACATAGGCTGACTACCTATGCCCCGCTCAGAGATGAATTTTGCAATACTGAGAACAATTATAATAAAATTATGTCCGGTTTGCATTCCTACTCGATTTCTAAAGGTTTCAAAACTTCTTGTGTGTATACACAATCGTTGCAAGAACATCCACACCTGCATCACCTTATGAACCGCCTCCTAGAAGCACGTCAGCTAACCATAACCCAACCTCAAGCCGTTGAGAGTCAGATCATTGGGAATGACAATCATTTCACCTTTACCATCACGAATCCTCGAGACTCAAGTTGAGGTACTCAAGGAAGGAAACCGACAGAATGATAAAACCCTACGGTATGCCAAAGAATGCAAATGGGTTAGTAAAGAGGTCAGACAGAGTATTGTGCTTCAAGGATAGAAACTGGATATCTCTCTATGGTGGAATACGAGAGTTGATTATGCACGAGTCGCACAAGTCGAAGTCCCTCATTCATCCAAGTTCGGGTAAGAGGTATTAGGATCTCACGAAACTTTATTTGTGGCCGAATGTGAAAGTAGACATAGCTTTGTATGTTAGCAAATGCCTTACTTGCGCTAAAGTAAAAGCCGAGTACCAGAAACCATTAGGATTACTTCAGCAACCAGAAATTCCTCAGTAGAAATGAGAACGCATTACAATAGATATTTTCATTAAACTTCCCAAGACATCAGGCAGTTTAGGAGCTATTTGGGTGATCATCGATCGTCCCACCAAATCAGTCCATTCCATTCCAATCGGAGAGACTTATACTATAGAACAGCTTACCAGACTTTACGTCAACTAAATAGTTTCAAGGCACGGTGAACCAATTTCCATCATTTCCGACAGAGATAGTCGCTTTACTTCAAACTTCTAACAATCCCTTTAAGCTATTCTTACCCAATCAGATGTATGCACGATCTACCATCCTCAGACCAACGAATATTGAAGAGAATTATCCAATCCCTATAGGACGTGCTCAACACTATAGAGATAAATCAAAACCTTCTACCTGCATTACTGGGTATGGATGTACCTGCAATGAGTATGTTTGATCATTTGCTTAAGGTTGTAAATTCATTTATTCAGGGAAGGTTTATGAACAAAACACAATCTCAAATCAAACTTTGAAAAATCAATCACTATATTACATCACTTATACACTTAGGAATTCGTGATTTAATGACATAGAGTTTGGGGAAAAATCTTAGTAATAGAGACTAAGCATCGTAAGTTGAGAAAGACTCAATTCATGACATCCTGCGGAGGATCACAACCTTATCCTAATCTACGATTGTCAATAACACCCTTTGGCGGATCTAACCTTGTAAATTTTTCCACAAGATTCATGATATCCATTTCAATTATCCCTAATAGAGGAATTTAATTCACCTCAAACTCCTAGCGATTACATTAAGATTCCTTTGGAACTACACCATCTATCATCGGCAGAACAATGGTCAGAATTAGAGAACGATTCAAACCTAGGGAGACCTTCAATTCATAGGTATGTGTGATGACCTACAATTCATAGGTATGTGTGATTACCTACAATTCATAGATGCAACCGTAGTTATCGCGCGAGCGTAGAGACTACACCATTTGATGCACTCTATGGTCGAAGTGCCAACATCCATTGACGGATCGAAATTTGGAAAAGCCTAACTCACTAGTCCAGTAAGTATTCATGAAATAACCAGGAATTTTCTACAAATCAAGAATCAGTTACAAGCAACAAGAGAACAATAGAAAAGTTAGGACAACTCAGGATGCAAAATCATTGGGATTAGGTATCCCTAAGCAGCAAATCATTAGAATTCTAACTGTGGAACGAGCTACGTTGAAAGCCTTGCCTTGGAAAGGCATGACACAATTTCAGAAACATTGGAAAAGCATGATACAATTGTGGGAACACGAGAAAGTGAACCCTAGGTACCTTGAACCATTAAAGACTGTAACTGTAATCGGCCGACTGGCATACAGACTGGAGCTTCCGTAAGAGCTCAACAGCATACATAACACGTTTCATCTCTCAAACCTCAAGAAATGTTTTTCAAACGAAACGCCCGAAAATTTCATTGGAAGAAATTCAGCTCGACAATAAGCACAATTGCGTGAAGGAAACAACAGAAATCATAGACCATGAGGTCAAACAGCTGGAGCAGAGTCAAATTCCTATCGATTAAGGTTCGCTAGAACTCTCGCAGAGGTCCTAAGTTTACTTGGGAGCGGGAAGACCAGATGCGGCTCAAATATCTACACCTTTCACCGGATCCACCCCAGAGACCAACACCAACTGAATTCAGGGACTGAATTCCCGTAACGGGTGGAGACTGTGACAATTCGTAATTTCAGGCCATTTTTCCGAACCTCGACAATTTACTATTCACGAGTTACTATTCATTTTCACTATTCATTTCCAAAATTTTTATTTCATATTCTCGTAAGTTAAACTATTTTAATGATAACCCGAGATTTTGGCACTCGTCGGATAATTTCTGCAAGAATCACGAAACCGTGTCCGAGACTTACTTTAAGGTTTAAACGTCATTTAGGCATCCCGATATGTCCAAACAACATTACCAACAAGAGAAATATATGTTTTCTACCTTCCGTGACATTTTCATGAATTTAGGAATTTTAGGATACCCGGTTTTAAGTTTTGTGACTTTACGACTTACAGTTAGCAATTAGCGGGACCAAAACTCACTCCGTAAGTCAAGATAAGTATCCAACCTAAAATATCTAGATATTTTTTGAAAAATATCTAGATATTTCAAAAACCTAGTGAAATTACCATTTTACCCTTTCGTTGAAATTACCAAAATGCCCTTGGACTATATAAAGACTAAACTAGCTCATTTTTTCATTAGAAAATCACACACTCCCTCCCTCTTTTCTCTCTAGCTCACGGCACACCACAAGACCAAGGAGATCCCGTAAATTTTCCAAGATCAAGTGTTATACAAGTTCCTTATACCTTCCTTGTTAGAGTTTTGTAATAAAAACTCCAAGGTTGTGGTCATTTTTCATCCAAACTCATCAATCTTCAAGTAAGCTTCAAGTGAACTTTTTCATCATCTCATACTTTCATTTGATCATTAACATCATGTATTTTCAAGTTATAATGGTTAAACATGCTCATATACTTATGTTATTATACCACTTTGCAAGTTTTCATGGTTTTTATGAATATATATTAATCCTATGATCATCCCCTTGAATCCTACAATATTTTGTGAAGTCTAGGACCCCATGACACCCTAAGAAGGTGTATGGTAGATCAAGAGATGTTTGGTTGTTGATTGGAAGGTTTTTGTACAAGTTAGTAACTAGGAAACCAAGTTTTGAACAATATATATACCTACTGTCCTTAAATGCAAAACGTGGGAAACTCAGTGGGTTTTGGGTAATTTTGGACCAAAGATTTAGAAAATACATTCCGAGACGAAACTATGGCCGAAAACGGGGATAAAAACGAGTTAATAACGAAGGAGATATGGTTTTCCGAAGTTTAACGACGAAAAGTATTTTTGGGAAAATATTGTTGCTGTCCATTTTGCCAAACGTGGAAACTTCAGGGGTTTCTGGGTAATTTTGGGTTAGATATTCAGAAAATACTTTCAAAAACGAAACTGTAGCCGTTGGAATCACTAAAAGAGCCCTTACGACGTGAAAGTTATGCCAAATACGAGTTAACGACGAAACTTATATTTTTCCAGAAAATACCTTGCTGTTGCACAATTTTCAAGGGCTGTTTTGAGGCAATAGCCGTCACCTAGCCGTCCCGACTTATCAAGAATATGTTAATAGGTTGTCCCACGATTCCGGGGATATAAAGAACATAGAAAACGAGTTTATAACGGAAAAGATACAAGTGTTTAAAGTCCGACGAAAAATATATATTTCCATCAGCTTTTACTAATATAAACTTGCCGCAAAACTGTCTTTGCGAGACACCATTTTCACGACTGTTTTTATCCATAATTGGTATGGTTTGAGTCCGAGCCGTCTTCATATGAAATCAAGATCTCCCAGCAAGCTTTTTAAATCAATTGGCCGTTCGTCGAATAGACTTATAACGAATAAACTACGACCTCATATTTTTACCCAAAAATCCTTTCAAAGTTATCATTTTGACAGCTTTTACTATAATGGAATTTTCTAACTGTTGAACATTATATTTTCAAGTAACGATATTCAAAGCCGATTTTCTTTATGATCGAGGCGCGTATGACCAAAACCCAAATGAGACGGCTGTGAGATCATGTTACAAGGTTTTCAAAAACGTCAAGTTCTATTTCTAACTCTTAACGTGCAATATTTTACGGCTAGTTTTGCGAGGCCGTTTGGTCACATTTTCACAAGTTATAAAAAGAGTTATTTTGCGACGAAACTATTATATTTGATTATAGAACACCAAACGAGGATCATAGAGTACCATTTCAGCATATTTACACGAAAAGTAGTTTATGACTTACAAGACGTCAAAAATGTATTTTTCGACGATAAACATTATTTTCCAAAATCATCGAGTGGTATCGATAACATACGTATTTGCATGTGTAGCATCATTTCATTGCTTACAATAGATCACATCATTCATGTTAGGTCGCGGTTAGAGACCGAGCCTCATTTCAGCATATTCATATCTGTCTTTGTTGCTATCGCATCAGGTGAGTTCCATAGCCCCTATTTTATACGTTTTGGATTACGTTTTGGGGGAGAATACATGCTCAATTATTTTCCACATGCACTTTAATCTTCTAAGGATTAAAGTGAGTTTTCATAGCCCCAGTTTTCAAGTTATTACATCATTTCAAATCTCTCGGGGGAGAATACATTGTACCATTTTTCATGCGGACCAAAGTATATAAATTCATTACATTGCTTAAGTTACCACATTTGCCAAGTTGAAGTCCCCTATTATTATGAACCGTTAATTGTGAGCAAGCGAGGGTGTGTGAATAGATCTATTGAGGGTGACACCTCCGTTCGGGTTGGTAGCACCAACTTGTCATACGAACGCATTACATTTGATCCATTTCAGGGTGTTTGGCAAAGCACTCAGTTGGGGCATTTCATTCAGTCTAGCTTCGGGGTCATGAGCTTAAGAGATATTGTATCATTTTTATGTGGCAGTTTGTCATAAACTTATACTTGTGGTTTCCGTGTAACATTTCAGTAACATAAACCAAATCATATTTGGCAATGGGTTGTAAACACACAGGTTGCAAGTCTTGTTATGGGCGGGACTTGGAACTGGGTGGATTTACAATGCCTTTGCTGGGAAAACCTTCATTCAAAGGCATTACATTTTTCAATAAACTCTATGAACTCACCAACCTTGTGTTGACACTTGTTAGCATGTATTTTCAGGTTTAAAGCAATAGCACGCTACTGGAGGCTTTTGGCAGGGCATGGCATGGTCATAGAAGACTCTGACAAACATTTTGGGACCGTTCTACCTATTTTAAAGGGCCTATTTCCGCACTACTTTTAACAATGTAAATTCAACATTTTTGTTAAACAAGGTTGTTCTAAATAATTGAAATGAAAACCGTTCTTTGCACTCGTGTTGTGATACCAATTGAGTTGCACCCCAGCGATGTGAAAGCTTCCACTGAACCCGATTTTGGGGGTGTGACATTAGTCCTTCGTTAAGTCCAAGGTCCGTTTATAGTCCTCTACATATTCAAAAATACAAACTATGCTTGGAATCCAATAATATATCAAATTATACTCTAAATATTCTGTTTTCGCAGTCCCAGTCCTCGTGTTTCTCTGTTTGGCAGTTTCAGTCCCTCTAGGTGAATTGCGTTACATTTTTAGTCCAAAAGTGCAAATAATGTGGGAAAAAGGTGGGCGAGTTTTTCTGAGTTATATTTAAGATTAATGAAGCTTATTTTAACAGCTTATTCGGCTAGTAGCTTATTTTTAGACCATTGGGCCCTTAACGAGCCATTTACATAGCCCATTAACACATTTTAATCCGTGGGTTAGGAGGGGGGTTTGGTATATCAAAATGCTTATTTTATCATCTCATTTCATATATTAAAGTGCCAAAAAGTCAGCTCATTTCTATAGCTTATAAACTGCTTAATGGGCTATAAAGCCCATCTCGCTATTTTTTGGCAGTTTCAACCATGGTTTATGCGTTTCACTTGGGTCGTTTTTGAGGGTCGAGTCATGAGTATTTTTACAAGTTGTTTACATGAAAATGGTAGCTAGTTATGTTGTCTAACAGGTCGTAGAAAAATGGGATATGTTCATTAAGTTTATTCGTGAGATATGAAGTCCTTTTTAAGGATACTTGGAACTGTTTCATATATCCAAAACACTTTCAATAATTCTAAGTGTTTTCAAGCTTAAGTTGTACGTGCGACATAAAATGTTCATGCGTTCGAATCATGTGTATAGCGTTAGTATGAAGGTGTTATGAGTGTGTGTTGTGACTTCTAAGCCTTCCACAGTGGAGGCACATCATCTTGTGTGGGTTATTTAAGATAATGCACGTAAAATATATAAGTGACAATAAATACGTTCGAGTGAGTAACTCATATTATGCATGGTAACTAAACAAACGTGCAAGATGATATGGAGATGAGTTTGAAGCTACTTACTACACCTCTAAGGGTGGTAGAGATGTGTGTGAGATCGAATGAAGCACAAGGAAAACAACCCACTTCGTTATAAACCGAATATACGTTTATATATGGTAACCCGTTTTCTTTGAAAAGCTTCCAAACGAACGAATGATACTTTCTGGTCTTCCAGAGAGGTTTTAACGAATGAATAAGAGTTAGAAAGGTAGTATTTGATGAGTGATAGAAGGTGGTAAGCATAGGGTAGTTATATAGAATGTTATTCACACGTTTTATTGACTCCAAAGACTTTCAACTCCTATCATTGGTTTCTACTGTTCCATGTCAGTAATTTGAGTGGTCATTGGGATAGATTTCTGACATTTTGAGATCTTGGGAAGGGATATGGGAGAGTAGGTAAGCTTATCCTTTGTTTTAGAAATCTATATATGTCGATTTGTATTTAAATGGTGCCAAAATAATTTTTAGCGAGTGACCTTCACCCATTGTTGTCCAATCTGTTTTATTAACATCACATTATGCTAGATTCATCATTAGAAGGGCGTAGAAACAAGTGTGGGTCGAAATGGTTATGTATGTGACTTTTATTTGTATCGAGTTGGGTCAGAATCAAGCAAGCACTTTGCCCTTTAAAACCTTATTAAAACTCGAAATTACATTCTGAAATTAGACTCTCCAATAGTTTGGTGGGTGGTGAATGAGATGATGTAAAAATATTTGTATGTCGTGTTTAAGATTTGAGAGAACAAGAGTCGTTTTGTAGAGTACATGGTCGACTGGAATTTAGCAAAAATAAGGGAGTTGGGCTTGAGTTGTGGACTGCGTGAATAGTAGAACATGGATAGGGGTTGGGCTGAAATTATTTTGGCCCGATTAAGTGTTAAGAGTGTATATAAGTGTGTAATTAAATTTCGTAATACGCGTTGAGCTCGTCCCGTTATTTGGTAATTTACGTGATATCTTGGTTAATATAATAAGGAAAATTTTAAATTTTCCCGTAAAAATGGTGATTAAAAATAATGACAGAGATTAATATATAATTAAACGTTGTTAATTATAGTGAAATTTTGCAGTTTGCTACATGTTTGCTGCCATGCCCCACTTCAGATGTTTGTTAGATATCTTCCAGTTTTGTTCTAATGTATTGATGCATTGTGACAGGAAATGAATCACTGGTATGCAACCACCTGTGTTTGCCGCCATGTCCCAATTCAAACGTTCGTCAGATATCTTCCGCGACACCTGCATTGTCGTTCTCGGGTTTGTGTATTTTTGCCCGTTTCTTATATGGAACGGCTCACTGAATAGTAGGTATGTGTATCTGTTGCTTATTGTTTATATATGGATGTTGTATATGACGCGCGTCTATCAGCAGCATACGTCGAAAAAGATTTGCATTAACACGTAAGTTTTTCATGTCTCAGTTTTTTAGTTGGCCCCCCGTTTATTACTATATAAGCCAAAGATTGTAACTATAACTTGGAATACCAAAGGTCTATCGTAAATTATAGTTGTGGATTCTATAAAAGTATTCAAAAAAGAAGTTGAAAGTAACAACCTGTGTATTGGATACCCACATTACTTAGTCGATGAACGGTTTAAGTTAATAAATCAGTCTAGTACTTGAACATAGTTACTCATTCTAAGTTCCCATACAGTTCCTTTTGTTCTTTCAACAATCTAGAAAATCGCCTGGTGCAGGCTATTGCACAAAGGGAGTTGAAACGACAAATGGAACTGTAAGGGGACTTAGAAGGGTTAACTATGTTTCTTTTTTGGTTCCATTCGTTTTTACGACCTAAAACCGGCATCTACAAAGTAACGTCACCATACACAGCTTGCTACATTGAACTTTACCTTGAAAGCCTCAATTATTAGGGCAAATCTATCTAACAATGTATCTCACTTCCATTACTTAAATTGAGTGAGTTCCCTAAAACTATTTGTCTATCAAACACACCAATTATTCTGGGGAGTTCTGTCAAATTAAGCAATGAAAGTTATATGCATCGTTCGATAGATTGTAACACCCCGTCACTAAACACAACTAAAAACGTGAATTTTTTTTCCCCGCAAAAGTCTACCCGAAAACTGACCCGCAGCTACTCTTTAATGAACTGACAAAAATCTATAAATATCTGGAACTTGAAACTATTTTTATATGAAACTAGACTCGATTACCTTCAAGACGACGGGTGGTGCGACCCCTAACGACTTACGGTTCAAAAGATATGAATTTTCAAAGACTATCGAAAATCTGCCAAAACCTACTTCCATAACCAAGATGAGGAAAATTCATAACCAAGATGAGGAAACTGGATCCACACTTAGGTCCAGATATTGGAACCTAAAAGTAGATCCTGGACTCATAACCAAGATGAGTAAAATTCATAACCAAGATGAGGAAACTGGATCCACACTTAGGTCCAGATATTGGAACCTAAAAGTAGATCCTGGACTCATAACCAAGATGAGTAAAATTCATAACCAAGATGAGGAAACTGGATCCTCACTTAGGTCCAGATATTGGAACCTAAAAGTAGATCCTGGATTGAAATCTTACTTTAGAATTTGACGGTTTATGTATCAAACTCATTTTGACCCGTTCAAACCCCAAAATGGGTAAAAACTAGCTTATGCCAAACACTCTCTTAAACTAACTTCCAAAGCACACTTTTTACACAAAACACACAACTACTACATATTCTTTTGGATTTATATAAATAACTTAACAATTCTAATATATTGAAAGAGTGTTGGTACAATGTCATGACCCGTAACTTTCTAAAATGGGTTGATTTGGCTAATTGCCAAACACCCCTATAAAGTTGACTACAACCATGACCATCACCATATAGGCGTCATAACTTTTGTAACAAACTTACCACAAGGATTGAAGTATACCAAAACACAAAAAGACACTTCGGGGGCTTCCAACTTCAATATGCTTGGTCCAAAAGAATACGATCTTCAACTACAACTTCCTCGAGCACAAAACTACTACTACATAATCACATAACCTTATCTTTACCTTTGCTCGATTCTTCGATACCTATCAAGAAAACATTACAACTAAACACGTAAGCGAAACGCTTAGTAAGTACATGGCATAACAAGCTAAACAACGTATGATATAAATCATACCATATCCATAACTAGTCTAACCACTAGTTAAGCTAGCGATATAGGGGCACTTACCTCACGCCGACATAGTCGACCTTAACACGATTAACCCGTAAGGTTGAACCTCATCCCATGTTTTGCTTGCTCTTTTGCTTTCTTGTTGTCTGTTATGCTTTTCTCGGTTGCTCTCCTTCCCTTGCTCTCTCACGCGCACACATGCAACAGCCGGAGTTCTCTTTGGAAGCAGCCTCTCTACCCCCGGGATTACCTGGGGGTAGGGGTAGGGTCTGTCTACAGTCTACCTCCCCCATACTGTTAGACCCGTATCCGGGTATTGGGACCCCACCCTAGATGAAGTTGACCCGAGCCTAAGTATGTTTGACTAAGAATATGTAGTTGAGTCTTTTAAGTGAGACTTAGATGCGGAGCATCTGAAAGGTAAATACGGAGCATCAGGAGATGCGGCGCATCAACCTAAAATGGATAGAAATGACAGAAATGCCCTCCCAGCTAGTTTATATGTGTTGGGTCCTAGACATTTCCACACAATTCTTGTGTGTTCCTGTGATGTCGAGATAGAGAGAAGAGAGGGAAGAAGATGGAGCTTTTGATGATGAGATGATGATGGTTTAATGGTGATAATTCAAGGGTTAAGTCTATAGCTTGTTCCTAACATGTTTATCAAGTAAGTAATGATGTTTAATTAGTGTTAATTTATGAATTAAGGAATTAGGGTTTGTGAACCCTAACTTAGGATTAAAGGGTAAATGGGTGTTTTAAGATAATTAAGAGGTAATGGTGATTATGTGATGAGTTTATAATGGGTTTAAGTTAGTAAATGATGGGATTGAGTAATCATATAATCAATATATGATTATATGATGATTAGAAGTGTTTAGAGGTTAGTTATGGTTGTATTAACCATGTTTATAGTTAATGATTATGTATTATATGTTATGTATGATTATGTGTTTTAGGATGCTTATGAGGATGATGATGATGTTGATGATATAGATGATGATGATATTAATTATGTGCTTAGCGTGGAGCTAAGGTAAGTAACTCTCCCTAAAACATGTGTTATATGTGTTATTATCATGTATGTATTGTGGTTGTATAAGTGTATAAGAAA
Source organism: Artemisia tridentata subsp. tridentata (assembly GCA_021014915.2). Lineage (NCBI taxonomy): Eukaryota > Viridiplantae > Streptophyta > Magnoliopsida > Asterales > Asteraceae > Artemisia > Artemisia tridentata. Next base: position 147,135,826 of record CP139503.1, on the reverse strand, counting down.
TGGGTAAGTATGGTTGTAAGCTAAGGATGGATGGCTAGTGACCTTGGATAGGAGTATGTTAGTTAGCGGCTTTGGATTAGTTAAGGTATGTTGTTGGTTATGGTTGTGATGAATGAATGTGGTTATGTTATGAAGTTGTGAATGATATGAGTGATATGTGGTAGTTTAGAGGCTTCTATGCGATTATGACGCTTATGTGAGAAAATATGTATGATATATGTTTTATGACGGGTTACTTACTAAGCGTAAGCTTATTCTTTTAGTTGTTAATGTTTTTGTAGGCTTAAGCGCGACGGAATGGAAGGCTTGGATTGTAGCATAAGGATTTGGAATGAATTTGGAAGATAACAAGCATTAGGAGCTAGGTAGAATACGAGCTCGAGTCAAAGTTGTACCCCGAGAGTCTATTTTATGAGTCGTATAAAGTGTGTCAAAGTCGGGTAACGGTTTGTGGGTCTAATGAGTCATCAAGTGTGTTTTAAGTGTTTGTAGTGAATGTTTAAAGGAGCGTTTGGATTTAAGCGTGTTTGTACCCATTTTGGAGTCTAACGGGTCAATTGCCGTGTATTATAGTTTGATATGGTTTTGAATGTAAAGTGAGTGTTTTGATACAAGTTATAGTGTTGTATTTGAGGTGTCAAAGTGGCTTGGGTGGTGAGTTGAGTATATGCAGGTTCTCCTGCTGATGTTCTGTCTAAATTGGTCGATGCGGCGTATCTAATATATTAGATGCGACGTATCGGAAGTTTAAGGTGATGCGGCGTATCTAATATATCAGATGCGGCGTATCAGAGGTTTAAGGTGATACGGCGTATCACTTCAGGTTGATACGGCGCATGGTCTATCAGTTTTGATACGGCGTATCCCTTTTTGGGATACGGCGTATCGTCGGTTACAGAAGGGTTGTTAGTTGTGTTATGAAATATTGTGAAATGTTTTGAAGGGTTTTCGAGTATATGTTCTTGCAAGTATTTTAAAGGGTTAAATGTTATAGTTTCTGGTCATTTAAATGAAGAATTTGTATGAGTCCGTTTAGTCAAACGTTTCCGCGTCAAAAGTTTTTAAATTCCGGTCAAACCGGGTACGGGGTGTGACAACTTGGTATCAGAGCCAGGTTTAAGTGAATTAGGTTTCCACTATAGGTTGCCTAGTCTTAAACCACTCGTAGAAGCTTTAACGTAAGTGTTAGTAATGCGGAAAGTAATAGTTAAGTATAAGATGGATTATGTGTTATGATAGATGAGTTAAGAATGATAAGTGATGAAGTGTGTCATGTGTTTTTTGTGAATGTGATAGAAGTCCGTGGATGACTTGGAGTGTTTGAATAGTTAGTTAGCCTTGCACCTCGTTTGGTGTCGGTGTTTATTTTGTGATTATGTGAAGGTATGATAGAGAAATAGTAATAGGATGCGAGTAGAAATGCTAAGTGGTATTGGAGATGGGTTAGTGATTAGATTAAAGTTATGTGATGCCTTAGTTATAAGGTAGTCTATTGCTTGCAGCTAATTAAAGTGTTAAATGTTAAGCATTATCGTTTTTGCGATGTTAAGCCTACGGTAGTTGGCTATATGTCTAAGTAGAAAGAGATTGTGTTTGATAGCATGAATGCATAGAAGTGTATGATGTATGATAGATACATTGGAATGCATATTATGTGGAGACTTGAGCGTTATGTGCGAATAATGATTTTTGAGCTAATGTGGTTGATAATAGGAGTTGTGTGAAGCATGGATTAGATCTAATATAAGGTATAATTGCCATATACATGTGTTGACCTAGTTTGTGGCCGAAAAAGTTAAAAGAACAAATTGACTTATGAAATAAGATAAGTATGAGAAGTGTTTTGATGAAGTATAGATGCTTGAAAGCTTGGAATAAATTAAGAAATGAACAATAAAGTATGCTTGTAGTTGATGATTAGAAGGACACGAATGATATAATAACGATTAGATGCTTGAAGACACGAATTATTATAAAAAAAACTAAAATGAGAAAGTTAAAGTGCGAAGTTAAGACGTGAGGAGATCATGTTGCATATGAAACATAAAAAGTAAAATGTGTTATTAACAAATGGTTAAGCGATGAGTGGAAGTGATAAATGAGATATAGATTCCGCTAGAAGTCAAAAGTAACTTGAAGTGTGTTAGAAAGAATTGTAAAACATGAATATAATCATGTCAATATATCTGTATGGAAATGTGTATGATGAGACTTATGTGAGTGCGATGGAATAAACCTATGAAAGGTTTATATGCGTAAAAAATTGAATAGACTAAAATGAAGTAATGGTAAAGGTTGAGAATATGGTCAACACGGGGTTGACGGGCAATAGTAAAAGTGCGTTGTAAGAACACATAGAATGTGTAAACTATAATGAACAAATATTATATAGAACTTGTCTAAATAAAGATGACACATAGTGAGTGGTTGACGAA